>JASVER010000029.1:2230681-2680201 GCA_030449065.1 Oceanodroma leucorhoa | reverse complement strand
TTTCCTCTCCACCCCCTTCTTTTTTTCTCTCTCTCTCTCTCCTTTTTTTTTCTCTCCCCGATACTCTCCCTTGTATCGTTGCACAAGTCGGTTGCCCGGACGAAAAGCGCGGCGCTGCTGCCGGGGGAGCGCTGGAGCGGCGGGGGCGGGCAGGGGGCTCCTGCCCTCTGCCCCGGCCGGGCGGAGCGCCGTGCCGCTCGGGGGGAGGCTTCGGGGCTGCGGCCGGAGGTGCGAAATRATAATAAAAAGTTTTAGAGCAGCACTGAGGGCCCGGTGGGCTAAAGGCGCTACCGAGCGTCCCGAAATCCCAGGGCCCTTTTCTCCTGCTGGAGAGCACAGGTAATACAGCGGGGTTTGCTCGGTTCTGCGGTGCCAGCAAGGCCCCGGTTATTTAAATAAACCGGTTACATTGCTGGCACCGCACTTAAATCATTTTAACCTGTTCGCCTCTGACGTTCTGCTGCCGTTGCAGAGTGGCGTTTCTCTGCTGTGCCTGAAACATGTCGCCGTGCAGGAAGCATCGCTGATGGATGCATACCTGGTGCTTTTACTATCTGCGAAACTCATTTTCAGAATGATACTTGGAAATTGAGCCACAAAACTTCCTTTGGCATACGGGCAGTCGCACAGCTGTCTCTGTGTGTCACTGAGAAAAGTGAATCTACTTTGAGCGGCGGCCGGGGAAGGAGCCGCGTTCGTAGCAGCTGGAGGGTGCGAGCTTTGCTCGGGTGTGCTGCCCTGCTGAAGCCCGGGAGGCTCCAGCTGCCAGCCAGGGGTGCGCGCTCACCTTGGCGTGCAGAGTGGGAGCTTCAGTCAGTGCTTCCCCCAAACGGTGACGTGGGCCGGGGAATAGGGAGCGAAGCGTGGGGCCAGGCAGGCTGGAGGACTACGGCACCGTGGGGGCGAGTTGAGGGTGGCAGCGATGGGCTGGGTGGGTGAGTCAGGGGCCACCTGGCAGAGGCTCAGGGAAGGCCACACACATCACGGCAGGCTGTGGAAAACTTCCTACGTGTAGCATAGTTTTCATGGCACGTGCCACAGGCCAGAAAACAGGGTTGAAGATGTAAGGTGTGATTAGCCCGGTGTACTTTAAAAAAATATATGTTTAACAGCTTGCATTTTGGAGGTGCTTGCGTCTTGACTAACAGCCTCTGTGCTTCACTGCAGCTTGATTTAAAAAGTGATCTCCTGAAAACAGGTTAACGGGATAAACAGTGCCTGATAATTTTATTACAAAATAACCTTATTTTAATGTCTTAGTCATACCTTAACATACCACAGCATACCATACCATCAGATATATCACGGTTTTTAGTCTCGTAGCATGACATTGTCTCCTTTCTAGCACGTGCGGTTATCGTCTCTTAGCTGAAGTGTCAGAACTGCGGCCCATGTCTTAAAAGTTGAAAATAAAACACTGCCCACCAGAAAGACAGCTCTTGTTGCAAAACACTCTCTTTTCATTTTAGTTAACTGGATAGAGCGAGTGCTGTTTGTGAAAAGAGTAATAAGAGTCCTTTATACCCATAGATAGCCTCTGGGGAAATCCCTTAGTCATGAATTAGGTGAGTAGCAGAGTATTTCAAAAACAGTATGAGGTATTTAGAAATGGAGTAGAGGTAATAAAGTCTTAAGTTAGAGAAATGGAGAGTATAAAAGGGTTCAATCATTCATTTGTTTGTTGCAGGATATTAAATATACTTGTCCTTGCCTCTTGTCTGTCCAGATCCATAAATGGCAGGCACATTTTATATTAGAGCTTATTGCATGTTAATACTACCACTTACTGGCTTTACTTAATTAGAGAAACTTTTGCCTTCACATACAGGGTCCATAACCATATTCTCAAACAAGGTTATTGGTTAACTTTTTGTATTTATACACTGTCTGTTTTATCTGGGAACGATATAACAATCTGCTCTGTCAAACATACAAAAACGCTAATATTTTTCGGAATGAACGGCACGAGTTAAAGATTCTGAGCATGCACTTGTGTAATGGACACAGCCTCTAGTTCTCTCCATTGTCCCAAACATTGTATTTTAATTTGAAACCTTCATTGGTTGAAAGTTTGCCAAATGTGTAATTCACCACTGATCTAACAGYAAGAGCAGGTCTAAACATGCAGAGTAATACGAAGGTTGCCAGCCCTTTGCTTGTATCTGTGGATACCAAAAACAGCAGAACCAGTTCAGAATACTAGAACAACAGAATGCAGAACAAAATCTTGTTGTGCAAGTTTTAAAACTTTTATCTGTGTAACCTTTGTAAGGATTGTAGTGTTTTTTTTGTGCTTTGTAATTAAGTAGCTCAAGTCCTCATGTTCCACTCTGTGTCTCGCTGTGTTTCCGTCTGCAGTATATATAGTAGTGATGATGATGAAGAAGATGTTGAGATGTATGATCACGATTATGATGGTCTGCTTCCTAAGACTGGAAAACGCCACTTAGGAAAAACCAGGTGGACCCGCGAAGAGGTAAATCCAAGTTCATTCATCTCCTGCATGTAAAAAGATGGAGAAAGCATGCATCACGTTCTTCTCCGAGTTGCTTATCCGCAAACTAACTTCAGTGACAGTCCCATGTATATGAATGAGGACAAAGTTTTCGACCCTTTAGCTACATTCAGTGTTTTATTTAACTTTGAGTATCATTCTTCCCTTTTAAATAAAATGTATAAACACCGATTTTTTATGTCCACCAAGGTCTACGTTACAGGTATGTGAGTCTCCGTGTAATCCCTGTTGGAGAAACGGATTAAGAGTCACCTGCAGCAATGCTTGATTGTTACTGCTGCCTCTTTTTGTTTGAAAACGGTTGCTATGCGAGAACTGACGTGTGTTCCGTGTCCCACAGCAGCAAACAACTGTGGCAGAAACTGCTGCAGTCCTTTTGTGCCATTTGAAATTTGCACTTTAATTGCAGCATTATGATTCTGAGTGGAAATAAATTAAAAGCTGGAAGAAAGAAATCCAGCAATACCAAAATTGAACATTCAAGATGTATTTTGGTTTTGAAGGTCAGAATGCGTTTTAGTCACGATACCCTTGTGCTGACTTTCCGGGTAAATTGCGGTATCAAACTCTTTGCCAGGTGGCTATCTTGTGGCCATTTAACTGGTTTGAGTTTATTGTGAAATACATTAATACAGTTCTTAAGCTATGTTTTGACTTTCTCCTCTCTCACAATGTATRTTGATATATAAACAGTGGCAGGTCACCTCTCACAAGGATTTTTATTTTTTTTTAAATCCTAGTCTGCTCTTACAGAGGTGGATGTGTTTGTGGTGTGGCCTGGGAGGAAGGGATGGCCGTGGAGCCCAATGGCCACTTCCCGTCACATGAACCAGGAGCGTACTGGGAGGCGCTAATCGGGGAAGGGGAGGGTTGCTCCCCTCCTCTTATCTCTTGGGGCACTTCTCGCTTGTCTTACACTATCTCGATCTTTCCCAGTATATGAGATTGGTTTCTTTTATCTTTAAGGTCTATATTTCTGGCCTTATCATTAAAAATACTAGGCCATATTTCTTGCTATTGCAAGTATGCAAAGCTCCCTCACAGTGATCAGGAGCAAAAAGGAGCCATTAGTTTTATTGTGCGTTCATTGTACACGGATAGGCGGTGAGCAAATTATTGGAACTCCCATTACTTGCAAGACATACAAAGCTTAAGGCTGTGATTTTCAGAGGTCCCCAGATGGCTGGGTGCCTGAGTGTTACTGAATTTCATTGTTATTCGGATGGCTGGCATCTAAACATCCATGCCCTCCTGTAAATCCAGTACAAGAATAACAGTTACATTGCTTTGAGCAGTAAAATGTATAATATGAGTCAAAGAACAGCACAGAAAAAGTCAGTCTTTCTCCTGCAGCACAGTAAAGAGCCTACCAAAATCCAGAGAAGTAGAAAAATCGCCTGATTTAGGCAATTAAGAATATGAGAAGACTACAGACCACCTTCCCTTACACTCAGGATGCAGAAATAGATGCATAAAAAGCTAGAAGGAGGCAGGTTTTTTTTAATGTATTTAATTTGCATTATAAGAGATTGCAATATTAATTATGTCTGGTTTTTTTAATGATTCAGGATGAGAAACTGAAGAAGCTTGTGGAGCAGAATGGCACAGAAGACTGGAAAGTCATTGCCAATTTCCTTCCTGTAAGTGGATATTGGTTTCTGTTTCCAGTTCTAGTGACAGCTCTTTTATCAGAGGTTTCCAAGTAAGGGAAAGGGGAGTGGTTGCTTTAAGTTACATTTTTGCGGGAGATATAAAACCTCCACCGATGGAGACGTCAGAAATTTAGTTAGAATATTGTGGAAACCCTTATCTTAATTTTCCTTTAGTTTCTCAGAAAGGGTTGGAAAAAATCAAACAAGCAAAAATGGGGGTTGGAGAGGTGTTGCACAGTAGGTGGTCAATGTGACACTGACACAAAATGTCTCAGAATAGAAAAAAATAGCTTTGATGACTTGTAAGCATGGTTTAGAAGATAATTGTTTTGTGAACACTTTGGCTGTTGTAGAAATACTGCGGGTGAAAGCATGACGGCTATTGTGCCAGACGGTGAAGATTCAGTTTGTGTTGTTTTGGTGATACAGTCATCACTGCAGGAACGATGGAAATATTATCTAGTTCAGTGAGCAAAGTGATAGTTGAGCACCTTCTTCTCTGACCTACTATATCACTCCATATTGTTTAGTAGTCGTAGCTGAAATACATCAGGAACAAGCGTGCCTAGATAAGAGCGTTATCACTCTACATTCACCTTGTCTAAAGAATGATCTACTTTGCATATTTTACATTTCACTAGAATCGGACAGATGTTCAGTGCCAGCACCGATGGCAGAAGGTACTAAACCCAGAACTTATTAAAGGTCCATGGACTAAAGAGGAGGATCAAAGGGTAATCAGTTTTCCTTTCCATCTCATTAATGCCTTACTAGCAGATTTCATGTGTTGGGGCAAAACTAGAGACTTTGGTGGTCTCAACACTAATATGACCAGAGGCAGACTGATCCTATCAGTATCAATGCTTAGTATTTGTGTAGTGCTTTCTAAGTTTTCTACGCAAATTAATTAACGTTGCTTTACAGCACTGTAATGTAGAATTGCAGTCTAGAAATGCCTTAACTATTACCAGATTTTTCCTTTTGGGTAAAAGTATAAATGGGAAGTGGGGAACCTTAATTGTGTGTTAGTTTTACCATGGCAATTTCGAGAAATGTTATTGAAAATATTGCTCCACCACAGAAAAATTTCATTGATTCGTTATGCATCGTTAAAAACAGGCAGTTTTTATGTCCTTCTTTGAAGGTAATAGAACTCGTGCAGAAATACGGTCCAAAGCGCTGGTCTGTCATTGCTAAGCATTTGAAGGGAAGGATTGGAAAGCAGTGCAGGGAGAGGTGGCACAACCATTTGAATCCAGAAGTCAAGAAAACCTCCTGGACAGAAGAGGAAGATAGAATTATTTACCAGGCACACAAGAGACTGGGAAACAGATGGGCAGAAATTGCAAAGTTGCTGCCTGGACGGTAATGACATATACCTTTAGCTCTTAAATAGGAAAAAAGGAAAAAGCTGCAGCTCTGAGCAGTCCGTTTCAGTTGCCTCAGGCTGCACTTTATAAATCAAAAAATTTTGGAATCAAAACCTGGAAAGCCAGTGACATCGATGTGCATTTTTCTCAGTGGGGAACTGTGCTGTTTGGTCAGTACATGGAACAGTACGCTATTTTTACATGCTCTTAATGTCTGCCATAGGTTAAAAAAACGCAGTAACTAGAGCAAGACCGTAACACTTTCTTAAATGTCTGTGCAATCTTATTTGTGCTTGCAATAACTGTCAAAATTTAAACTGATATAACAGGGAAGGATCAGGCTCTGCAAGTGAAACATAGTTTTACATTCAGCCAAGGGTATACCTTCAATGTGAAATCCAGTCTGTTTATTCAAAATGATTTAAGAGAAGACTGCTTCAACATTTGTAATTGCTCTTGAATCGTCCAGATGATTTTGACCTGTTAAAAATCCATGTATAAAACAGGAGAAACCGACTTCCTCAAACTCTGGTCCTGGAAATACTTGTCTCATTGAAAGCTTGTACACAGCTTGCATATAATTTCAGAGATTCAGTGTCTTATTCGCTCTGTAGTAAAAGTGACTCAACATAAAGTGTAGTGAAGCAAATAATGTAAGCAAGGGAGAGGTTTCCCTTCCCATTCTTATTCCTGCTATATTTGGAGAAACATCTTCAAGATCTAAATATAATGCCTAAGATCATGATAGTCTCTTAAGTGGGCATTCCCTAGGCTGCTTTCACCTTCTAGAAGAAAACAAGAAAGGAATTACCTCTTGGAAAGTTTTTTTTGTAGCTTCTGTACATCACAGATACCGCTTTCAACGATACCGTGTGGTGGTGATGTTTTTGAAACAGAGGAGATGTTTCTAAGCGTACTCTTAAAATCTCACAGACTTGATGAGTTTGCTTTTTCTGACTCATATATGTGAGAATTTGAATCTGTTTTCTGCAGCTAAGAAAAGTCCCAACAGCTTTGTTTACTGAATTTGTGTTTATAGCATGATGTTGTCATTGTCTAGGTGGCCAGTTGGAAAGTTGCTGGGAAGTTAGTCTTTTCACAGCTGTTCTCCATAGTCTTTCTTTCCAGCCGTGAGTTACAGTAAAACTCCACTGTAATATTAAGACCTAGGAAGATGATGCTGGCACTCCTTTAAGGCAGCCTCAAAGGGGTGTTAGCCTTTGCTGTCACCTCACCTCGTGGGAATGAGGTGAAGCTGAAGTTACTAATTTCTCACAGTTTGAAGACCTGAGGCTTAGAGATTGCTTTAAAAAGTACACAAACAACTGTAGCCCATTTGTCTTTTCCCCTACCTTTTATACTGAGCATCTTTCCTGAGAAGTTGAGAGTAGCATTTTTAAAGGCGGGGGCGGGAGGAAGRTCAGAGAACAACTCAAGGTTTAAACAGAAATGCCAGCAGCGGTTTCCTGCCTATTAATCTGTCTGACTTGGAAAACTAGGGTTTTTAAAACTCCTCAAACGTATGTATTTCTGTTGCAGAACTGATAATGCTATCAAGAACCACTGGAATTCCACCATGCGCCGAAAGGTTGAGCAGGAGGGCTACCTGCAGGAGTCCTCCAAAGCCTGTCACTCCTCAGCAGCCGCTGGCTTTCAGAAGAGCAACCACCTGATGGCCTTTGCTCACAACCCGCCTTCTGCACAGCTGCCAGTAGCCGGCCAGCCCCCGCTGAGCAGTGACTACCCCTACTACCACATCTCTGAGCCACAGAACGTAAGCGCTTGAAAATGTGGAGGGTTTTTTGTTTGTTTTGCTTTGTTGAATAGGTGGGTGCAATTTAGCCATACCTGATTTCAGGAAGCATGAAGGGTTTTCTCTCGGTCTCGGTGGACTTGTGTTCGATGTCAGGCGAAGACTTCTTTGACTTTTACTTCATTCAGTGATGCAAATATGTACATTTCAAATTGATTGCTGGCATTCAGGTGGTGGAATCGGGTTCAGTGTTTTTAACGTCTTGTAAGCAGTGAACATGTTTCTAGTACTGTTTCTTATAGTGGTGAATATTACATTTCTTGAAAATCAGCTGAATCTGGTTAATTCTGCGTTCTATGTTAAAATCTCCCACATTCCCTTCAGTAATATTCTGTTTGTGGGTTGCCTGTCRGAACCAAGTAAACAAGTACTGTTTTTAATCTGATTCCTTATCTATTAATGATTAATAATGAAACAGGCTGCTGCTTCAGACAGCTACGTTATAGAGTTTTAGATGATAATGAATTGCACCTTTTGTATTTTTCACTTCAGTTTAGAAAAATCTTACAAATGCATCTATAAATTATTCATCTTTTCTCATTCAGGAAGGATAGATATTTCATATATGAATTTGCTTTCTTCCTCTGTAATGCATACTGTCATATTCCTAAAAAACTGTTCACTTTTCTTGTAAACATTGTTGGATTTTGCTATTTCATCTCCATAGATTATAAATAGTAAGTACCTAAAACCAAAGTATGTTTAACACAAATTCACAATGGAGGTAGACAATATGATAGAAATAATAACTTTTAGTGTCTTTTGCTTTTTGGCCTAGGTCCCTGGTCAGATCCCATATCCAGTAGCACTGCATGTAAATATTGTCAATGTTCCTCAGCCAGCTGCTGCAGCTATTCAGGTAGATAACTTGAACCTCATTTCCAGAGTCAATTTGTGAAACATTTGATAAGTCAAAATGCAGACATCGTACATTAAGGACAATTTTAATGTAATAAGTGTGGTGAAGAGAGAAAATGGGGAAGGTGGGGGAGTTCTAACGTGGCTAATAATTGCTTCATCTGAAGTGGATTTAAAACACAGTAGTTGACATCTGGTGTGATGGCTTTCACTTTCTTCATTTCAAATGTCTATACTGAAATTCAGCAGGGACTTTGGTAGTGGAAAACACAATTGACGTTTGTTTCATCTTTGAGTCTAATTTGGCTGTTATAACCACAGGTCGGCAAGCCATAAGCGTTTTAGTTGCTACATCCTATCAGACCTTTATCTTTTCTTTTCCCTTAACTCTTAATTTCAGAGACACTATAATGATGAAGACCCTGAGAAAGAAAAACGAATAAAGGAATTAGAGTTGCTACTAATGTCGACTGAGAATGAACTGAAAGGGCAGCAGGCATTACCAGTAAGATTGTCACTGTGTGCTTGGATGGAGGGATAGCAGCATTACCCCAGTGCTTGTCTTTTTAACTTTTTACTCCCCCTCTGCCTTCGATACTAATCAAGGCTCTATATTTCAGTTTTAAAAGGATGAAACATAGCACATATATAATCTGTATTTGCTTCGTAAATTCTTTTGTTGAAAAAAAAAGCAAACAATTTGCAGGTATTTTATTTCGCAAAGTGGGAGCAGGGCTGGGCTCTGTAACGTGGTGTCGTATCAGAAACATGATGATTGTACAAAAATGAAAAATCCCACAGATCTTAAATCARCGGGATCTGCATTTCTGAAAGTGTGCAATGGTTCATGTGATGAAAATGTAGTGCCTGCACATTAGATTTTTCTTCTCTGTTGTATTCTTTCCTTCAGTTTTATACACTTTGTAAGCTTCAGACTTGGTGCATGTTTGACAGTTTGTTTTACTTCTCTGAATAATGTTAGATTCTTCATAACTGCATGTGTGGAGCAAATGCTGGCTATTACTGAATTCTCACACTTCGTTGTGTATGCTATTGGATGTTAATGTGTGAAAACCCTTACGTAATTACTTAACACCATCACCAAAGCCAAGAATCCCCAAATCGTTTTTGCAGATAGGTGATAGCCAGCAGATTCTTTTTTTTGGGTAATATTTAAATTAATAGTAAAACAACTGCATGCATGATACATTAGTTTGGCTACTTTTTAACTTTAGTTAATGTTTTGCAATTTCTTCTGTTGCATGATCACACTGGAAAGAAACTTCTGTTAATTTGTTCTTCTGCTTTCCTAACCACGTTGATTTGACAGCCTCTTCATTGCATTGGTGTAAGCTGTAGCATTAGACAGGGACAGAAGAAGAAAAGGAGATAAGCAAACAAAAGCAACTCTAACTCTTAAACCCTTTAGCCTTCTACAGTGCTGAGCGCTCAGTAGGGAAATCCTGCCATTTCTTGCTTCTCACAAAAAATGACTTGCAGACACTTTTTGAGCTTTTGGAGTAACACAGTATGAATTGATGTTGTGTTAGTAATGATATATGCTCATAATCCTGGAAGTAGATTATTAGGTAACTTTGGGATAACAAACACAATGTTGATATTACTTAAAACGAGATCTTGCACTGATGAAAGGAAACATCTTGACAATTGTTTCATAGGCATAAGCTTTTAGATGATGATGCAACTACTTTTATCTTTCCTCCAGTGGCATCTGACACCTTGTGCAATTTCATTGCTAAGTTCCTTCTGCCTTCCCCCCCCCCCCCCTTTCTTTTTTTTTTCTTCTTCCTTTAGACACAGAACCACACATCAAACTACCCCGGCTGGCACAGCACCACGATTGCTGACAGTACCAGGACCAGTGGTGACAATGCACCTGTTTCCTGTTTGGGGGAACATCACCACTGTACTCCATCTCCACCGGTGGATCACGGTTGCTTACCTGAGGAAAGTGCATCCCCTGCGCGGTGCATGATTGTTCACCAGAGCAACATCCTGGATAATGTTAAGAATCTCTTAGAATTTGCAGAAACACTCCAGTTAATAGACTCCGTAAGTAGACTTGCCGCCTCAGGTGGATTCGTGCGTGGTCAAGGAGTAAGGGGAGAGGAACTGGGACAGTCCTAAATGTGTTTCCTTTTTTTTCCGAGTAACTTCTAATTGCTACAAGATCTGAAGCTTAGCTTCTGACATAACAAAATGCGGCTGCTCATAAATTAAGTCCTCAGGTCTGGATGCGTATGCTTTTTGTGGGTGTCTCCCTTTCCTGCTACATCTTGGTATGGGAGTGTGATTTTTAGCAAACTGCACAACAGGACCTTGAAACAATCTCTCGATATCAAGTCTCCTTAAAATAAAATCAGAGGCACCGCAAAAGATTTTAAACAATGAAATGATGCTTATTTATATTTGAAGTGACACATGCCGTAGGTTTACGTGCGGCTGCTCGTGTATCTGCATCATTTTCTAAAACTTTTTGTTGTAGCTTCAATAGCTGCTTCTCAAAGTTTAAGGAGCTTGCCCTGGCGTATGTGAAGAACTGGAAACGTGCATTTTAAATGCCAAGTAGCTGACTGACGTTGACATGGGCCTTTTCTCATCGTGGTCTCTGGGATACTACGTGTAACAGAAGTGGCACGTTGAAATACATTTGTTGGTGGCACCCTCCTTCAGCACCAGAGGTGTCTGCTTTATGCAGCGTCATGTCCCATTCAGCACGTCCAGAGCAGGCGTGCAGGTTAAGAGGAGACTAGTCTGGTTTAGAGCCCAAGGCACACATTTTTTTGGTAGTGAAAAGCACTGTCTTCATACCAGACAGAAAACCCTGGGCAAGTAGACAGTAAGGACATCATTTGACTCATTGTTTCTTTAGGGACTCAGTTGCCAGCAACACTACTAGGATGTTAGGCAGTTTGATGTGATCAAGGTATATATTGAAAACACAAACAAGCATTCACAGTGTTACTACTCAAATAAACAGGGTCAAGCTGAATTGAACTGGGAAAGACTTTGTTGTTGTTGTTGGTTAYGGGCATATCCTAGCGCTGTATTTTCATGAGGTGGCACTATACACTGTCTTATACCTCCGTGCCTCCCACGTTGTTTCAGGATCCTTCATCATGGGGTGATCTCAGCAGTTTTGAATTCTTTGAAGACACTTCGGCTAGCAAAGCTCCCTCAGGCAAAGTCGTGCAGCTTCAGCAAAGAGGGGCCAGTGCTTGTAGACCTCAAGGACACCCCATCACAAACTTGAGCAAAATCATGTCGAGTCAGGGCTCTCCTGGCTCACCAAAGTCCTTATCTGCCTCACAGGGCAGCGCGGCTCCGTGGGTCCTTCTTCGCAAAAGGAGAGGGCACTCCAGCCCCTTAGCCAGTGGCCACGGTAGCACCTTGGTCCTAGCTGACGTCAGCAGCTCAACTCCTCCTAAGCGCTCCCCTGTCAAAAGCCTGCCCTTCTCTCCCTCGCAGGTAGATCAAGACTTCGGCACAGATGTTACTAATTCTCAAAAGTCACCCCAGCCTTAACAATTTAGAAACTAATCCTTTGGAACAAATGACTAATTACCGTTGCGCTTGTTGATTTCACTCTGTGTTTGAATCTTCTCACTGCTCTTAGTCTTCACCGCTGAGTTTAGATCATCAGCAAGCTAACTGTTGATTCTGTTATTTTAAATTCATCTGCGGGGCTTGGGTTTTTTTTTTTTTTATTTGGATCATTTCTGTAGGGGAATACGATTGCTTGCTTTGCTCTTGCTGTTAACTCCTTCAACTACTAGAGTTTAACATTCTGATCATTTGTAATACTTTCCATCTCTGTCCACTTACAGTATGATTCATTGACCTAGAAAACCCCAAACTGCATTTAAATAGCATTCAGGTTGTGAGACAAACTGACAACAACCAGAAAATTCAAATCACGGCTCGCCATCCTCAACCCGGGCCATGTGGGGTGGAGTGGAATAGGAATGCGAAGKAAAATGGCCTGTTAAAATGGCCTGGCATGCAATCCCAAGTTCCTGTTGATGGTTGCTTTGTTTCACAGCTGTAGCACTATTTAAAAGTGTTTTGGTTTTTTTGTTTGTCTGTTTGTGTTGGTTTTGCCTTGGTTTGGCTTTAGTCCTTGAAGCCAAAGAAGCACTATTTCATGAAGGATAGTAAAAGATTGCATGTAATGATCTCCCACTGTATCTCCCATTACCTATTAGGTATTTTAATCATATATCATTTATCCAGTGAAATCCGTATTTTCTTACATGCCATATTTTTATAAAGTGTATTTTAATCCGATGCAAGTTGAGTCTAGAAGGTAATACGTTGTCTAGAAGGTGAATCGTTGTCAGAATAAAGGATACCACTACGCTCACAGATTTGTAGACGCTAGAAATGGAAACAATATTTTAGGTTACTGGATAGAACTCATGCAAAAGCAGTTTTCTCCAAACTAATACTGACGCCTCCTTTTCGGTCAGCTATTTCCATTCTAAAACACTCCATGCACCCATCACAGGCGGCAGTTTTCATTTTATGCTGTGAAAACGGAGCACTTTGTTTTGAGAGAGATGATAGGAAATTTATTTTCCTGTCATAAAYGCTGTATTTACTGCCTTAAAAGCACCTCGATTCCCTGTATAAATCTTTGCAGAATTTAGCCTCATTTCCTGTGGGTTTATTCTTGAAACATCCCTTACTCATTTTCATGCAGTTCTTACTTGGGCACACTGCTCTTAATATTAATTAGAATTTATTTGCAGAAAATCCAAATTGAGCTTTTAAGATGTGGCTCTTAAAGTGGTGGAGAGTGTTTCTCTCTGGAAAGGAGTATCATTTTCTTTATCACTTCCCTCTCTAGAAATGCTCGTTTTGGCTTCCTGAGTGCTCCAGCCAAACTGTTGAGTATTGTTTTGCCATGTAGTCAGGTACCCCAGGTACACCTACCCGCATCGTAGGGTCAGGAGAATCACTTGTGTCAATCATAAGGAAATAATTTCTTTTTSTTTTGTTCAACAACGTCAACTTAAGAAGTCAGCGTTGTAATCTGGATGTTCCTGTTGATTTTTCCTTTCCCTACCTGCAGTTCTTAAACACCTCATCCAATCATGAAAACCTGAACCTAGACAACCCTGCGCTAACTTCCACGCCGGTGTGTGGCCATAAGATGGCTGTTACCACGCCGTTCCACAGGGACCAGACTTTGAAAGCTCAGAAGGAAAATCATGTGTAAGTCTGTTATCACATTGTCTTGTCGGATTCCCGAGGGTTCATTTCTTCAGGTTTGCATGCAACCGAAGTGCTGGGTCACTGTACGCTTCCTGCAGAGTTGTTTGCTCACACATTCAGATTTTTCTTCGTTTGGAGTAAAACTTCCACTTTATAACTGTGGAGGTAAGTTATTAATACAGAACAATCATACATATAGACTTGCCAGTTTTTTAAATAAAGCCATTCCATCTTATCACAGTTATATAGATGTTCTGTCAGAAAAGCAAAATGGATTACAGGATTGCAGGAAAATATTTGTCCGAGTCTTACAGCAGCCACTGCCTGTATGCATGTATTTCTGTAAGAGGTAATATTTCTAAGCATGTTCCTTTAAAGTTTTTCTCCCTCTTTTTAAAGTTTCAGAACTCCAGCAATCAAGAGGTCGATATTAGAGAGCTCTCCAAGAACACCCACTCCATTCAAAAACGCACTTGCAGCTCAGGAAATCAAATATGGTCCTTTGAAGATGCTGGTAAGAAGGAAACAATGATAAAAGTTGCTTTGATATTAGTGCAGAGGGATGTTCTGGGACTTGGATATAACGTTTCTTCTTTTCAGCCTCAAACTCCGACTCATCTTGTAGAAGATCTGCAGGACGTTATCAAGCAGGAGTCGGAGGAATCTGCAATAGTGGCTGGGCTACATGAAAGTGGACCCCCTTTGCTGAAGAAAATCAAACAAGAGGTAAATCTCAAACTTACCTGAGGCAATTTAATTCAGCACTCTTTGCTGAGAAACTTATACCAATACCTTTTCTGTTAAATAGCTGTGTCTGTTTTCCTTTCATGTGAGCCCCAAGATCTTAGTGTCGGTTCTATATAGTATACTAGGCATGCCTAATTCATCTCCCATTGATTTCCATAGAAGTTTTTCTGCTGTTTTCAGCAGGGGTTTGCTTGGGCTGTTCTAATGCAGTTTTCGTTTGAAACTTAAAAAGAAAAAAAAAAATTAGACAGGAATTTGGATTGAATCTTTCTAATATTGGTGAAAACTATAGAAGAACCCCACAGGGACCAAGCTCCATGGAGTGACTTAGAAACCTGAACAATTGAGGACATTGCATTATATTACTTTGACACTAAAGTTCTAAAAATACATATATTCTCAATCCTTTCTAGGGGATTAAACTCCTGAATACTGACAGAGCGCTGAGTGCAAGTATTCAAAGTTTTATTACGTGGGGACTTTTTTGAGAACCTTGAACTTTTTTCTTCTGCAAAGAGCAAGGGTGCTGTAAAAGACAGTACTGTAAACATGCATTATGCATGGCTGTGAAGAATATGTATTCAATTTATTTAGCAACTGACAGATAAACCTCCTTCTGGTCAGTTAGGAACTGGTTTTTATCACGGTGCCTTTCCTGCTTTCAGGTGGAGTCTCCAACAGATAAAGCTGGAAATTTTTTTTGCTCGAATCACTGGGAAGGAGAAAACCTGAACACTCAGCTCTTTACACATGCGTCTACTATGGAAGATGTGCCAGTAAGTGCAAGTTTTCACACCACCAAATGATTTTTCTCTTTTACATCCCTGTTGAGTTCTTAAATGCAAGAGAGAAAATATTTTGTCTGACCTTCCTCACAAGTAGACATTATTCATTATTTCCATATCATTTTCCTGTATTAAGCATAAGAAGCAAAATCCCGCTCTTAATTAGGTCACTGTAATGCCTGTAGAAGGTAGCAGAAGTTGCAGTCATTCTGCAGCCCACAGTCTTTGTAACGAGCCTGCACTTGGAGGACGCCTGCACCTGTGTATAGAAATGACTATGTCACGGAGTTAAACTGGTAAAAGAAAGAGAGTCTGGTTTGTTTTGTGCAAAGGAGACCTTGCATGAGCACGGTTCCCTTTGCTTCACCGGGACTATTCAGTGTTACTGTTATTCTTGCATTTGGGAGTTTCACTGGATGAAAAACCTTTGCACATGACAATGCTCCTGCAAAACCAAGTGGCAGGGGCCCAGGCTGAGGTCTGCGCCCAGGCTGAGCGCTCCGTCTGTGACCGTGCCGTGTTGCACCCTCTGCAGTCAGGCTGAGCTTGCTTTTAATACGTTTGAATTCAGGTTGTTCTCTTGAGTTACTGAAAACCCTTTTTTTCTTTTCCTGTTCAGAATCTTCTTACCAGCTCCATTTTAAAGATGCCTGTGTCTGAAGAGGATGGTAGTTTTCACAAAACATTTGCAGTACCTAGGAACAGGCCACTAGCTAGCCCTCTGCAGGTAACTGTTCTTTGATAAAAATACCCTTTGTATGTGAAAATACATATATATATTGCTTTCTCACAGACTGATTTTAAGTTTTGAGTATGGAAGAATGAAATGTTCAGATGAATGTGGTTGAGGATCTCACTTTACCTGTGGAGCGTGAGGACGTGGAGCCTACGGCTGTGCCAGGAAGCTAAACAGGGCAAAGCCCCCTGCGTGGGGCATTGTAACTCAGCTGGCTCCAGTGTTCAGTTGGTCGGATTGAGAATTAAYGCTGGCCAGGGACTTTTTCCTATAGACTTCTTGTAGGCGGCTCTGCTGTTTTGGAGAGCAGGAGAGTTGAGTGGTGTGGTGGTGGCCAGAACTTGTCACTGGCCTCGGGGTGAGAGCGGAGACTCTGGCACTGCCCGGCTGGCCGGCACGGATGCAGTCAGTATTGCCCGCCCAGCCAAGCACCAGGATGGCCTTTCCCTGAGCGCAGGCTGAGGTCGCACCAGAAATGTGGTTGTAAACGGTGGTCTGAAGGGGCCTCGTAACGCTTATGGCCAGTTGTACGTCTTGGGATGTCTGAGCTGAATTAAATGTGCGACTGTTTTAATGTAAACCAGACRTGAGGCTGGATTTTACATATTTATGCTTTTTCTAAGTGTTAACAAACATATACAGTTGCTGTTACATAGGGCCTGATCCAAAGCCCACCAAAGTCATTAGCGGACTCTCTTCTCAACTCTTGTGGATAGAAGTCCTTCAGAGAACAAAACACAGTGTAGATAATGATCARTTATCTTTCCACCACAGACCGTATTTTTGAGGTAGATGAATAAGTGATTTTGTATCCCTTCTCCAAGGGAAAGTGTCTCATTCCCCAGGGTGAGTCACTGTCAGAAAGGAAATTACAACTCCATAGTTCCTGACTTTCAGACAGATAGTCCACATGGCTAATCTTTTCTTTCTTCCCTCTTTCCAGAATTTACGTTAGGGGTTATTTACAGTGAAAGGAATGAGCAAAACCTGGTTTTGATTAAGCATCTCTAGCTGGGCATTATAAAGTGAGATGTTAAAATTCCACACATGTCCCCGTTTGGCACAGTTTGCCATGGAGTAGGTTTATATTTTGCACTGCAGAATYATTTGATGAAAAGTAGCTTTGGAGAGCAGAGACTGTGTCTCCCYTCTGCACGGGGGTGTCTGTAGGGGCCAAAGACTCAAGCGCCCTATTGCTTATTTGCTCTTCTCTCATGAACCATGCTTCTTAGCTGCACCGTGGTAGACAGCTAAGAGGAGGGTTTGAAGATCCACTGCCCCTGGGTTAGGGCAGYTATTTAGGGACTGAATTCAGACCATCTCATGGCAAAGGAGCCCAGGATTCCAGCTTTGCAGGGGGTCGCTGGAGCTCCCCGGCTGGCGCGTGGGAGGAGGCTGCTGGTCCCGATGCCTGGCCATGTCCCCCAGCCAAACTCCGGGCTCCTCCATAGGTTTAGAGCAACATTTTCAGGTAGCTAAACAGAGTATGGTGTGGGTTGTCCTGTTACTGGTAGTTGCCTGCACTCTGCCTGTAATAAAAATGAAGCATCTGAGGTGCCTGTAAAACAGGCTCTTTTGATCTTCGGCATAACAGTGTTATGTTTTCTGCTATCTAAAAATAATTTCTTTACAAGCCGCTGTAAATGAAAGGGCTTGTTTAACCTTCTCTCCTCACTCACGCTGATTCTCTTCAGGAAGTTTACACGAGTCAATTTGTGGGCCATTCTGGATCCCATTCTTCAGCCCTTGCTCAGGAAAAGCCTTTATTTTGCATGTTAAAAGTCAGGTATTCTCATTGTTTGGACAGAGATGACTTTTCCGTAAGTAGGAACTAAGTTAAAAATGACTTTCCAACTCATCTCAGTGTTTAAAACGTGTTGAACTGAAAGAAAAAGCAGTTGTAAAAAGCCCCAAAATGAGTACTTAGTATGCAGCTTCTTGGTGTACCAGTATGAAGGTAAAATTATTCTCTCTGCCAACGAAGAAACATTGAGTGTTTCAGCTGAAATGTAATCCTAAATGAAGAATGAGGCTAGAGGTTTCTGTGACAGTGGCACAGGCAGCTTTTTCAGAATGAAATACAGACTTTTTATAACAATGCGGTCTTGTCTGCCGATCGCTGCGCTCTCTGGATTGGACTTAGTGTCATGGTTAAAAGGGAGAATCTGCTTCTTCCCTGGTAAGAGTTGCTTGGCCTCACGTCAGCGGGGAGTTTGGCCCCATACGGCTCGGGAARGACAGGCGGTCTGGCTCTCTTTCACGCCAGAAGCTGCGGCTGCTCTGCCCTAATGCTTCTCCCCCTCCGTCCCAGCGGAGCCGGACCTCTGTGATGAGGACACAGTGTGTCTAAAAGGTGCAAAGCAATTGAAAATGTTAGCGTTTGTGCTTGATTTTGACTGGTAGCATTTTGTACGTGATCAGGTTTTAGCATGTTCTTGTGTTCTACGCTTTCTAGTTTATAATTGGTTAATCGCCCACATACATGTACGAACACACTGACACACACATGAACACTGGACTAAATCCATTGATTCCATGCAGGTAGACATTAACCATGAGGGAGCTCATTTGGGTGAAATTTAATTGTGTCTGCATATGTTTACATTGCTGCTGTTAATATTTTGGGCCTGATCCAACTGTTCTTACTTAGACAAATTCTCACTGACTTCAGTCCAGGCAAGAATCATAGCACTCTCTGCACCTTGGGACGTGTGCATGGAGAGGGAAGAGAGACAGAGAGCAAAACTTACTTTTTTTTTTAATATGCTTGGTTCTTAAAATTCCATTTTCTTTTAAATTTGAACTTACATAAGAGGGAGGTAGCATGTTTACCAGCCCGCAGTATTTTTCATTGCTTTAATAACTTGCACTGTGTTTACATAAAGATGTTTGGCTAGCAATAAGCTCACCAAAGTGCCTGATTACTTATTGTTTTGCTGTTAAATTCCAAAGAAGGCAAGAGGAACAAATGTTCAAAGCAATCTGTAAGGATCTTTTTTACTGCACTTTGGACACATGACTGATCATACACAACTTAGTAGTTGCTGACCACATCAGGTAGCATGATATGATTCATCATCACTTATGAGGAACAGCATGTCGCATCATTTGGCATGTGAGGTCGAGGAGCTGCATGTTACTGCTCTGGGAATGTGGTGGTATCAGTGCTGCACTAGAGCAATGGGAGAAAAAGCCCTCATAGACCCAAGATGAGTTTTGGCTTCATCCTCATTTGGTCCCCTGGTTAAGTCTCTGTAAATCATTGGATGTAAAGGCAGCTGCGTGTCGCATCTTTCTGGTAAAGTATGAAGGTTCAGCCAGCTTTTTTATCCTGTGTGGCAAATCTCATGGTTGTGCATTGGGTATTCTCTTACTGGCAGGAATAGGAGATGTCTCACTGAACCCATGTGTTGCCTTGAGGTGGAATTACTCTTACACTCCATTGCATGGATCCCAAATAGTTCTGCTTTATATTAGTGGAGTTAGTTACAACCTATATTTTTGTGTCCTATATTTTTGTTACTCAAACAATACTTAGTTTCACTGTGGGGAGTTTTTGGCCTCACTAGGAACTTCTCCAAGGGTTAGAAGATTTTGGGATAACATATGAAGCCCTTATTGAGGCAAACTGATGATCTGTACTGGGCAGTTGCTTGAACAGTGCCTCRTAACAGGTTCTGTAAAAACCGTGTTTCTGGCCCTTCCTGTGTAAAAGTTATGTTTTACTTCACATTATGTTCCATAGCAGTAGCAGTACATAATGCATACTATCCTAA
The DNA here is from genome assembly GCA_030449065.1 of Oceanodroma leucorhoa. Lineage (NCBI taxonomy): Eukaryota > Metazoa > Chordata > Aves > Procellariiformes > Oceanodroma > Oceanodroma leucorhoa. The sequence goes on along the minus strand of JASVER010000029.1, from coordinate 2,660,711 downwards.
CATAGACATTTTAACAGACAGAAAAGTAAGTAGGCTAAATCATAGACCATCCACCTAACCCTGCAGGCTATCAAAAGACACCATGAAATGGAACCTTTTAAGAAAATAGCACTGCTTTGATATCTTCTTCCCCCCGTAACAAAGGAAACAACACAAGGTAGAAGCCCTGCAAGCTAAAGAGAATGTTCTTCAACCCCTAGCTCCTGTCACTTTCCATTTTTTAACCACAGACTGACACGTTTGAGCTCGAGTTTCCTGACTTTCAGCGGTTTATGTAACCATTTTCTTTAAAGAGTAAGTTTAAAGGATTTTAAAACAGTTACTTGGTTAACCTTTTCAAGAGTGTGAGCTGTCATTAACCTTAATTTTCTCTGTTTAAAAAGTGAAATGGGGAATTTCCTTTGCAGCTGGTTGTCAGACAAAATGTATAGGCGAGGCAGCATGCTCTCCTGCAGCAGCAGACTTTCTCTGGTTTTCCTCCATGGCTTTTTTGGGGCAAGAAGATCCTGCAGTCTCATACTCTTCTTCATTTAATCAAGGGAGAGGGGGAAGCATGCTTGCTCAAGCGTCGGGAGGTTTAAGATTTGCACAGCAAGGGAAGGTAGCTCTGCGGGTTTCCCTCACTTGTGTTGTCCCTTCTCTCGCCRGTGGCTGGTGTGTGCGGGAGCTGTGGGAGCAAAAGGAGGTTCGAAGGTACAGGTTAGTCATTGCACTTTTTCCTCCCAGGGCAGCAGAATTTGGGTTGCAAACAGATCAGGAGTTACAGCTGCCCCAAGCAGGCGATGGTCTCTCAGAAAGAAGAAAAGTGACAGCTTAACTATCAGCCATTTGCAGCAATGTCTTCTGATCCGTGAATAAAAAAAGTTACTTAAGGACCAAACTAGAAAGGGACTGAATATCCTAATGTGAGTTGCAAGTGCTTAGCCCATTTCCGTATCTCTTCCATTAATCTTACTTGGAAAGCGCATACATCTCAAACAGGAGTTTTGTCTGAGTAAGGGCTTCAGGGTTAAGCTCTTAAAAGTGCCACCAAATAGCCCTTTCTAGCTCTGGTATCAGGCTTATACTAACTCTCTCACATTTAGCAAGCTGTATTTCTGAGCAACTGGGGAAGCCCCAGAGTTTAGGAGAAGGTTGTCCCATGCCCCAGAGGAGAACTGGCAACATGAGCAGAAATAGTGCTCTSCTTTAGCAAATTCAGTAGAATTCATTTATGATCACTTGAGTTTTTAATTAGTCTTTACTGTCTGGTCTTGGTAAGTAAAAGGGCTTCTCTTGGTTCTGCATCCTTACAGAATAGAAAGCCGTACTGTTCTACATGATACGCATCATATTCTGCTAGGAAACTGCTTTGTTTAGGGCGTTGATTGTTTCACTGTTTCAGAAGGAATACTGCATTTCTGTTGCAAACCTTCTTTTCAGCGGCATGTTCTGCAAATTATCCATACCGTGTAATCTAAGGGAAAACTGGCAAGAAATCCAGCTTTTTGCAGTAGAGAGACACGATAAGATACCTTCTAATAGTCTGAGCCTTCTAAATATTTTAAACATTTTGGCGTTTTTTGGTTTTAAATGCCAGCACAACTTGGCAACATTAATGGGAATGTGAGTAACACCAATAACTTTGCTGAAGTTGCTGAAGATACCTGCCAGCGTAGTGGAGATTTGAAATCTGTCTTGTAACACAGTTCTTTGCCCAAAGATTTTTACTACACTTCCATCAGTTTGGGAGCACGGTACTGCAGGACTGCAGCAGCGTTTGGTTTTGGCATCCGCTCCTAACAGGCAAGGTGTCGTAATGCAGGAGCTTTCTTAAGCTATGCAGGCAGCACATGAAAAGGCAGTCCAGGCTCCGAGTGCAGAAGGACTAGTTCTGTTAGAAAAGCTCCTTTCCACAGTCTTTTCTTTCCTTACTCTGGTCTGTTTTCTCTAGATGGTCCAAGTTTTTATTTAAAGTGCTTTAACTGGATATCCCAGTTACAGCTTTGACAAGTTTGTTTACAGTTCGCATCTGCCTGAGGGCAGTCGAAGGCACGTTACAGGATAAGTGAAGTAGTTTTGCTGCCAGGAGAAGGATGTGCTGGTAGGATTACTGAGGTTAAAAAAAAATGAGCCAGGGAGAATGACATAGCTGGAATTGTACTATGGGTCTGTAATTTTATCCTATGGCAACTCATAGTAGTGTACCCTCTTCTCCCCCTCCCTTGCCTGCCCCCGTTTTAACTTAAAGAGAGAAAACTCCTGTGTGTGGAAGAGAAAAATACAGCTGGAAGTACTGGCTGAAAAGGCTTAAGTTCTTTTAATTGACAGAAAAACTAAGAGTAGTCTCCTGCTCTTTGAGACAATAAAAAAAAATATATACAGTATGAATTGTACTGTGGAAATCCCTTTCTTTCCCCACTGGCTAGGGATTTAGATGCCAAAACAAACACCTCACTCTTAGACGGCAGAATTTAAGTGGGATGAATCCACTGAATCAATGAAAACGTTTTGGGTTTTGGGTCAGGCCTTTTGGCTTCTGGTTACAAAGCTTTTGTGTTTCCATCTGTTGATTTGCAGAGTTGGACCTTTAAGTGTGACAGGGGAGATGCAATGAGCATTCTGCAAAAGGAGTGGTTTGACGTTGCTTTCTGTGCTGTTTTCCTGCATGCCTCTAGCCTTCTGCCCGGGTCTCTTCTCTTTYGATACATTTGCTAAGCGCTGCTTTCTGCGGGGCGCTGCCGCTTTCCTGTAGCAGAGCCCTGTCAATACCCGCTGCGGTGCTGGCGTGGAAGGAGGCGTTCTGCTTTTCCCTTCTTACCAAGCGCTCCGTAGCTGTGTGTGCCCAGTGACGGCAAGGCGCTCTGCCTGGGTCCTGGCACCCGGCGCTCCCTGCCAAGGAGGGAAGTAAAACTTCTCGCGTTGGGATGACTTTCACACGTGCCTCCGGCACTGCGCTGCRGGGCTGGCAAGGCAAAGGCATTGTGCTTTGTTTTGTGTTGGCTGCTCTGAGCCAAGGCTTCAGACAGAAAATGTTTATTAAAAATACCCACTTTAAATGTTATCCGAGTTCCCCAGGATAGAACTGAAAGTTGTCTTAGTAAATATACTACTTTAGTAAATATACCACTTAGGGTCAAATTCTGCTTTCTTTACTGGAGCAAAGCTCTCACCGCCGTCAGTGAGACTGCAATGTTAGTCTCTTTTTATAAATTTGTCATAAGAGGAAAAAAAATTAGTGTGATGCATTTCTGGGGAGATAATACAAGGGTCAAAACTCTGTGGGGAGATCCTCCGGCGCTGTCTCTACGGCAAAACTTAAGTTGTTTCAAGCAGGCTGGAGTCAGGGGTCTAGCTGACCCTCCTGCCGCTTGCTGTGTCTGCTGCCCAGTGCTCCCCCGGGGCGGCCGAGCCCGGAGGGAGGGCAGGGGGTTACTGCCTGCTGAGCCGCTTCTGTGCGCTGACACCAGGTTAAACGAAGACCAGGCTTTCAGTGGAATGAGTGACATGTAGCAGCCTGCTGAGATGTTGGAGATACCAGGATACAGATTTATTATTTTTTCTTCTCTAAGCACATGGCTGTTAATACAAAGAGCTCAGTGTAGATACTAACAACTAAGCCTAATTTAAGAAATCGGGACACTCCTTGCCTGAAGTTGCTTCTATTTTTTAAAAATTGGCATACTGTGACAGATGGCCTTTTCCTTACATGTTTTGAGTTATTTAGGGGACTGCTGATCTCACTTTTCTAGAGCAGTGCATTTGAGCTTTGGGAGATCATGGGGAAATACCAGTTGGACACATGTTTTTGTCCTTTGAAATGATGGATATTCTGGAACTACCAACTGCTTTTGAGGTGTACAGACCAAATCTGACTTCTAAGTAAATCCGATGGCATTGCACCAGGCATTAATTTGGTCCCTGATGCAAATACCTCTAAAATAATACAGTAAAATATTCACAGGTGCCTGAGTCCCACTGAGGATCAACAGGAGGCTGTAGGTTCCCAGCTGATGTAGGTGCCTTTGAAAAAGTTACCCTGGAAGCTGTTTAACCAAAACATGAAAGAAGCTGTGGCGTGTCGCATGCGTGTCTGCGGCATGCAGAAAGTATGTCACACCTGCTTTTTGGCTGTGGTGTGTGCCCTAGGCTGAGCCACAGCACAAGGTATACAGCCAGGCCAGGTTGAACCGCTCTGGAAAAGAGGTGTATGGCATGTTTGTTCACTTCATAGATGCGGCATTCCCACAAAAAGCTGCAGAAGCTTAATGATTTGAGGYCTGACTTGCTTCTCCTTCACACGGGGAACTCCCACTGAAGCTCAGCAGGAGTTTTACCTGCAAAAGGCATCAGGAGCAGAGACAACATTTGGAACTTGTCTACAGAGAAGAGAAAGCCGTGTCTAGGAAAGCCCAGCAGAATTTTACAGAGGACTAACATSCTTGCCCTCATCTTGGCCACGCTGCTTACTTATTCATTGGTTTTGTCCCTGTTAGACTGTAAGCCTTCCAAGGCAGGGAACGTCCGTCCCTGCATTTGTACCAGTGCCTCAGTTAGGGCATGTTATGAGACATTATCTGTATTCCATATGTTGCCCAGCCTTTTACTATCCATACGTCTCAGATAACACTGTTTACAGTCAGAAGAGCATTCTCTAAACATTTAGGCCAGAGAATAATTTAAGGATCCTCTTGCAGTTAGCAACTAAAAGGAGCAGCATAAAGAGCCATAGGCACGCCGGGACAGTTCTGCTCGGAGCAGACGGTTTGCAGTCCACTAAATTATGCTTCACCCAGCGTCCTAGACATTGGGAAGGCTTTGGCCATCTCATTGAGCAATGTAGATCTTGAACTGCAAAGATGAGCCTTCTTGAAAGCAGAGGGAAATAGAGAAGGGTTTCTCCTGACTTGTCCTTGTTGGTGGATCTTGGGCGTAGACCTCAATCTTCAACAGTACTGGGATCTCCTCACTGGCCAGCAGCTTTCCGTTAAGCAGTCGTATGCATTTTTGGAATGCAGGGTATTCATGCAACCAGCTCCATATAATAACAGAGTTTTTATTCAGGTCTTAGTGAGTATCTCAACATGGAAAAGCAGACGCACTGAGTAAGTGAAAGAGTTCAACAGAAAAAAAAAAAGTGTGTGTAAATGTGTGTATATACTGGTAAATTCCAGGAGCTTTGAAATTTCATTACTGTTTATAGCTCAAGGCAATGAGAAACATCTTACATGTGTAGTGAGTAAATAAATACAGTGCACACAGCCCTCTGCAGATATGTTTATCTCACTTTAACATTATACTAAATGGTGTCTGTAACCTCCATAAATACCACAAGAAGTGAAATGGCTTACATAATAATTAAAATGCTGTTTCTGCTGAGAGTTGTCCCCCCCCTTCTCTTCTCCTTTGCCGGAGGAGCTCTGCTAATGGGCACGTGCTAATCGCTGCGCACAGGTGAAAGCAGCTTTGAGCGCGGGACTTTCTGTTAGCTGTGGTCAGGCTGCCAAGATTGTCAGGTTCGTTTAGAGAACGCAGGGGCAAAGCAGCTGTATTGCTAGAGCGAAGGTTCGGCAGGAATTTGTGCGTGGTGATTGCACTGAACATGATAACTGTGGGCTTTAACCTGTCTGTGCCCTGTTGACTGTAAAGTCCACCTGCAAATAAATTCTCTTTTTAGACCTTTCACGGAAAAGAAAGATTAAAGGCAAGGCTCTAGATACAGCCTCGTAGAGAAGACACTGTTTGAGAGAGAAGTGGGGAAGTTTAGATCCTGGCTCTTGTGGTGTGCCCTTCTGCAGGTCRTCTGGTCTGCCCACCCCTCCGGTTGCTAACTGAGAAGTTGGGGTGATTTTTTTTTTGCCTGTTGTGTTGAGATTTCAGTTTCTCTGGAGATGGGACAACATCCTACTGCRTGTTCATGCAACACTTAATTGCGAGCGGGCCCGGCTTCAGCTGGGGCTATGAATAAATCACATGACGTTCACCCCAAATCTCTCTGCCTGCTTTTGATTTAGCATCTGAACAATGCCTGGGAGTCAGCATCCTGCGGGAAGATCGAGGATCAGATGGCCCTGACGGATCAGGCGCGTAAGTACATGGCCGCCTTCCCCACCCGGACTCTGGTGATGTGAAAGGGTCGACGGACAGAGAAGCATTATGGTTTGGAGAACACTTCACCTCCACTGGGAAATTCCTGTTCCTCTGCATGAAACTTTTCATGAACGGGAGAAGAGCCTATCTTTGTTGTGGTACAACAGTTGGGAGCAGCACAAAGTGCATTTAGTCACTCAGCATATATATTCTTGTTGGATTTCACCCAACTTAAGAGGATTTTTTTTTTTTTTATAAATGATACTTGCCTAAATTATTAGGTATTAAGTTTGAATCAGTAATGAATGATCTTAAGTGCAGACTTACAATAAAGGTAATTTTTTTGTACTTTTTGAGATCAAGCAGACCTAATACACCAGTATTGTTATTTCAGTGATGTGCTAGCCAGGGGTGGGGTTTTGTTTGTTTCTTTTTTAATTTTTTTTATATTAAAAGAGCAGGTACTCAAACAGATATATTTTAAATCACTGAACAAAATGCATTGGTGTAAAATACTGAAGTGAAAAGCATTACTACAAACGCTAGTCTGTGCAAAGGGGGAAAACTGATCAAGATTGTGAATGCTCAAACATCCATGCCTCTTGAAATACTCTTTCATTCTGTTATGGTTCTAGACCATTATACATTGTGTGTTTCTGTTTGGGGGGGTAATTAGCTTGCTTTAAAAAATATTACTGTATGAAACATAGATTTATGAGAAAAATTATATTTTTATTCAGTAATTTAATTTTGTAAATGCCAAATGAATACTGTGTTTTGCTGCTACAGACCTTAGCGTGTAGACATGCTGCTAGTGTAAAAGGAGCAGTAGAGCTTTATATGGAAAGAAAACAAATGTTGATGTTAGCTAATTGACTATGCACTAGCATTTCAGACCCTTTTATTTTAAATTTTTTTACATCATTTATATTTYTTCCCCTTTTTTTTATAAGCAATATTTTTGAACACTGTTCCTGGGAGATTTTTTTTTTTATCTGGATGTGTTGTTTTGTTTCTCATTGGTTTGTAACAGCATGCATTGCACCTTCATATGTTTGGGAGAACACTGTCTTGTTCATGTTGTTTGTTTTGTTCCATGTCTAGCTAATTGTTCCCTAACTTGGGTCTTGTGTACTGAATCAGGTTCTTAGAAATATATGGTTCTTTGTACTGCCATACCAAATCTTYACCGATATGGCAAAACACTGATTTTATTTTATTTTTTTATAACAGCCTCTGACTTTGCTGCCTTAATAGCATTTGGTGCAGCTTCATCTGCACTTAATTTTTTATACGACAATGTACTGCCTTGTAGATAAATAAAGTGTGTTCTTTTTTACTTAAGCCCGCATGGTCTCCTAATCTTGTTTGTCTTTAGTGTTTTGGCAGTGTTGTTATAGGCAACAATCAAGCCAAGAAGGTTTTTTCCAGCAGACTTACTTAGATAAGTAAGGARTAGAGTCTTGCACACCTTAGGTAGCCTCAACATCCTCAGTTCTCACTGATTGTTAAGCAAGTGGAAGGAGCGCGGCACAAAACAGTAAGCATTTAGCATATTGTGGACTTGAGACACATCTCGAGTGACACCGAAGTCCAGGTCAGCTTCAGCTGGTGGGAGGGTTACTGCACCTTTTGTGCAAAACTGCTGTTCTCCCAAAATACTGGATAATTTATTTCTTCATCTAAGACCATCAGCTCATGAATCAACTGAACAAGAGCAAAATATTCTGGAGTTCCTATACCATAGAACGGATTTTTTCACTCTTGTCTTCTTAAGAAACCAGAGGTGAGGCTATACTTCGAAATCTGGTGTGTTATGCTGCACAGCAAATAATTGGGCAGACCTGCAGGGCCTCATGCAGCATAAGCGCTGAGGACATTCAGCCCCAGGAATGCTAGAGGGTAAAAGCAATTCCCAACAAAACAAAAAAAGAGAAAAAAAGATGCAACCTGCCAGAAAAAAGCTTGCATTTTATTTCGTAGCTTGAAAATAAATTGTTTGCTGAAATTTAAGTTGATGTAAGCGCTTCAAAGGCAGACTGATATTCTTCAGAGCAGGCTTCAGCTCCATGAAGGAAGTAATTCCTGTTTCCAAGCATGTGTAGCCACGTATCTGCTGAGAGCCGCCCCCAAAGGTGCCTTCCAGTCAGTCCTTTTTACTCCTCTCCCAGCAGCCTGCTTCGTCCTCCCAGCTGAAGCCACGTGCTGACCCCCACGCCACGCAGTGCACAGAAAAGGAGGAGCAAAAAGGCCTTTTTCACCCCTTTTCACCCTCTGCAAGGTCCCTTCTCATGTGCTTTTGGCTTTCAGCATGAGAAGGGACTGGTGCTTGCAGCAGCCCCCTCCAAGTTTTGCCTGTGTTTCCCACCTATCCCCCAYGTGTGGTTTGGGCTCTCACCGAATGCTGAGGTGCTGGGGGAGASCCAGCCCCGAGGTAGTTGCAGAGCAGTTACCACAGGCAGGACCCTGGCGCTGGGTATGGATTACAGAGAAGGGGAAGTCTGCGGGAGCACTTGCCTGTGCAAAGGCTGCGGGCTCATGCCGTAAAAACRCTTGTGCAAGATGCGAGGGAGGACGGCAGGACTCGACGGTGTGCAACTTGGGAAGAGGGAAAGGTCTGCCTTTGAGGCATGCCACAGCTTAAGCAACACGTTGCATCTTAAAGAAAAAAAAAAAGGAAAAAGAAACACCAAGCTTACAACAGGTCTTAGAGGCAAASCTCTGGCCTTGTAGAGCTCCAGCTGTAACTGCACCCAGCGTGGCTGAGTTTAAACAGATCATGACCTAGCGCCCGGTGTGGACCAGTGCCGGGAAACATGGAGGCTCATCCTGCAGGTGCCCAGCATAAGGACTGGGTTTTTTCCCCTACACCTTCAGTTGCTTTAAAACCCATTTCTAACRTGTAAAACCATTGCAGTAATTGTCTTGTTGATGGGCACACTTAGAGCTAATACAGAGGAAAATGTTTCTTTTTCCCCTCATTTCATTGAAAATGCAAAACACTCAGTAGATTAAGGCTGATTTGCATAAGTTTCTGCATGCATGTGGCACTCGGCAGGAGTGAAGGAAGAGGCTTTGTTTGAATGCTGAAGCCCAGGAACCTGGTTATTTTTCCCCTCACCAATAGTTGCTAAGTTTCCTTTGCAACAAAGTGCCACCTCCATGTCTTTCTCACACAAACCATCCCCATGTGACCATGTTCTGCTTACCGTCTGAAATACATGTATTTCCTTCAGAGGTCCAAGAGAAGTCCTACCTGCCTGTTAAGTTCTATCTTGAGCATCAGTCAGGTGAGACCTGTCCCGAGACAGGTCCATGTAAATGGTCTTGACSATGGCTATTTGGCCTTGCAGTGGCCCTTTGCACAGGTGTATAGCCATCCCGGACCCATTTAAACCTGGAGTAACCTACCAAAATGAAGGGCAAACAGGTTCAGTCAAGTTCTCATTTAATGGAGAGTAGATATTTGGCGCAAATTCCTATTAACCTTTTTTCTTCACTGTAATTATAACTTAATAATGTTGTCAGTGGGAATTCTTTTGATTTCTGAAAAGAATTTAAATTATCATTTCGGCATGTGCCACTAATTGAAAATGAAGCAAAGGAGCCAGGGCAAAAATAAAGGAAAATACCMGAGCATGAGGAGTTTCCCAGCTAGACCCTGTAATTCTCCAGCTCTCTATGCAGAGAGTCCCAGGGGTTCAACTCCCACAGGTCTGACCTATGTGACAGCTATAAGCCTAAACTGAAAAAGTGCCAGAGCTTGGACTGGTTTGGGAAAAAACATTACAGCTTGAATGAAAGAGCCAGACTTTGTAGTTAGGAGCCAAAATAACAAGTCTGCTGAAGGTAAAGTACAGAGTGCAGCATTGAACATTCTGTAGCACAGACTGATCCTTCAAAAAAGCCAGAAAAAAAGGGTTTTTTTCTCAGTATTTGCTATCTTGATCCTCATCCAGGCCAGCTAAGTCAATGGCCACCAGCCCTCCCTCAAGCCCACAAAGTCAGGCACACAAGCAAAGGCTTGTGATTGGAGCATCATAATCATTACCTCCTCTTACTCCTGCCACATGTAATTGTATTTCTACCTCAGCCCTGATTTGAGACAGGGGTGATGGCAAAGGACAGAAAAAAGCCCTTGTTCCTAGAAATCTATTTAAAATTTATTTTTTTAAAAAAAGCATCCAAAAAATGGAAAAGAGCATGTTAAAAATAGTTCAGTTCAGGAAAGAATGGTTTTGAGGCACTGGTCTRCATCTTGCTTGTCTCCTTTGTTCCCTAGCACAGGTGGATTCAGTCGATAGCCCAGACGTTGCTGAGGAGCAATGGTGGCATTTTGCCTAGGCGGCCAAGGAAAGACACTGGCCGCTTCTTCCAATCACCAGGCTAATGTCGTAATTCAAACAGAAGTCGTGTTTCCTGACCACAGGCACTTGTTCCCTTTGTTTGCCTCTTTTCTTTGAACTTGACTTCGATGTCTCAGCAGTTTTCACTGAAGACCCTGGTACCAGCATAAACTTTGCGACTTTTTTGCTCTCAGTGACCGATGCGGGTAAGATGATGAAGATAGAACACAGAGGTCCAAATTCTGCCTTCAGCCGTGTTTGCAAGCTGGCAGTGGTTATAGAGCTCATTGTTAAGGGCTGTAAAATGCATTCACTCTGCTATTATTTTTCCATAAATTATTTGTGATCAGGTGGTTGGTTTTTTTAAAATCCCTCTTGATAAATGACATTTCTACAAGGCATTTTTCCATTCTATTTGAGTATCAGAACAATGGCTGATTTTTAAATATTTTTTTAAAAAAGCCTCTGCTTCTCAGGCTGCATGGATCCGCATTTACAGACTAGCTCGACTCACACCTGAGGAAATTTCGTTTCATGGGGAAACAACTTTTACTACTTGATTAAATTACCACTCACTGCTACAGCTCCAAGATGCTCTCTGTGCACACATCTGTCAGAGGAGCCCTCGCGAAGAAGAAAGTTTCAGGAAGCTCTCCCCAAACAGGTTTCTACACTAACCATAGAGACCACCTCTGCACCTCCCGGTTCCTGCCGGCCCAGCTGCGAGCCTGCCGTGGCCCTCCCGATAAAGTCAGCCCCCAGAGAGTCTTGAAAGGGTGCCTGCAGGTGTGCTTTCCTGCCCGCGCCGAGCTCTCCCCGCTGCCTCTAATGTTTCATTAACTCTCTCATCAGCGTACATCAGCATAGGAGTTATCTGAAGGCAAAGGGAGGCCGTGACTATTTAAGCGATGGGTTTTTGGTATCTGTGTTTCTAGGAGCTGAAGGCGGAGGCCTCAGAGGCGCCGGCTCAGCCTTCCTGTGCAGATAAAGGCGCTGCTCGCCTGYGCTGCCGGCAGGGAAATGGAAATCTGCACCGGGTTACAGCTCCTACCTGCCCAGCCAAGCCTCGCTGCACCTAAGAAGAAAACTGAGAAACAGCCATGGTCTGCTGCAGTCAAAGGCCTAAAATACCTTTCAATGAAGTAATAAAGACAGTATTTAGCTTTGCTTTTCGGCTCCGCTCATCCCCCTGGCCATCCCCTCTGCCCCCGTAGCTGCTTCTGGTGGGCTAAGCTCCATTTCACCAAGGCACACACCCCTGATGGGGTCTGGCCCAAACTCCGCTGAAAATTGATTGAAAAAAGTCACTGGTCTCCGTGACCTCAGCGAGCCCAAGCCCACACTTTGTGAGGGCTGAGGATATGGATCGTTTCCCTGCCCACGGCTGACGGGSCCCTGCCACCCCCACTCAGGAGAGGCCCCCACGCACTCATGACGGTGCTCCTGTTACCTCCAGGTCCAGGATCACCTTCACTGAAAAGCCCAAGTAACATCCTCCAGTCAAGCCCCATCSGTACACAAAAGCCTCTCACCGGGTGTGATTTGCCCCAGGCTTGGAGGCCCACCAGGAATGGGCAGGATGGGCCGCGTTACGCCTGGCTTTGGCACCCTCTCAGCAGCTGCCCGCCCGCCTGCCCAGGACAGGGGTGAGTTCTCCTGCTGCCCATGAAGGTCCCATGGTGGCACCCCAGGAGCAGCAACTCACGGGGAGACCTCTTGAGCTAGCACCGATGCAGGCACACCCTTAACTTTCTCTAATCAAAGAGGTGAGAGTAATCCTTTCCTCGCCAACCTCTGATTTGTGGCCACATCCTCTAACAGAAAACCCATAACAAATATAAACGCAGTTCGTACGGTGATAAGCTACAGAACCGATGTGATAGTCACCCCTTCATCACGGCTCTAAAAACCATTGCTTCCGAGCGCAGATCTTCATTGCATCCCGTTGGCGTAGCTACTGTTCGGATCTCAAAAAAAAGCCCCACTGCCACAAGAGAGGAGTCAACCTGACACACCTGCCCCGCAATTTTGCCACAGCCATCGCAAAGCAGCAAACTCATTTACATGATGATTAAAATAAGCTGCTGGATTCCCCTCCCCCCCCCCTTTGTTAAGTTGTCACTTCTGAGGTTTGCTATGCTGTCTGTCTGACAACCAAAAAATACCCGTTACCATCCTCTCTGGCAATTGATCAATGGAGCAGCTAGGTTTTTATGTGACAGCTTGAATGGATTGGAAGTGAAATTTTAAATGATACCTTGGTTTGCTTTCCTAACTGTCAGAGTGGTACAAGCTCTTCTTCCTTCCTCTTTAACACCCATAACTGCCTTTTTTCAAAGGATTTCCAATAACAGAAATCGTCTTGTCTAGAGCATGGGAAGTTGTCCAGAAGGCTCAACGTCCCACAACATGCTCCTGCACTCTCTTGAAGCTGATGCTGAGGGTGCTACAACGTCAGCCTTGCTATGCCAAAGGAGGTTTTCATACCATAAACCAAGCACCCCAATAGAACCGAGCTTTGGCGAAGAGGGAGAGCCGGACTGCTACACAGGTAGGTTTGGACTTAATCATGGTTTTCTATTAGCTGCGCACAGAGGCTGGCAAAGGACAGGTCACCCCAGTTCTGGATCAATGTTCAGGTGTTACAGTGATGAGGATATTATGAGGAACTACATGTAGAATAACACAACCGAGCAACACAATGTGTTGCCCTTGCAGTTGCCAAGTCCCTGAATCTCCTGAGGTAGTTTATGTTCGTTAGAGAGCTGCTGCAAGTCAGCAAAGGCGGAGTATTGACTTCCCTGGGAGGTGATGATTTTCCTTTATGTTTACTTACATTAAGTAAGTGCATGCAAATATATCCATGTGTCTCTCTATATATACGCTTACTTACCCTACTAAAAATAAAGGAAGGATGTTTTACTGAGGAGGCCCAAATCCCAACCAGCAGTCTAAACCTATCACAGGTTGTATATTGTGTGCTTGGGTCATGGAGACTCTTGGCCACCAGAACAGGAATCGTAAAAACAGAATTCAGACAAACATGAGACTCCCCACTCAGAAAAAGAGAAAACGATCTAAACAAGAGGTTGCTGTGAGAACATCTTCTGTGATGAGAACTGAAACTGCAAGTCACTGGTTTTCATTGAAAGCAATGCAACCAAGAGTCTGAAATCAGTCATGTCCCCCAACTGATGAGTCGTCTGAAATCTGCCACCTTCCAGAACACATGGATCCTGAGATCTCTCAGCTTCCTCATTTGTGATCACAGATTTCTGTAAAAGGGTGTTTCATGATTAAAATCAAATTAATAATAATAGTAATAAAGACACTGTGGAGAAAAACATACGCTGAAGTTGTCCAAGGTGTTTTCTTTTCCCCAGTGAATAATGGATTAGGTTTTGAATTTATGATGCAAGTGATTTCACAAAAAGTCATTTATGTTAGAAGTTAGGCTGTCAGAGGTTTGTCCAGATACACTGCAGTTTAGAGTGGACTGGACTTAATTTCACAATTGTGTTAACCTAATTCTTGCATGCCTGGTGCAAGAGGTTCCAGCCAAGTCAATGGGAGTAATCAAGTGAATAACGCACGCAGGTTTTGGCCTGAAAATCTCTACCACCCTCGTTTGTGGGTGAAGGTTGGTCTGCTTGGGGAAAAGCACAATGCAGTGCCAACAGTGAATGGCCTTTACATGGTCCACTTCCGAGAGATATAATGATACCACCAAACCACCAGGACTGTATGCACATAATGAAAAGTGACAATGCAGTCATTTGTGAAGGATATAAGGCAGCCACGGTAGTTAGGGCTACATTTGCATAATCACATTAACTTTAAGGACCTACTTTAAAATTGACCTAACAATGGCTGTCATTGTTTAAAGCCACAGCTGTCCATGCTGATTGGACAACACGCTTGGTCAACTTGTGTCGCAGCCATCTTCTTCAGGAGGATTTAGAAAGTTTGACTGAAAAAATCACGGGCTCCAGGACATCCTGTGAATGTTTGGACTGCCATCATGGTTCGGGTATCTGGGAATCCACGGCTTTCAGAGCTGCACACCTGCTGCATTTTTGTTGGGACTGATGTAATTTATTACACAGATTTATTTTTCAGAATTGTTCATCAAGGTTGTGTGAAAAAGCGCACACAGATTACTTATTAGCTACTAAGAATATTACAAAACATGGATAGTCTGAGCCCTGGTTATTTTAGGCTTGTGCGCGTTACTGCTAAGATTTGAAAAAAATCAGAACTTGTGCTCCAGACATGACACTTCAGCCACATGTTCCTTCTATACACAGGGAAGAGTGGACCATTTTCATCTTCACAAGTGGCTTGCACAATCATCCCCTGCTGCAAAATTGCTGATATTCAGCCAAAAAGGTACCTGGCGAATGTTCTTCAGTAGAAAAACATTTACTTAAATTATCAACACATTTCAGGGTAGTTGGCCATATGCAAAGTTCTGATGAAGAACCAGACTTTTCTTAACTAAGATTTCTTTTTCTTGTTCTCATTTGTTTTAGAAAGGCAGCCTTGTCCACCTTGAAAAACATGTTTATTTTAAGTATTTTCAGGATTCTCAGACAAGCAAGGTGGTGCTGGATTAGCTGCAGGGAACTCGAAGTTTCAGTTAGAGTGTGTCTTCTTTGAATAACACTAACCACAGGTAGGAGAATGACTAGAGCACACACTCTAGACTGGAAAACAAATAAAGAGAAATGTCGAAGAAAAAAAAAATAGTTGTAGCAAAAATGGTTCCTCCCTTTCTGAGAATGAGGTTGAGGAAAACTAGTTTCTCCTTGCCCTGGTAGGCCTAGTTAGCATAGCTGCTAGCACGAGTCCGTGAACTTTAACTGACTTTTTGTTTTGCATTGCATATACCTGTGATTAAAAGTCCATTTAGTCTCCACRCTATCACTTATTATTAAACCATGATACCCAGTTAAAATATTTTTACATCGATTTCAATTAAGAAACTCTCCTGCCTCCATGCTGTGGATCAGGGACTTGAAATTTTACATGGGAGTGTCGTTTGTGGCTCTTAGTCCTATGAAGATCCATGTAAATTGAACCAAGTCATGCCCTCTGAGCATTTCATTTGGCACAGGAGTACCAGAGGCTCAGTCCAGTTTGGCAGCTCCACTCCTTGCAGACCCCCTGGGCAGCACGCACCACCCATTTGAGGCTCGGGGCCTGCAGCTCCCCACCTGTGGCCCTGCTCCTCGCCCTCGGGGGCCGGTGCGGTGTCACACAGCAGCTCAGCTCGGCTGCCTCCGTCTCTAAAGTGCCCTCCTGCCGCCCCGTGCTGAGCCTACATGGGGAGAAGGAGRTTACCTGACACGAATGCGGAGGGATACAGAGCAAGGTGGGTGTAAAGGCAAGTTGGAAGCAATGGGAACTGCTGGCTAGGAGCCAGATGTAAATGTGTGTATGAGCGTGTGCACACACATAAATGTGACTGTGTAATTAAGATTAGTATTATAATGCATATATAGAAAAGTGGGGAGTGAGGGGAGGGTGAATTAATTGCACGGAGAACCTCAATTCTGACGCCCCTAACTTTGAAGTACTGCACTCCCAAGCCTTAATGAGCTTTTAATTTATACTTTAAATGATAATTTACCTTTTGATTATTCAAAAGATGGGCAACATTTTACACCAACACTTCACATTCAAGCAAAGTAATTGAAAAGATGCAAATGCCTTTAATGAAGGAAGAGATATGCAGAATGCCCTTCTGAGTTAAGCACAGGTAAAGTGAACAAGCACATTAATATAGGCAAAGCTTCACTAACCACACTCTTATTTATATTTTAGGCACTTAGTTCATCATGAGGATCAGCATTCTTTCCTCATGCTGATATCTGAACATATGAAGGCTACTGGAATAGTTCAATATCATTACAAGAGAACTGCAGGTAAAGCAAAGATAGGGATGAGATCTGTAAAACTTCTTCAGAAACACTTATGCTGTTTCAGCACTTCTATACTGTTTCAATACTTCAGAAACCCCTATACTTTGGGACTGAAAGAAAACACAGCTTCATATCACTTAGACTCGCATACATCTCCCACACCAAGGAAAGCCTCAGAGGTGAGTACTGTTGAAAGAAAAAAATGCAAGGGTTGTGCAGTACTGTCTTCTGACAGTCAAAATCAACCTTTGACAGGGAAAATGATATAACACCTTCATTTGATCTTATTTTAGGTATCCCAAGAACTATGGCAGTCCCCTTATCTTAAGTCAATGTCAGGATTCATTATGTAATTTTTACTTTCGGAAATCAGCATTGCGCTACTCATACACTCCCATGGATTTGGTTATTACTGAATGCAGTTCTATTGCAATGAGTTAACTAGATATTTCATTATACAAAAAGTCTTGCATAGGTTTGTGCGGGGATCCAGAATTGAATGGACATTTTTCATTTTTCAGTGTGGCAAGGATGACATTAGTAGCCCTGGGATTTCTGTCTAGAAAAAATCTTAACATTTCATAGGAGAGACCAAAATATGTAGAACACAAAGGGATGAACTAGGGAACCCATTAACGTGCTCAGTAAGCGGAGTACCAAACCCCTCATCATCATCAGACATGTCCAGTATCACCTATCAAGAATATTTCTGCATTCACACTACAAAACACATGCCATTAGATGCCATTCCCAGTGCACCCTCACATACAAGCCCATTCAATATGGGGTAAAACCAAAGCTTTACCAAGTGAAAGGCTAACAGCAAAACAGCATAGCCTTTAACTCAGGCCTTCTCCACTAACTCGGCCCATCCAAAGTTTGTACATCTAAAAAGGAAGATCTCTTCAGAAAATCACACTTGCCTTTCAGGCTCCGTCCATCTGAGGTAAAAACTTGCTCATTTGTATAAGCGATCAGCATTCACCTTCCTCCTATAGTTACCCCTATTTGCTGACAGATTAGAGTATTTCAGGTTTCAGCTCCATCATTTCACACAGACTGTACCACTTCCACTAAATGCATGTCTGCATTGGAGAACAATTTGAAATTATGTCAACTATGAGCTCACAACAACATAAGATTGCCTATTTACAGACAGCACCTATGGTAAAAAGTACAGACTGTAAACGTTACATTAAACTCAACCTGTGTGTAAGACAATATTTAGCTATTACTAATACATTTGGATGTAAAATGAGGCATACAAATAGCATTGTACCTACTTCATATAACTCTCCAAACCAAAGAAAAATAGTGAGAAATCTTAATGATGTCAATATTCTGCCAAACATAAGATAAAACTGCAGAGCGTGGATAGAAAGTTCAGAAACACGTTCAAGCACCATGCAACATGCAAGTTCTCATCAGCTATAATGAAAAGTGACTCATTTACAACTGAGTAAGACAAGGTTTATAGGGAGAGCAATATTTTTATTAGAGTACCTGACACAGCTTCTTAGACCAATGGCTGAACTAATGCAAAGATATTACAGGCTTCGATTTTCTCCGTAGCAGATAACAGAATCTCACTTGCACCCTGAGGCAATCACAGCTACAAGAGCATTCATTAATTACATGACATACACGGGACATGTCCCGTGACTACATATGAAACTAGTGGTGCCGAATGAGTATTGGCAAGACCCTCCTACACAAAGTTAAATGTGGCATTAACACCACACATTAGAAAGTCTAAATAGCAGAGACGTGTAGGAGCACACTGTATATACATACTAAACCAGGTAAGATCCTCGGCCCAACTATTGTCCTATTTTGCCTTACACAGCAGATGGTGGTACCTGTTGCTGTAGAGACAGGTGAGATCTATCTGCAAACCAGCTAAGTATTTTCTGCAGTGGTGGTGAAGAGGGAAAGCTGTTCTTTTTGGGGTACTGCATGTCTTGACGTGTGAGATTTCGTTAATCTTTCTTAATGCCAAATGTTATTTCGTAGCCAGCTATCCATGTTATGCACATAAATATATACTGCTTAATGACAGATTAGCATAGAAGGTCATAGGAAGCTCAAAATAAAATAAATTTAAAAAAAAAATAAAAAAAAAAAGCTACCTCCTCCAAAGCCCCCACATACTTTATTGCAGTATGCATGCGGGTTATTTTCAGCTGCTGTAACTTGCTGATCTCCATTTAGCAACTTCTGTATTTTTTCCTCTTTTTATGGCACTTTGAAGGCGTGGGTTTGTAGAGCAGTGATGTAAATCAACAACCTTAGAAAACAACCTAAGTTAAGCATCTGTTCATATCATTGAAAAAAAGAGGGAAAAAATCAGATGCCTTTTGCTTCTGACAGTATTTTCAAAGCCCACACAAACAGTGCATAGCTCTTTCTTTAACTTTTCCGTTGGATATTTTGGGTTTTTCCTGCTGCTTAAAGTCCTTTCACGGAGAGTGTTATCCTACAAGTCTTATGTTCCACTCAGATTTAAATATCTCAGCTCTTAATATTGCTRTTAAGCTATTATTTATTTCTATCAYAACAGCAGTCAAAAATGTCAAGGAGAGCCTTATTGTATGACACAGTGTAACATGACCCCAGAAAGTTCCCATTGTGTCAAGCAGAATTTGCTGTTACAAGATTTATTTAATAGTATTGTATTGTCATGAGAATAGATCTTGCCCYTTCAAAGAGTCTGTGCGTTATCTGCTGCTCCGCGACGGGCAATGAAGGTACCTTCACGGGCAGGTGAGACTATTTATTTTCATCATACACTAGCACATTATGACATAAATCTATAGGGTCTCTGTGAGAAATTCTTTTATGAACATACATCAAGCTGTACAGTTAGAGCTCCCGAGCGATCCTTTGCCTTGCATTGGATTATTGGAAGAGCTACAACAGCTCCTCTGTTGAGGAACTACACTAACGATATTGCATGGTATGTGTTACACAGTGGCGGCTCGTCCCTTCTGCGTACAGTCACTCAGTTTGGGATCCCTTCCATGCATTCATTGTCTCTTTCAAAAGGAAAAAAAAGGGAAATAAAGAAGGGAGGGAGGGAAGAATCTCAAGCTATTTCTTTCGAGTCGAGACCTCCACGCAGCAGCTAGGCAGGCGCAGGCTGTTGCCTGTTTTGTGCTCTGCCATGTTATGTGGCAATGCAGTAACTTTGATCCCCGGGGAGGTGAAGCGGAAGTTGGTCTTCACCATTAAATTTTTTTATAGATAGCAAAGTCCATCCTTCCACCTGCATCCAAAGCACTGAGGCAGCTGGCAGAACAAAGCGCTAGAGAAAAATAGTTGACCAGAATTCTATCTGAAATTGCCATCATACAGGTGCAGTCTTGTTTTTCATCTCAGTTGCAGCAGTCCCTAGTGACTGTCAATGTTTTACTGAGAATAATTAACCCTTTTTTGCCTAGGATGGATCAGAGAAAAAAAAACATCAAAAACCCCACCAACCTGCCACCCAAGCTTAAAATTACACAAGTAGAGAAATGCAATAATCATGCCTAGTCCAGAACTGTGCCACAAATAAAAAGGTTGCTACAAAAGTAAAAAAGAAACAGCAAAAGCACGGGGAAACTTTGCATCTTGGGATTGTTGAGACCGTTCCAAGGTTAGCGTGTTACTTCTAACACCTGAATGAGGTGGTAAAGATAAACAGAGAAATCACCCACTGCTGAAGCACCGCCAACTCCTGAGCGTAAAGGAGCAGTTGTTAAACAAGGAATAGTAAAACTGAACAATAAACTTGGATAAGCACTGTAGACAGGAAGTCAGGAAATATAAACAACTGAAACTAAAGATAAGAATTTGAGGATAGATAAGAATTCCCAAAGCTGCAGTTCGGCTGAGCCGTCAACATTAAACATTCCTTCGGATCCTCAAGGAGAAGTGGTGGCCAAGGAGCTCTGTGACTTTTAACTTTCTACCTCAAAGAAGCCAGGGGAAATCCAAATGATCGTGCAAAAGGCAGCACTGCTCCTGCGATGTGGTGCCTCGTGCTCCTTCTCTGGCTGGTTGTTCAAGTCCTAAACTACGGGCCTCCACTACTACCCTGAGGAGATGATCCCACAATCCCAATGTTAGGATTTTTCCATTTACATGTAGCCTAAGTTTTGCTTCTAATTTTCATCTCATTCCTGCTATTTATCCCTCCTCCATTAAAAAGAAAATGTCCATCGTTATTATTTGTGTGTTCCAAACATTTAACTAATTTTCACGTCCCCTCTAGCTACATGGCTGCCATTAACCGAGGTGTATTTAGTTCTCTGACAGCCTCTGTCGAAGCCACCCACCGGTGTCAGCAGAGCTGTTCCGAATCCCTCCAGCCATCCAGGGCCAGGCTCACTGCGGCCGCAGAGCAGGAAAGGGCCTTGCCTCTTGCCGCGGTCACCCGGTTCCTCAATGCGGCCCTCTCAAAATGCACTGGCCTTTTTCTCCTTCTCCAATCACATGATGAGCACATGTCCAACTTCACTAGCAGAGAAGTTTCTTCCCTTGTGGAAAGTGTATTTGGTCCAGGTTACGTTTTCCCCCAACATCATTTCTTTCCGTAGCAACTCGAATTAGACCTAACCACACCTCTGATTTGTCACAAACACTGACAGCTTCCCACCCACCACCAAAAGCCAAGCGATGGCAGGACGGAAAGGTCAAACAGGCAGGCAACATCTGGGCTTGTTTTTACCCTCATTCTTTGGTGTGATCACGTTATAGGAGGAGAGACAGGAGTATGAATGACAGGAGTTCAGCGCTGGTGTCAGGGCTGCTGAGGCCTACCTGATTCACTTCAAACAAGCCAGTTCAAAGCACCTCGCCAGCCCGGAGTCGGGGATTCTTAAGCTGCGGTCACATTCCCGGCCCTCAGCGAAACCGCCCACTCTGCCTCTCGGGAGCAGCGTCAAGGAAAGCGATGCCTCCAGACCCGAGAGGTGGAAGCCTGCCACAGGGCTGGAACTGCTGGAAAGCCGGGCCGTGATGCAATGCTTTGGCAACCGTCGGCTGTGCTGCAGTTAAGCTTGCACGGCTGCGCCAGTTGTGCCTTCCATATCCCTCGCTTTGAAGGATGCCATGCGCAGACTCAGTGAAAGGGAAAACATTTCCCTTGCCAAGACACTTCAACAGCAAGTCTGGGACATTTTGTTGGCTATAAAAATAGAAAATACAGTTGGAAGGCATCTCAAGAGGTCATTATGTTCATCCTCATGCTTTTAGGCAGCATCAAGCCTAAGAAGCATTCCTGCAATAGATTTGTTTAACCTCTTCTTGAACGTCTGCAGTGGTAGAGATGCCTGCGTTCTGCGGGCCTCTCTGTTCCTAGCATGACGCTTTCTCAAAGTCTTACCTGTATCTTCCTTACTGCAGTGCAAGCCCATTCCTTCTTTTTTGATCAGCAAAATCGTGGAGAATAGTTTGTTATTTTCCTCTTTGCAGCATTGTTAATAGTTAGCATTAATAAATAATCATCCTCTAATTAAATGGAATGAGATTTAGAAATATCAGTCATTAGGAGCCTTCAAGCTGAAAGGCAGTACAGCTTGGTAATGTAGTATGACAAAACCCACTCTCTGGCTGTAAAGGACTCTTAAGTCTAATATTTCAGGATTTAACTGGATTCACACTGTTTCACACTGAAATTCCACAGCAAATGGAATTCTAGGCGTGCAAAACAACTTCCTCCTGTTCATAAATCGTATCACTTTGCATATATTTGAATGGTCAAACATCTATTTAGTCCCTGGAATGATTTGTTCTTTCATTAATGGAGACTAGATGAAAGCTGCAGATAACAGCTCATAGTGATTGAACATAAAGTAAAACTCCTTTATTGTACAGGATCTGCAGCCCGAGCACCATGGCAATAATCTAATGATGCCAAAACTTGGATGCCCTTCAAATGCTTCAGAACAATAGGTGCTGTCAACATGACCTACACGAGGTACCAGCAACTGGGACGCCAGACTCTGAAGTTACACTTCCCCTCTGCCACCGTGGGCAGCCCGTGAGGGCATCTGGAAAGCTGGGCAAGGGGCCGGCGCCGCTCGGGCCCAGCCTATTTGTGCTCCTCTTCCTTATTTAGACCCTCTAAAATCTCCAGATTTAGAGCAGTTAAGCCCAGCAGCTCCCACTGACTTCAGCGGACTTGCCCAGCAATGAAGCATGTAAATATTTACGCTTGCAGAACTTCCACATTTTAAAGTTAACAGGGGCTCGGCCTGGGTAAGGACTGTGGGATGGAAGTTGTCCCTAAAGCTCCTCCAACACTTTGGAGTCGACAGTAGAGGAGCTTTCTCAGGGCCAAATGTGCAGCACACTGTGGACAATAAAATATGTTGATTGAGCGCATTCAGCCGTACATCAGCAGCCCCTGTAGAAAAAATGTTCAGCTTCTGTCGTTTGCCACCTAAACCCAAATTATTTTAATGGCTGGTGGGATTATTCAATGTATATGCCATAAAATCCATAGGTACTCTGTGTAGCATAAAACTAAAATACAGCTGGAGCAAATATATTTTACTTGCAAGCAAAAAGTGATTTCTCAGACTGATACTTGGAGTAGATCTGGTGCTTTCAGARGGATGTGGGAATGAGAAAGGGTGGGGGAAATAACCCAACCAAAACATGGTGTAGTTAATTTCCTGACTATTATTTCCCTCCTTTCTGCCAAATGGTTGCATTCATTGATTACATTATTTCCTGAACAAAAATAGTGTYAATTCTGATTTGCAGAGAAAGATTCCCCCATTGAGAAAAAATGTGAGATCATTACAAACCATTCACCAACTGAGATCGCAAAGAAAAATGGACATGAAAAAAGGCCAAGTTCTCCAACTATGAGACATTTCCAATTGGACTGCAGTATTTACTTTAGTTTAAACATATTGCTCGGTGAATTAATGAACTGAAGGTGCATAGGTCAGGATCCACCAGGAATACCCTTCTCTCCTATCATAGTATTAGGCTGCATGTTTTTCAAAAGCCTAAGTGGTTACAGCCTTTATTAGTCCTGTTTCTATCTAAAGATACTTCCACTCCTCAATGAGGGTGCGCTTACAATTGCGATGAACGCTGGGATTGCAGTATGACCCTCTGATCTTTTGATGCAGCGTTATTATTTCACATACTGTAAAATAAGCACGGTCTCCTCAACYACTTCTTAACGCATTTCTGTTTTGTTATCGAATCAGCACACCATGCTATGTGCTAGGCAGGCATTCCTGTTTGTGGGGGACAGCAACTTGGGTGCTTTCCTTGCCAGCTTATCCGGCATTTATCTTCTCTCTCTGTTTTGATGGTAATTATCACTTATGAATGCAAGAAACCTGAGGGGAAAAGTAACCTCTCTTTCCTTGCCATGGAACATACTTCAAGGCTCAGAGTTTTTCTGGCCAGACTCCCATCCCAGATTTTTGGAGCTCCAGTGGGGCTTGCTCTACAGCCTATTATAGCTGCCAGGGGAGAGTATACTGTAGTAAGTTATAGTCTCCAACTACAGCTGAATAATCCACACTTACAAACAAAGGCCTTTTTCAGAGTGTTTTCATCTTGTGTCTGATATTGCCAGCCCAAAAAATAAGATAATCAAAATTGCCTATCCAAGCCATAAGACTGAAAACATGGGTTTACAAAAGTACGCTAAAAAAACCCTCAAAACTTAGTCCCACCGTAAATAAGGACTGTTTGCCAACTACTTACTGAGTCATATAGGTACGTGACAGCTAAACTTTTAAGATTCTGCTAGACAAGGGCTTGAGGACTGTACATTGTCAAGGCAGTCTTACACAGATTAGCTCTCAGGCAGTCTGCAGGAGAAATATTAGTATCTCCAGCTAAAGACAGGGAAATTGAGGTGGAGGTTCAGTTTACCCAAGGCCATGCCATAAATCATTGGAACAGCACAATTGAAACTGAATAGCCATGGGCTTRTGAGTTCTGGAGAAAGATTCAGGGTCAGGATTTTTGCTCCAGTTAGAGATTTATGACAGAGGAGATAATGAATAAAACACTTTCGCTGTCATTTTTTCTCAAAGAATGGTTGTTAAGCACCAACACTGATCTAGTGGGTCTTACAAGTGCTATTTTAGAGGAAGAAAAAGGCAACTAATAATAGTGCGCATAACACAGCRAAAGAAAGGAAATATATGACCATCTAATTTAAATGGTCACAGAAGTACTTTTTTTTKCTCTGTCACACTGCTGTCAGATAAAACGAAGATTGTCCACAAGCGAGAGAGAAAAAATAATCGACATGCTTTGTAACAAAATCACATGGACATAGATCATACCGAACAGGGCTGCCTAACCTCTTGTTTTCTGTAAAAACCTATACGCAGTTAAGCACTGCTATCGTGTCTCCCATTCCTTATCTCCTTTCTCCACTAACAAATCCAATTCCTTSCACGTCCCTCATCAGTTTCTAAACCTCTTGTCACCCCCACAGCTGTTCCCTGGACCCTCTTCAGTTTGTCTACAGGTTTCAGTATGCGGTGCCCAAAATTGAAGCAAAGTATTCCTGCTGAAGCTTCCCCAGTATAACTTGGAAAGAAGTAACCATCTTCTGATCTTACACATTTCATCCCTTCTAATATCAACACTCAGATGACATTTTTTCCAAACAGACATAGTGTGTTGTTGATTCATTTAGTTTGCATTTGAACCTATCGCCTTCAACATTTTTCTGCAATAAAACTGAAAAGGCATTTTATGTTTTCGCCTTTGATTCCTTTCTCCTCTACTTTGCACAAATCTTACTGGCTGCTATTTTACTGATTTGCACCATTACTGCCATTTTTCAAAATAATTTTTAATTTTGATCATGTCCTGCAAAGAGCCTGCAAACTCCTGGTGTCACGCACAAGTTTTATAAATACTACTACATCGTCCAGCTCATTAATGGAAATAGTGAATAGAAGTGACAGAGAACTGACCTCAGGGACCTCACTTGCAATATCTCCCTGGTATGATAACTAAACTTGGGTAACTCTTTTTTGAATGCAGCTTTTCTTTTTTAATTAGTTATGCATCAACTCCTCATGATAGTTTCATCTAGACCATATTTCCCCCCTTTGTTGATAAAAAATATCATATGAGACAGTATCAAAGATCTTACCAAAATAAAAATTTGTCACACTTAATATGCAGTCTTATTCACTTAGACCAGTAATACTGCCAAAGCAGCAAATTAATTGGAGTATTCAACATCAGTGTTTTTCAAACAAAGTTTTTTCCTAAAAAATGGTCTTTAAATAAGCACAGAAGTTCTCTGTGAAAAACTGTCATCATTGTCAAAGTTTTCTGTGACAATGCAATTACTATTTTTTCAAAATTATTGTAAAATCATTGCTGATAYTTTTTATTAAATACTGATAAAGCATAACTTAGGCTAATGAATCACGTCATCGAGTATTTAGACAACAGTTTCAGCTTAAAGTTAATTAATCTGCTTTCAGTTAGAAGTCACAAAACCAGATGTAAATTAAACCCAACAAAATGGAAAAAATAATCATTTCAACATCTTTTGAAGAATCGTTTTCTTGGCTTTCAGACAGCACTAAGATTCCAGATCACAGCTTTAAATTTAACTTTCCAAAGCATTTCCAAATGCTTTTCATCCTAGAGCAGATACTTCAGCACCTTAGGACAGAAGCAGCAAAAACCAGTTCCACTCACACCTTCTAGACAAAGGAAGTTATAATGAGAGTGGCAAATAACTAGCCAACCAACCTAAACAAAAAAGCCAACCTTCAAAAAGGCTGGTACAAAACAAGGCAGCTATATCAATATTTGCACAAATTTGTCCAGGAGTGAATAAGTTCTTGAGTTACATGAGGCATGAGTGCATGAAGAAGTGAGTCACCCCGGGGATGGATGGCAGGGTGTCCATCAGAGAGATAAGCGGCGTGCTGGGCATCTGGCACGCTGCCACCCATCCCATTTCTCCATTTCAGCTGGAGTTTTACAGAGGAGGCGGGAGGCCAGCGGGGAACTGAGGGCGGCTGGGAGGGAGAATGGGAGCGGCACCACAAATTGCGTGTTCTTCCAGGAGCCCTTAATCTCGTGTGACATTTGCCACTGCTTACAAATCCGCATATAGCAGGGCCTGTTTTCCACGCTGCTGCACCGTGCAGCGAAGAGACTACCAGTGTGCCGCTCAAGCACTTCTCCACTGGTTTCACACAGGTTCAAATGACCAGCAAATTCTCTTTGTCTCTTTTTCTTTCTCACTAAACTCTTACTCAACTTGCAGGATTCAACCTGACCCTGCAAGGCGTAGTCACGCCAAGAAACTCCAAGTCATAAAGGAACTCTGCAAGTGAGGTTAACCACCGTTCAGCTACAGTTTCAGGCACAAATACATGTGTCTTCAAATTTGGAAGCTGTGTCAGTCCACTGTCAGGTCCTAAGAAAGCAGGTAGCTAAACTTAGCTGCTTCTAGGTCTAGGAAAAGACATCCACGTTCCAGAAAAAGATACCGACAGTTCAAACGAATTAGGAACAGGTTTCTTGAATTATACAGAGATAAGTTTCCAATATGTATTACCACACATTCAAAAAAGGAACAAAACCAGAAAAAAAAAAAGATACCCCAAAACATTCACAGATGTTACAGCGCTGCTCTTAGCGTGGGAAACTGGCGGAGTTTAAATGTCTCAGTGCAGCAACCTCAGCCTACAAAAAGACTGAATCTTGACAGTGTTTGACCAGTGTGTCAACCCCAATGTGCTGAACTAGTCACTCTTTCTTCTCCATACAAAACTTGTTCCTAGAATAAGCAACCTGAGCTAAACATCAGATTTATCATTTTTGGTGGCAGGCCCAGTCTAAGTGCACTTATGGCTTAGGCTGAAAGGGATTTGAGTTTTACAGCTTTCTCCTCCAAACCTCCCAGTTTTTCATGGCCCAGGAGAAATCTTCGTTGGTAGTGGTGTGACCTGACCGTCAGCATTACTAGTCCTGAATTGCCTCCGGTTTCACTGGCATGAAAAAATACCAGCGAATGCTAAGCATTGTCAAAAAAGTTAGCTCTCCTGAGGAAGCAAGCGGAACCAAGCTGTTGGCAGATGATAGCACAAACCAATCAGGAAATTGTACCCTGGACCATGTGTGTGCGGGTCTCTGTCCTTCCACAGAATCTGACCAACAACCAGAACCTGGGAATTACCAGACTGCGTTTCTCAATATGAATTCAGGCTACTCAGGGACCTAACTGGAGGCAGCCAAGTCTGTACCCCTTGGCCTATGAACCTGATGTCAAAAACACTGCCTCGAGTGGTGCTCAGCAAGAGCCAGGTGCCCAGGTTTCCAAACGTGACCCTAAAACCTACACTATTTTGTTGCCAAAGAGTATAAAGGGCAAAATGCCAGAGATGCTGAACTCGAAGAGCTGCCATGGAGGGYTCTTTCTGCTTTCAGAGAGAAAACCTAACCCTGACTGAAAGAACAGCAAGAAAAAAGCAGCTGTAGCTACCGCTTCACCCAAGTATGTGGCAAAAACCACCATCTAGAGCTTCCACCCTCCTTCCCTGTGCCAGCTCGGTGGCTGGAGCCCGTCCTGGGGGAGCAGGAAGCCCGAGCCCTGGCCCTGCCCAGCGCCAACCAGCAGCCCCCCCCTCTGAGGAGCATGCCCTGGGTGTCCCCCCTCTGGGGAGCATGCCCTGGGTGTCCCCCCTCTGAGGAGCGTGCCCTGGGTTCCCCCCTCTGGGGAGTGAGCGTGCCCTGCTGCCTACTGATCTGCCCCCAGGGCAGCCCACCTGGTTCTCATCCAGACCTTTGGATGAGGGCAACAAATTAGGAGCTTTGGCATGTACATTGRGAGTCCTGATTCCAAGATGTTTCCTTTGGTGAATAGGACCTGCAAGGCCATACYCTTCGTTGGGCAGCAAGCCAGCGGAGGGCCATGTGTTGCCCCCCACTTTCTGTCTGCCTGTGCACATCCACGCTGCATCACCGAGGAAAGCCATCCCAAGATATTTATTGTGCTGGAGCGCTCTGCCTCTGTAACAGAAAAGCCCTTTTTAGTCGCTCTTAAGTTGTAACCCGGACCCGATCAGCTCCGGTCATGCTGTTGGTTAAGCAGGAGGGATGGCAGGAGCCCTCGGCCACACTGCAGAGCGCATTTACTGCCCCTTCTGCCCTTTCCCTGATGTCACTTTCTCATTATGACATTATACCAAATCACAGTGGGGATTAACCACCCCTGTATAAGCTCATTATAGGCTTATGCAGGCTGCTAGAGCTTGGCTTTAGATGGCATTTATTTTAGTGAGCCTGGGGCTGATGTCACTACTACGCCCATGACTGTATATCCTCATTAAGCGCTAAAATTAATGCGGAACATAAAATTGAGTTGCTTTATACAGTGTCTAYACAAAGGTGTCAAAATCCTGATGACATACACTGAAAAAAAAATGGCTGATGATGCAATGGCAAAATAAAAATGTCAAAGTGGAACTAAGGGAACAATTACAGTCCATAATAAAAAAACACTGCCAAGTGAGTAACACTGGTGATGACTGCAGCAATGGATACGCAAAGGCTTAACTTGTGTACATTAAAACACGTAGTGGAAGAAAGGAAGCAAACCAACCTATTCTACTTATCAAGATTTGGGAGAAAGAGTATTTTTCTTCAAATTATACAGTTGTGCAGTACTGAATTGGCTATATTTAGCTGTGGATTAATAGCAGGGTATTCAAAACTGAAGGTATCCCCAGAAAAAGATGAAATTCAGTATTTCTTCATCTTAACTGAGAGCCAAGGCAATGAATTTAGGATAAGCAGTTGAATGCAGGGAGGACCTACTCTAGTCACCTTTGTAAGAACTAAGCAGTAAGAGACATTAAAAATTGATTCGTGAGAAATTTGTACTAATTCTCTTTTTGACTCACAGACACTTTCATTGGAACTCTGTTAAGCAAAACCAAGTGCCTTTAACATGGGTAGAGAAACAAAAATATGGACTGATCAAGAAGAAAGCTAAACCGGCACCAAGTGTCTCAGTCCCACTTATTAATTTCATCACCAAAGCACATGGCTAGGGCCTGCACTGACTCACAAAATGTGTGAAAAGAGGTTCCTCAGTTGAACATGTCCACAGAACTTCATTAACTCTCCTTCTGACTCCCAGAAGAGTAGGATCTAAGCCAATATATTCTGCAACAATTTCCTTTCCAGCTAGTACCTCTGCCTGCACTGACTTTGCCATGGACACTCCATGATGTTGGTCAATGTGAGTCTGGGCAAAATTTCTAGATTCAGAGAAATAATGGTAATATTGGGCTCTTTTTTTTTTTTTTTTTTTCTGTTCCAGCTATACCTGCATTTTATGTGACTACAGAGTTTTCAAACAGCTATATCATAACAGTCTGTCGCAAGTGTATTGGGTGTTTCAGTTTGCCAGACCTGTCATAATAAATTAATTACAGGATGTTGCAGAAATGGCTGAGTTCCAGCAGCATCTTGCACAGTTTAATATAGCCCTATTTCCCCATTTCGATGTATTTGTGGTTAGATAAATCCTCAGAAAATTTACAGCTGCTACACACTAGTTTATTATACTCCCTGCCTGTGCAGGCGATATAAGTGCAACAAAAATTTGATGTCTGCTCGGAGCATAGATTTTACTGATATTGCTTTACCGGTGTGGAAACATTTTTCCGCTAAAAGTGGCATCTGCAGTTTCTGCCGAGTATTTGCATTTGAGCATTAGACAGGACTTGTAAAGTTGCTTGCCACAGCCAAACATAGTGCAAATTCATTTGGCCTGACAAAGTCCTCACAAAAAATCAGGTGGCTGGACTTTTAGATGAAACACAGAACTATAATTTTCATTTATGAGTRCAAGCTAGAAAATATTATTCCAGTCTTTAAAGTTAGTGTACACTAACGTATAAACTACAGCCATGATGTTGCTGCTGAAAGCCTTATCCTTGCTGACTTTGCTGGAGCTTTGAGTATAGGGGTCCATCTACTCTGAGCAGCGTGCAGGACCGGGACTCTATGTACACGTGTCACTGCTGGAAAACAGACCCTTCTGAAGGGGAAGGCAGCAAGCAACCGGCATACAACAGACTGAACAAAGGACAAAACTCTTGCCAAAACCACTGTGAGCAGAACACATCTACGCGTAAGAAAAGGATCCTATGATATTTAATATTCAAAACAGCAAGCTCGATGCCTGGTGTGAAATTCTCATCTCTGCTCTAGCTGTTTTGCACCGGATGAAGAGGCTGGAGCGGATTGAATCGAGGCAGAGGTGCGTATTGCAACTATAAAGGTGCCCTCTGAAGACCTGTACCAGAAATTAGGGAACCAAAGCTTCATCTATCCCAACCGCATTGCAAGCCATAGATGATTCGGATCTTTCCGGGCTGTAGCTCAGAGTTAGGACAGTACTGAGTTATGAGTTACTGGAGAGACCCAGGAGAATATTCCTTATGGGTTCTAAGAGTTCATCCAAAAAGCTCCTGTACACGACACAAAACTTAAATGAGTTAAAAAGTGAAGTAGTTAAATATCTTAATTTCTAAAGTCTAAAAAACATGACTGAAGCCACCAAAGCTCTGCTATAGCATGCCTTCTCACTATCTTCTGTTCCTTCTTCTTAAGTTCCAATTTCTAACTGCCACATTCTCGCAAGTCTCCCCCAAACAGCAGTTTTCTTCTCAAGGTGCTTATTTCCCTCTCTCAGACCTCCTCTCGTTTCTATTCCTTACATGCAGCAGTTTTGTTCCTAATGCACATATTTTATACTCCAAGCAATAAAACTCTCTGCGCTAACACAGTATGTTTTTACAAGTGCAGATGTACATCCATAAATTAATTTGTCCAAAACATTCTGGATAGTCATTGGACAGAATGCCAGGGGAAAAACCCCACAGTACAAACCTGTACATGAATCTTTCTAGCCTCCCTCCACTATTCCGAAAATAATTCTATCCCCTCCCAATTTCCACATCCATAAAATAGGTTGCACTGCATACATACTAATTTCATACGTGCTAGAAAAGGATCATTAAAAAACCCCACCACTCTTTGTGTTTACCAAACAAGTGTTTTTGCTTTAGTCTGTTCCCGCCTTAAATGAAGTATTTCCTATTCACCTCAGTAATTAGAGCAGAAGGATGTAGTGAATGAAGTGCCTCATTATCAAGTTTGTATCCACGGCCTCTGCAGAATGACTACCACGCTGGCTATTTTTCATAGCTGTCTGCTTTTGCTTGTAATGGGCCATTGTTAACCCTAAATGATCCTGACATTCAATTCTCCATCAGACAATCGGGTCCAGCCGGCAGATTTAGTTCACTAGTCAACAGAGACTTTCAGTTGTCATGTTCCTCTGTATTCTCATTAGCCCTTGTTTGACTGTGATCCATCCCCTACTGCCGTCTGAATTAAGTGATGCTACAAATACACTTCTTGTGTTTTACGTACGATGTCTGTTCCTCAAATTATTTTAAGGAAAAAACTAAATGCAATCCCATGGCTATTGGGAAACACAGGAAAAATGTGCYGTCCATTCTTTTCTATTCTGTTGATTTATGCATTGGTCCCGATGTCTCTGCCATATCATAAAAATGTAATGGGAGCTGTATGTTGTAACCACACACACAAAACCTAAAAACACCAGAACAATGAAAGACCTACTATGCTGTTATCACCAGGCAGTTATAAATAATCTAATATTTACCCTTTTTTAAACAAGGTTTTATCTGCTTTGTTCCAGCAATGAACTTGTATCACCCTCTAAAAACTCTTCAAATAGACTTTTATAACTCTTGTATTTTAATTCATGCCTCAGGGAACAGTTTTGCAGGGTACTCATGTTTTAGGAAACTTAATGTAGTTCTTAAACTAAAAAAAAAGAAGGAAAATTTTCAGTAGGCAATCAGAATCCTTCTGGAATTCTTTTCTTCCACTGAAAGTTAAGTCCTTTAAATACTTGGACAATTTTCAGCAAATGTACACAATGTTCATTTTAAAGTGATTTTAAAAAATATGTAGAATGCATTAACACAAAACCAAGAAGCATTATAAAAGGCATAATTTTAAAACTTATTTTTTTGAAACCATTACCCTAATCCAAACTGTTTAAAAGTTTTATCCTTTCTTGTAAGTTTAAAATCCCAACAGCAATGTCTGAAGAATAAAGAATCTACTAACACTGAAGAGAAAAGCAGTTTTTCTTGAAATGAATGTATCTGCCATATTTCTGAACAAAAGGTAAAAACTGTCTTTGCCATTATGCCGTGTTAATAATTTGCTAAGAGGTTTTAGTCTGAAGGTTCTAATTTTAATACTGAAGGATCACTTAGACTTTTTTTTTTTTTAAATTTCAGATCTTTTTATTCATTTTCTGTTAAATGAATGCAGAAAACTCTAGTACCACGGCAACATGGTATAAAGCAATAGAAGTCTCTAACAAACCATGTGGCAGGGAGGAAAAAAATTATAAAAACAAAACTATTGCAATTACCAAAAAAGCTATTGCAATTACAAGAAAACATTATGAAAAGTTTATTTTCAACTCCCTGCATTTTCATGTTTGGCTCTTATCTGATTCCTTCTACTTAATTGTTATTTGGAACTGTGCCTTGGAAGACACTACTGCTGCCTCTCCTCTCAATTTGGAAAGTGTGGCAAAGCGGCTTTATTCAGCTTCAGAGCAGTGAACATAATTGGAGCCCTAGTTCGCAAGCATGAAAGGAGGTGCTGTGCCTTTGATTAGAACTACCATCTCTCTGTGGTGTTTATCTGAAGTGTTATTTCTGTCTTCAGTGTCCACAATGCCAAATTAACATTTTACGCTTTCCAATGAGCTCCCAGATCTTGGCTACTGTTCAGCTCTCCCTGACGTGGAGCCTGATGTCATGCTCTGCCCTTATTTTAAATGTGATCCAGGACATTTGAAGAAACCTAAAATGTTGAGGTTTTTCTCTTTTATAAAATCTCTAAATCCCACGTCACACAGAACGATGAGTTGGAATATGTTGCAAAAGCAGAGAGATAAGAGGCTAGGAGCCTCGCTAGGATCAGGCAGTCCCAGGACTAAGGTAATTTTACACCACCTCTGACTAGGGAAAGAGACATTAATAAGTTTCCAGCACATATACACAGGTCCCATTTAGGGGAGAACTCCATACACATGCCCTAGGCAAAGCAAAACTAGGACCGTTAGCAAAGAACAACTACCAGTGTGGCCAAAAATGAGTATTTGTTGCCATGCTCTACTCAAGAGAAACAAGTTTAGAGATTTTTCTGGCTTTAAAACATGTGCAGGGAAGGTATTACAGTATATAGCAACTAGTTCTCTGCATCTGGGTGCATTTCACACATCAGTGCCCAACATTGTTATTCTCACTTCTTTTTTTAATGGAATCAAGTGCCCTGTCTACTAAATAAGGGCTTTCTAATTTTATGTTATTTATTGCTTCAGAGGGGGAGGAGGAAGAATTTCCTAGCAGAGTAAAAATAAACTGGACATCATCAGCCAGAAAAAATACCAACACTAACTGATAGAAAGTGTTTCCTTTAATATAAAACAAATTATTTCRCACTGTAGATAATTAGTGAAGTCACTAGTAAAAGTTAACAACATAATACTCAAGTAAAAAAATAGATTAATGACACTTACAAGTGAATAAGGACTACAAGTAAAACAAACAGCACAGCTGGATATGAAATATTTCATTCAGACAAAAGAAAGTGTATTTGGCAAGACTGCTGCCAAAGCAGCCAGGACCTCTGACAAAACTGCAATGCACCTTTATTATGTGCAGAAAACCTCATTTGAAAAATATAACTGCTGTGAATTTGCAACATTTATTTACATTGGTAAGCACGAGTAGTCTCACTGAAGACAGTGTAGTTGCATAGGTAGTTACTCAACAACTTGCTTCAGAGCTGCAAAATGCAGCCCAAGTGAATATTTGGTGTCAGGAAAATATTCTTAAAAAGCTTATGTTTTCAGGGACACCGTAATGTCAGCGTTCCTTTGGAATTTTACCATTCTGAATACTCCTCTATTTTACTTACAACACATTTTAAAATGCTAATTTAGTAACGTCTGTAGTGGTTGGGCTTGTTTTACTCTAGATCACACTTTTTCACTTGATTCTCTGCTCCCAATGGGCTGATCTACAGTCTACAGAAATGCCTGCTTAGCCTAAGTTAAGGTGTAATCAGGTATTAAATTGGTTAACATTTTATTTGCCAGTGGGGTTCTCATGAAACAGGAAAGTCAGTTTCAGATTTTACCAGTCCAGTGATGAGCTGCACATTCAAGTTGTGTTGATTTCATGGAGCCCAGGGCAAAAGTCTTCCAAAACAGGTTTACACCATTCGTAAGTCTGGTGCCCTTTTGTGTATTTGAGTATTTTATCTTTGTTGTTTCTTGCTAATCCTAGAAGTGAGATCATAGTTCCAGCCTTCAATGTGTATACCGAATATCACACCAGTATTTAGAATCAAATTATGACTGTAAGTCATAGCATTCAGGCTCAAAGGCAGTATTTGTCTTTCCACTTGTGCTTAACTTTGAGCCTCTCACTGCCTTTTTCTTCTTCTTCAATTCCACCCCACAGGCTGTAGGTTCATTTTCAACACCATTAGCTGTAACTGATGATACCAGAGTATGGAGACCCATTAAGTTGTGCTGATTTTCTATCTCGTTCTTCTGTATCCTTTTCTTCTTTTTCTTTGCACCTCTAGAGGAAAGTGGATATAAAAAGAGTAAAAGAAACACAAAGTTAGCCCAAATTTAGAGCTTTTTCCAACCACAGCTGATGTGTTAGAGCAATTGTCTGGCCGTCCCCCTTGAGTATAATACTGAAACAGCTACAAAAACTACCGTTCCACAGCAGAACAAAGACAGAAAAAACATGAAGACAAAATATGAGACCACTCCTCTAGTCTACTTTTCAACAAATCACAGCATTGCTTTGAAAAGAACTGCTCATGATCTTAAAAATCAGCTAGTCTTGATCAACAGTCAACAGATGTAATTAGAAAACACAAATTACCAGCCTCCTCCTCTCATAACAGCCATTGCACATTTTTTTTTTTTCTTTCCTAAGCTCAAACACCAACATACTTGCAATTAAAGAGAGATTCCTGGTTTATGTATTCAACAAGGATAAGACAGGCCAGCAAAATGCGTAGATTAGTTTTTCCATTTTAATTTACCTGAACTGTGACAGATTTATAGAATCAGAAATCACTTTAATGCCTATTCACGCTTATCAGACTTCATACAATGCCAAAAGCATCAGTCAAGCTTCTGTATCTTTCCCAGTTAGTGCCTTTAACAAGGGAATTAGACTGGTCTTGCAGATGATGCCAGGGATTATGCAGATGTTACACCACTTCTACCATGAATTCCCACTCTTGACAGAAGTTGTAACTTTATTTAACTATAAATATGTAGTAAGACTTCGAATGTAACCTTTCAAGGGCAGGTACTGCCTTTTGTCTTTGTTCAAAATTTGTATTGTGCCTAGCACAAAGAGGTCTTGGTTTGTGACCAGAACTGTTATGTTGAATGCTGCTGAAACACATAAGTGAGTGGATGAATCAAGACTAAAGAATGTAGTGAGATGTGTGCAGTTTCCCCAAAAAGGGTGCTGCAAGAGCATTACTGTTGGTGATACTGTCCTAATGTAACCATATTTTATAGATGAAAATGTTTACACATCAGCCTTGCTAATGGACTGATGACTATCTGCCTATAGTTTAATTTTTTTTAAGCTAAATTACGTATTTATGAATACATGAATTGCTACAGCTCTAACACTGGAACATCCTGAAGGAGAACATTCTGGAGTTTAAGACCCTCTGTGTTTGGATTCCTGGAACAATTGAAGTACTGCTGCATGAGGAAACCAGGGTACAAAATCATAATTAATCAGTAATATAAGTACCAACCTACCAAACTGAGTGTTCAGCTGGGTCTGATGCATAATCACTTGTAAATTTATGCAGAGAGCACTACCTAGTGTAGCTCAACAAAACTGTACAATGGGAATGTATCTTAGGACATAATGTCTGTACTGACAAATAGTATCTGATCATTAATATCCAAAGGGTGAGGCTACTATGCAGATTTTCAGTATAAAATCACTCAGATTTTGAGAAGTAGTTTTCATCTTTTTATTACTTGAACATCAGATGTGATGATGTATCAAATCTTTGAGATACTTACATAAAAACCTTAGTTCACTTAGCATCTATTATGTGGACATTTCTGTATTTCTTCTAGAGTCTGCAGAAGATAGGTTAACTGCTTGGCTAAGATAAAAATCTACTACCACCTTGGATAAAATTTGTTTTCCTATTGCAAAACCGTATTTTCCATCCAGAAATTATGAAAGATAGACATGTCATAAGGGCTTGCCATTCACTTTCTTTTACAGCAGGTATTGTGGCCATAATGAGTACTGTTCTAATAGGCAAAACAGCAACCATTCATTTGGAGGCTCAAACAAAGGTATAGTGAGCTGTGCAGGTGCTAACAGTTTCACTTCTCCACAACAAAAGTGCGTACTTGGCAATCACATCTCACTTGATTCCTACGAAGTTTACTTACTGCATAATTCCTATTATATACTAGCATGTGACTAGCAAAAATCCCTGAGTTTTGATTCTCATGTACATTATAGTCCTTGCTCTTTTCAGGAGGGAGAGTGTGTGTATTTTCACAGAAAACAGGAAGATAAGAGAATGTTTTAGGTGGAGCAACAAATAGATGCTAAAATAGAAAACTTTTCCAGTTAAGATCGCAACACTTGCATGCATGTCATTTTTTAAGGCTATTTCAAGACACATCAACTGCAGTGAACAAGAAAACTACAGTTCTGTCACAGCCCCTGCAGGTCATGGTTTCAGGTACAAAGAAGTGAGAGTTTTCATGAAAAATACATGGCCATGTTTCTGAGATGGTTTATTATCTAGTCTGTACTACATAGATAGCCTATAAACAGAAATATGGAACAGTCTTTCAAACTACTGGCATCAGAAATGCCAGAAGATGCTTCTCTCTTCTAGCTCTCAAAATAAGGCAAAAACTTGTAGACTCTTCTGAAAAAAACTTGGTATGTGCAGTCACTGCTATAATTACAAAGACAAGTGAATCACATTTCATTATGTTCTAGTTCATGGAAGAGCTTGCAAAGCACATACTTTCAGATTCAAGCTTTACATCAGGAATAGATATTACTCAGGTCCGCATTCTGATCTTAAAACATGCAGTGAAAGCTGCCCTCTCCATGTCAGACACAACACAAGCACTGGGGACAAATGCAGCACAAACATAATAAAGCCTAGAATGTCCTGTACATGGAAGGAAAATAGAGCACTGTGTAGTACTGACATGTCTATCTTCCTCCCTTTCAAATTAGTTCTCCTCTGACAATGTATAGCATCAAACGCTACCTCATGGCATCTTCCGCTAATGATCAGGTATAAATGGCTCAGCACCCTGAAAGCTTGTGAATGAGGCTCTGCAACATTGCTCTTTCCCCAGATGGGACAGCAATGACAYGAAGCATGACTTCAGACTGGCATCTCCATGACGCTCCTGCTCCCTATAGTTCAGGAGGAGGGAGTACATTCCAGTGACCCAGGCATGTAGGTGTCTTCTCCTACCTTTTCGAAATGTAACTGAAACAGTTTTGGGGCTCTGTTTCTTCACCATGATGCTTTAGTGTAACCTCTTCTCAGTACAGCCTTAGTTTCCACTAAAATGAGTATTTCACATTTGATATGACTCCAAATTCTTGAATTTGAGTAAATAATTTGTGATTCCACATTTTAAATCTATGGTCCCACATTTTTCAGTGGATGCCCTGGAAAGGTCACTCAAAATAATTGTTTCCTGAAGTTCTACTAATGGAGTTGAGTCATACCAAATTTTTGATACTGGCTTCTAACAGACTGTATCAACCGTCACAGTAACTGTGCTTTTAAGGCATTTCCTTCCTTAATGTACATCCTATCAGAATAGTTATGCCCAAACTTCAATGCTAAATTCTGTCAGTGTGTAGTTATACAGCCCATTCCTCATCATACATGAGGGTTAAACTTTCCACTCACAATTTATTTTCAAATCTAGATACAGCTGGAGATAGAAAATTAAGATTTAAAGATAAGTTAAGATTAGATATGTATTTGCATCTACACCATATATGCACAGATTATTTATAGGGGGAGGGGACCGGTCTGAAAAACAGTCAGTGAAATAACTTTGTTTAGATGACAGATACTTGTAATGGCAAASACAGGAAGAATGTGTTTTTTGAAGTATAAATGATTGCAATAGCTAAAGATATTGTGGAAGCTCTTGATCAAAATGTTGAGATCTTACCTGCTTACAGCCTTCACACAGCGAATATACACAATTTTTAAAAAGTGAAAGTGTCACAATCAAAGATGCTAGCTTGCATCTTCTCAACATGTGACAATCTTTTGCAATTTAGATTAATTAATTTTTAGAAGGTGCAAAAATAGTTTGCAGTTTGTAGCAATAAAGCCTAATACATAGTTAAGGGATACCAGAGGGCAATCCCATATCCCTGAGTTTTGATTCTCATGTACATTATAGTCCTTGCTCTTTTCAGGAGGGAGAGTGTGTGTATTCATATGTGTGTGTGTACATATATACAAACTGTTATTTTCTTCACTTTTCAGCTGTGAAGCACTTTTTGAATTATTACCCTAAAGCTAACTAGCTAGCTAAAACAAAATAACCCTTCCAACATTTCTCACAGTTTTCTAACAGCAGTTGTAGAAGTAATACTGCAAATTGTTTGAAGTATTTCTTTCTTACTGTGTTGCAGGTGAGTCTCTATCTGTGTCACGCTCCGAGCTAAATTTTAGGTCCCCTGCCTTACTGATGACTGGTGACATCTGTAAAGGAAAAAAAAAAAAAAGGAGAAGGTAAAAAGAAGACAGACAATGGGGCCAACACATGTACATAGAAAACCCACCAGCTTCCTGAATAAGGAGAGAATATACCTCGTTTGAAAAAAAATGTCTATCAGCCATAAAATGTTAACTCCTATGTGGTTACAAACAAGGAAACAGTACCCTGCTTTAAAAAAAMAAAAACAAAAACAAAAAGCTACTTGCAAATAAAAGACAGTTTTCAGGTATGTGTAGAAACAAGAGGTTATGAATCTGCTTGAATAAGCTTAAAATACACATGGTCTGTGAAGAATTAAGATATTTCTGCTACTGCATGAGTAAAGAGAGAATGCTAAAAGTTATCTTATTGCATAGTTTTAACAAGAGAAACCTGTCTATTTTTTAACCCTGCAAGTTTCAGTCAAAAGCAGTTCAAATCACTCCAGGTTACTTTATAATTGAGGGCTAAAACCAACCAACCAACCAAACCTGGAACAGTTTAGGTAAATTCTCTAATTTCCAATGTAATTAGTGGGTCTCTATGCAACTCTCTCCCTGTATAAACAAACCTCTTCTAATTCTAACAAGTCTCATACTCACTGCAAGAATTCCCGTAAGGAAATGTGAGTGCCCTTCCTGAGTTTACTGTCTTCAGGGACAGATTATTTTCTCTACCTTCTTCCAGGCTGTTCACAAATATCTGGTAACTACCCATGTAGTTTCATTTTCATGGAGGGCAGAAGCCAACACAACTGACAGGCCTTATGTCTTACTCAAAATTYGCTCTTCTGGAACCAGGCATACACTACACATCCAGCCAGGAACTTCAGGCCTCCAGAGCACCACAACCAAGGAGAAAAACTATGGAGAGCAGTGCAGCTTTTTACTAGGTTTAGACCTAGTATCACAATGCTGTCAGTGAAAAAGTGTTGTGGATCTCTAGTTCAGGTTGACAGGACAGTTATGTTCTGTTACTGTCTGTTTGGTATGGCATGCATGAAAGAAAAACAGAAGTTATATCCAGGCAGGCATTGAGAGTGGGGACCGGTTCCTATGAAGACCTTGGGAAGCTGGAGAAAAAGTCTCCTTCAGGATACTGGAGCCCTGGGCCAGAGAAGGGAGAGAGAGATTAGATTTGGTACTTTCCAAAAAATAAGATTTTTTTCAGGGAGTAAAGGAGAAGAATGGGCTTGAAACTAACTCAACCCTCAAAACTTGGCCCATGTTTATGATTTTTGAAGACTGTTAGTTGAATTTTGGATTCATAGCCAGCCTAAAGCAAAACCTACTGCATTGTTTCTGAATTTCTCAAATATCCTTAGTGTTAAAAAGATCAGCCCATCCTGTTCTGCCAAGCACAGAGGTACTCATCTGCTTGTAAGTAAGATGTTTAACGTTCTGCTATCAGCCTGAATTGCTCCAGGAAACAGCCAGTTACTGACATCACTGTCTCTAAAACCCCACTTAAAAACAAGCAGTATTAGGGAGTATCATTCAGCAGCTCTGGAGTGCCTAACAACAATACAGCATCTAAACAAAGTAACCACAAAGTCAACAAGAGCTTTCAGAAAGCAACAGGGAAGAAAAAAATTACAGTTCTTGACCCTCTAGTCTGCCAATTGTTCATTTCATTTTGTGTGACCTCAGAGACAAGGTATACCACGGTTCCTCCATATTTAACTTAGACAGAAAACAGAGGGTTGTTTCACAGCAGTTCTTTTTATCACTTAAGCATTAGTTTTGGTATTTTAGAACGGAATGAAAATACTTTGTTTTCAAACACTAAGCTTATCCATCACAGGTTTCAGAGCCCTAATGAATAAAACTTAACATTGCCTTGTCAAGTACTATTGTCCAATTTTAATTCGGGGTAAAGTGAGACACAGATGAAAATTGTCTTGGCACACACAAATGAAGACCTTATTGGAACCAGAACCTGTATGTCCCAAACCTCAGTTTTAGGCCTTGAACAGTTTAATTACTTTCTTAAACTCTAAATGGAATTAATTAAAAAACATCTAGTCAATGTTAGCAGTTGAAAAATTTGAACTTTTTTGCCTTGGTCCTGCTCCCTAGTATTATTTTATTAGTTTAATATTATTTTTCTGCTGACTTAGAATAAACAGGACCAAGCTCCCACTGACTTACTGAATCCATATAAGCACACTGCCCACAACAACCATGTTCAAACATTAGTCATTACAATTAGTCTGCTGAAATAACACAGATTGCTGGATTAGTTTAGACAAAAGTCAGCCTATTAGAATATAATAATGTAGCATTGGCAGGGCTAGGAAGAAAAATCTTCTACTTCACACACAAAATCCTAATACAGTAATATTGTAGAGTAATACAGAGACTAAGTCAATGGTAAAAGGAAACACAAAAGAAGGAAATATAATGCCACTGATATGAAAATACAAGGGACTGCTGTAGAGGGAATGACTCTAAGTAATTAATACTTCCTTCAGCATTCATAACCTTGTGGTTCCTTGCCATACACAACCATGAATTCACTTCGCTTGCAGTCAAAACAAAATCTTTTTCCGAAAATCCTATGCGAATGATGGTTTTTTACCCTTCTTTCTGAGTAAATATAACAGAATCTCGACATTGTACTAATACTATAATCAAATATGGACCTTTCCAAAGCACAGTTTGGTAGAATTCCTTTAAGTACCACTACAGAAGACTGACTTCTCTTATAAAAAAGACTGAAGTTTTTAACACAGATAGCAAAACACAGAAAATTATCCTTGTTTTACAGTTCGAATATTAAAGTATCTGCTAAATTAGACTGCCTAACTGAAGGTTCTTATGATCTGTTTTAAAAAACTACTCATCACATAGGCTTTCATATATTCAAGCACAGGATTTCAGTATGGGTACCAAGGAAAGAAAAGCACACAATTAGAGACTATCTTGGGATAGCTGTGTTCACCTGACACGGCAACTAATGAGAATTCCTAGGGTCTGTAGGGACAGACTCCCAATTCTCCAGAGTACAGTTCAAGTATGATACCTTTCTTACCTACAAACTTCAAGTATGTAATGAGGCAGGAACTAGATACTAGATCTTCCTGAAGCAAATCTCGCTGCCACTACCTTCTCTTCCCTATCCCACATACCTTTGTGTCCCTCAGCCCACTTTTTGTACTACTTTTGCCATCCCAGTGATGTGAGTAAGCAGTGGCAGTACTGAAGGAACAAGTGGGGTCAGCGGCAGATGCAAGAAGGCAGTGCAGGAGCTGGTGCAGCAAGGGGATGAAGCAGCAGCAGGAGAAGCACAGTGAGTGAGTGAGTGGAGGCTGGGAAAACAGGCAGGAGGTATGTGGCTAAGGAGGTAGTGGCAACACKTAGACACTGAGAATGCATCAAGGACATGCTAATGTAAGGAGCAAGCTACAGAATTCTAGAGTATGGAGGGGCTGAAGAGGCTGTTGATCTCTTCTTTCCCTGTTTCTAAACCTCTCGACCTCTTGTTATGCATGGGCAGATCTCAGAGGAAGCTCCAAACAGCTCTGCACTATTGTCACTGCGCCCGTACTAAGATTCAGCAAACCTAGCATCGTAACAGATACAGTGTTAGCTATTAAATTCATCCAGATTGCAGAGCTTAAATATTAAATCAGAATTATTAGGGCTCTGTCTGCTTTAAAGAAAAAAAAWTAATGTGACAGATAATTATTACGAATATCTTGAACTTTTCTGTTCACAAGAACAAATACTGAACACAGTAAAAAATATGAGCTCCTTTGTACAGTGCCACTAACGGTGTTCAATTTTGTTGCCATATTCTAATTCTCCACCCTTTGAAAGATATAGCCCACTGGAAGGAGAGAACATCAGCTCATATCAACTGTAGAAACTTAGATTTTCTGAAGTTTCTTTTGCTTTGTTTACTATCATAAAAATAAAAATTGTAATAAAATATATACTTTCCTTTTCTAGAAGACTTGCTTACTTTACAGGTCATTTGGCCTCTATTTTCTGATACTTAATATTGTCTCAGTGTTGCCACATAAGAAGCAACCAAGGTAAAACAATTAAAGATTAAATACACAAAACCATTTCAGTTCCTGACCCCTGCTGTAGAATCCACAGCAGTAAGTCAAGCACTAAACCACCCCTGTGCAACTTGTGGGAACAATCATACACATCAGAACKTACTTCACAGCAAAACCTGAAGCAGAAGGCATTTAAAGGAAATACCAGGGATGAAGTCTCATCCCAGGTCTACGTCTTTGGTAGTGCTTTCCTCTAGGCTGTGCAGAGTTGTCTCTAAGACTGATGGTCTGCAGAGGTACTCTCATAAACTAAGAGGCAGATGGACAGAATGCAGTGGTGCAGGCAATCTGTTTAGGTGATTCAAGCCATGAAAGTAAATACTCTTGCTCTATAGCCTACTCTGCACAGGGGAACTCTCCCATAGAAGCTGTTTCTACAGAACTTGATCTAATTAAAGATTCGCTGGATCACTGACGGCAAGAATGAACATGTCTCTGTGTCTTTTCAGACTAGTCTTTAGGACGTTAAACTCAGTATTAATTTTGTATTT
Organism: Oceanodroma leucorhoa; assembly: GCA_030449065.1. Classification (NCBI taxonomy): domain Eukaryota; kingdom Metazoa; phylum Chordata; class Aves; order Procellariiformes; genus Oceanodroma; species Oceanodroma leucorhoa. Next base: position 2,616,894 of record JASVER010000029.1, on the reverse strand, counting down.
TGTTTTCTATTACACAGTCCATGGATAAAAGATTTATAGCAATGTACTTAACTCCCCAGAACCATGTTGATGCCTCCTGCCAAAACTGTTCTAACGAGTCAAGTTTGGGAAAAATGCTATGATACTACACCACGCTCATCATTTTCTTTCCTGCTATTTTGTACCCCTCCACACATTTCCCCATTAAATGAACAACTGGTAGGGAGTTTTGCTAGTGGTATTACATGTATTTCTTTTGCCATGACCTTCCTATTTAAAACGGAATTAACTTATAATTGCTTTTTCTCCCTCTCTAGTGTTTTTAAAGAACAAGCCTATCTAAATCAGATTCACCGTATTGTAACCCTTATGTCTAACAGTATTAACTTAGCTGTGAGCATCTAGCAGAACCATGGCTCTGCATACAACAGAGACATTGGCATGAAGTTCTCTCTTTCCCATAAAAAACAGCTAAACCACTGTAGTGTTTAGGACTAAGCCAACACTCACTAGCTTCTCCATCCATAAATGCTAGAGCCACAGGCAAAGGGGACTTTGCCTTGTCTAGTCTTTGAAATGGCAAAATCCTGGGCCTGTTCAGGGCTAGGAGAGACCAGCAGGAAATCTGGTGGGTGAAAACCATAGTCATAGCTCAACACTGACAAATACTGCACCTCAGAAATCAAATCAACTAGACGGCTATTTGAGGGACAGCAAAAGAAAGAGGAGGAAGAGTGGAGACAAGATACTTCAGACTGAAGCACTATGGCTTAGAGCAGCTGTTTTCAGTCTTGAAGTCTTGGTCTCTGGGACTTTATCTGTGGTTACAGCTTTGCATTAAAATTTGCATAAAAATAGTTAAATCCTGTTCAAAAAGAGGCTATGAGGACCCAAGGAGAAAACAATGGGGACAGAGAAGTTAGCTTGCTCCTGAGAGCTATCTTAATAATATAAATGTCCCTCAATAGTAWTTTTGGTTCTGCTTGACCAGTTCAGAGGCTCAGCCTGATTCTTCCTACCTTTAAACACACCAGTCACTTACAGCAAGTGACTACGRATGTCACTTCATCTTTTCTTTTTTCCCAATAGATATTAATTTGCTTATAAACCAGATACGTTTTCTTTCAATGACTCTATAGACAGAGGCACAAACAATTTTTTGGGACAGAACACATGAGGAACCACAGAGGTGGTTTTGGAGTTGAAAAAGAAAGAGCTACCAGCTTACAAATAAAGTAGCACCACACATGTTTAAGAGAGAATAATTCAACTTGAACAGTACAAACTGCATTTTAAAGGGAACTACAGAACTAAAAAGGTGAAATATGTTAATGTCGGGTAACATTTAAGGAAAATGGTCTATTCCTCATAGATGGTACCATGGTAACATTTCCTTCAGAAGAAGGATTTCTTCAAGAACAATCAAAGTAGTTACTATTTCAAAAGTAGGCTTTACAAAGATGTTTCTATTTTATAATGCCTATTCAACAGTTTATGTGGAAGACCACATAGCAGCTTTGCTGACTGATTCTAGAGAAGCATAGTTTCTTTCAGCCCAGATGTCAATGCCTTTAGAAAGGGAGATCTGTAATCATATTAGGCACAAATGAAGCCCAGAATTATAAACTTCACTATAATACATTCTAATTCAATTGAATATCACATTTTTGTGCGTCTGCAACCTCTCTGAACCTTGAAAAYGAACACACTTCATTATGTGTTGAAAGTCTTCAGCTCTATTCACTGCAAGAGTTCCACCCTATTAATTCTTTAATGTTTTCCTCATCAACATCATCACATCTTCCTAGTCCCTCCTCTTCCTAAAAGATAATCAGTCACTGAAGTGTTCCCCAGTAACCTGAAGAAAAGCACCATTAAAGGAGAAAACAGAAACACTACAGACTATAAAATGAAAGTTTTTGATTAAACTAATAGAAAAATTTCTAGTTAGTATTTTTGGAAATATTTTTGAGCAAGTTTTCTATGCTTTTTTACATTTTTTGATCTAACAAATAAATATTGAGCCCACAAAAACACCCACACTGAAAGAGCTCAAGCCCAGGGGGAAAGCATCAATTGCTTGGCAGGTTAGTTTCAGACACGCTAGGCTAACTATTTAGAAAGTCTGACAACAACCTACTCTAGGGAAAGAAGAGTGAGAACATGAATTATTTATGTGAACAGTGATCATCCCAAACTTTGCTTAAATATACATGGAATCAAGTTTTGATGATCTCTGGGCAGATTATCCAAATTATGCAATAATAATGTAGTTCTTGAAGGTAACCCTTTTCTTTTCATGCTTATGATCATTATTTTACACCTTAACATCATTTTTCAAAGATAAATATGCTAGAAAGAATATTTTCTTACACTTTTAATGGACATTTTAAATTACTGGTTTTGTCTACTACTACTTCCCACTATTCTCATGTAACTTAGAATTGAGTAATTAACATTCAGAATCCAATTAGATGCATTTTATATAGTGAGTGGTAGGCCATCTTAAATTATAAAACATATTCACAAGATTTTATAGACAGCAGACCATTTCTGGCCAAAAAAAAAAAAAAAAAGGTACTCTATTGACTTTGAAATGTCTCTGATTTGCCAAAATTTTGCAAAACACAAATTCTGGTTTCTATCCGAACCCTATCTGAATTCCCATCTTTTCTGCCTTCAGCTTAAGGAACCTGAAAACAGCACATTTACTGGAGCAGCCAGATGACAAGTCCGTCTCTAATTCTCGGGATTCTTCATCAGTGCACTGAGAACTTCACTCCATGAAATTTCTATTGGCAGTTTAGATGTATGTTGTAATTAAAGATGATTATGACCTAATTTTGTGGCTCAGGAGTTAAGTAACTCATAAGGCAGGAAAACAAGGTTTGCATAAAATTATTATGTTATGAATGCAAAGCTGATGGTAGAAAGCATTTTGAAAGCAGGTTCTTTGAACTATAACTTTTTTTTTAAATTATTTGCAAAGATTAATATTGGATCTTGAGTATTACACCCTCTTCTAATATTAATGATTCCATTTTATTCACTCATCATAAAATTCTGAAGACCAGTTAGATATACATTTATAATATCTGCAGTTGGAAAACTATTTTTAATTAGACTATCTGGTATTCTCAGTAACTAAAACCATAGTATTGTTCTACATTTTAAGTGCCCTATTTAGTCTTGTATGGTAGCAAAATCTCACGAGTAACTGCTATGATGATTTTCATAGTAACTGTGTTTTTGCAGTCTTAAGAGAGCTAAATATTTAAGTATTCCTCAAAAAAACAAAAAAAMCCCCAAAAAAMCCCACACACGAGAAAGAACAATAGATATAGCAGACCTGGATATAACTAAGTATTTGGGAAAACATGCTTGCGGCCAAAAACGAAACACAACCAAAAAATTCAGTTATATTTTCCTGCTTGTGGTAACAATTGAAGCAACAACATATTTAATTATTTGATAAATATTTTTGGATTTTTAAAAAAAACATGCTTCATTTTGTGTCAAAGCAAAAAAAAAATCATAGGGTATTACAAAATAATGATTTTTCATATTTCCCATGTAAAAGAAATTGGCTTTTGCTTTCATCAGCTCCAATACTGAAAAAAAAAAGAAAGGAATAGGAAGAAAAGTTGCTGTGTCACTGCTGCAACACAGGAACTGCCATAACCGATCAGCCCCCTCAGTGGTCTTCTCAGTAGTTTTGTCTCAGAAGTATCTGGTATTGCCTAAAGCCAAAGTGCTGTTGAACTTTCCTTCATTATGACAAACAGCTGAATGACAATTTGTTTCTTCTCTGCACTCTGCAGCTTTTGTAAAACCATTACATTTCAAGGCATCGCAAGTCTTACACAGAGATTTGATTGATCATTTGATTCAACTCACTATCTTCTTGGTGATTTATACGGTGCTTATGTAACTTGAAATTAAAAAAAAAACCAGCCAGATTTGTGTTCCCCAGTCATTTAGATGCTTTTGGAATCTCAGCCATTACCTCATCCTAAAATGTGTTATTAAAAAAGTTAATACTTGAGTACGTAAGTTTAATAGTGTCTTGTAGTAGCTAGGTTTACTAGGTTAACTAAGCATGGCATAAACATAAATTTCCTTCTACCAGTATTAGATGTGTTCCATTCCAGCTTAATGTTCCCTGATCTTGTTTAACAGCAGAGGGGAATAAAAAAAGAAAAGGAAAAAGAGTGCATCCAATACACCTCTCTACATCATGTACTATTTCATACACACTCTTCACCGCTCATTCTTTTTTAGTTTAATCTTGTAAGCATATCCTCTTACACCATTTTTTTCAGGAGTTGTAAATGTTTCATTACTTTCTCTGGACTCTTTATGATTTTGTAATGCCCTTGGATGCTGTGCAAAATAAAAAGCACATATTTGCTTGGTTTTGGACTGTTACTGTACACTTTATTCATTATGCCTTTTTAATATCTGTATGTACTACATACACTACAACAAAATTCCAACTAATTATTAAATAGGCAGTCAATTTAATTCAAAGTGCCAGTAGAATCAAAGTAAAGAATATTTTGATGAAATATACTAAAACTGAGTGTTACTAAAAAAGTGCTACTAGAATACAAAAACTATTGTTAGAAAACTGTCAACCATACACACTTCAGAAAATATAAGCAAACAAAACTAATCAAACATTACTTCTCACAAAGTTGAATAATAAATACTGGTTGTAAATGTTAGTAACATTAGTTAGTGCACATAAAAGTATTTTGATCCAGTAAATCAACTAGATTCCTATTAGATTAAAACAGAAAAAAAGATACGGATAAAAATGATCAAGTCTTTAATGACGATAAGTATCTCAGCACTTCTCCCTTTTCTAACCTGGGTATGAGTGAAACTGGGTGAGTATAGTAACGTATTCCCTCTGGGATACCTTCCTTGCCTCCAGCAATGTAGACAACAGATGAAAGAAATCATGCTTTCCAGTAATGTTGTAATTTTTCCTATATTTGTTCCAGTCTGCCTTTACAGGAGTATCTGGAAGTAATGCACCCTTGTCTGTCTTGGACAATGGTTTGGCTATGAGTTTCTCAGCTACAAAGAGGTAGAAGATACTTCAGATTAATTATTACTGCTCGGTGTAGTGATTAATTCAATTTTTAAAGTATAGTTAGAAACAAAACACTTAGTAATTCGATTTATAGCAGTTGGCTTCAACAAGACAGCTGGCTTCAACAAGACTGCCAAGTGAGTCATCTGTACTCAATAAGTTATTAAATGCTACCTATCTCTATTCACCTATTAAAAACAAAAGCTACACAAAAAAGGTCAATAGAAGTAGCTTTGCATGTTTTAATCGTGAACACTGCCATATATATTACGCAGCAAAGATTAGATAAATCAACTGAAAAGAGAAAAAATTATAACTAAGCACCATAGCATACGTTTTGAGTGTTGCAAATCAGATGCAAAATATTAGATTCAATTTTAGAAAAGTACATAGGAAAAGTCAAGTCATTTGAAAGAAATCTGAACAAAAGTAACTTTTGAAGTAGTTAGGTTAGTACCATTTGACTAAATGAATAGCTGTGGAAAGCACACCTAAGGAGGATACAAACATTCTGGAATAAAAAAATTCTTAAATTCTAACAGTTTTTGAACTAATTTCTATTACTTTTTTTTTTGCTTACAAAGTATCCCATGTTTTAAGACAATCATCAGCCTTACTTCACAGAAGGGGAACATAAGCTATGCAAAGTTTCTAATCTCTGTTTGTCTGGAGAAGTGAGAGTCATCTGGCCTGCTTTGCACATAGCAGTATCTCTAAAGATCTGAAAAAAATAAAATAAAAATCAAACCCCTATTTTTTTCCTTGGCTAAAAACTGGCTGTTGTTTCTTTGTTCTTCTGTACATACTGTATTCTGACTGCTAACTAAAATCACAGAAATAGGAATGCTTCTGCATACAATATAGTATGTGATACGTAAATAATAACATAATGCCATACGCAATTGCAACTCAATGTAAGTATACGGTGGGAGTGGAGAGATTCAGATTTAGTCAAGACAAAAGCTTTTCTTTCCTTTGCTTCTCCAAACTATGAAGTCTCTATAGTCCACCCTCCTGAGCAACCTACAGGATGGGTGCMGTCATTCACGTCAGAGAACCATCAGCAGCTTTTAAACAGAAACATCCATTGACAAGTAAGCACGTTTAGATGCAGCATATCTCCTGGTCTGTTAATAAGGCTTTATGATCATACTGTATATCTTTAGTAATACAGATAGGATATTATTACACGGGCTGAAAAACTCTCGAGAGAAAAACATCACAGCTTTTTCCTAAGCAAGCTGACAGATAAGGAAATTTCATAGCAAAAAATTGGAAGAATCTGTGGGCAGTGCATATTCCAAGAACGATAGTCAAGTGCCTGAAAATACTTCAGGTTTTGACACATCCATGTTGTTTCTTCAACCGTTATTTATATCAGGTAGCTGTGAGAGATACTTCTGTCAACTTTGGAGTCAATGGGAGATTTGCCACTCATTACAATGGTGCAAGAGTAGGCAGAATATTTAATTGACACATGATGGAACAGCGGGTTCCACACGAGACAAATGTTAGACATCTGCTGAAAATCTACCTGCTTGCCTGGAATGAGGTATACACATAAGAAATTCTTCCAAGAAGGACTGAAAATTAATACAGTTCACCTGGCACACAAAGGACATACTCCACCACTACTTACAGAATCCTTCCTTCTCAAATTATTACCTTATGTAGTGTTGGAGAACCTTCCTCTGCTTCTCTTGGTCCTTCAGATAGAAGAGGAGCAGAATCTGGTACTAATCCTGAAGGTTGTTCTTCATGTTCTTCTGAAAACAGGATCCATAATTCACCATTATGAAAGCCATGAAAGAATTGTGAAAGTATCTATTTTATGTGAACAACCTTGACATTATGATCTAGCCAATAACAGGATGTGAACCGAAACAGATGAAAAATGTTTGAAGCCAAACTTTGTAAGAGAATTTATCAAAATTTTCCCATTAACTTTTATTTACATTAGTAAGCTTAGATTTAAATGTAATTTATATATAGGTAATTTATATAGGTAATTATCTAAAACAAAAACAATCAAACATTTACATGACTAAGAACAAAGTCCATACTGACAGCAATGCAGCTGATACTTAACAAATGTATCATATGCATTTCTTTTGATTCAGTAATAAGATGGTCACAAACTGAACTAACAAATTATATACCGGGGGTTTTTTTGCACAGTTGGACAACTGCCTCAAAAATTTTTTTTTTTTTTTTTTTTTTTTTTTTAAGAACAACAGGCCATCACTGAAGACTCTTCCTACAGACTGCTCTCTGGCTTATTTTGCAAGGAAGAAAAGAAGGAGAAAATGCACAGGATGTGCAAGGGGAGGACAAAGAGGAAAGGCGGTAGTTAAGCTAACTTTAATTACCATCATCAAGTTAGCACTGTGTTATGTCTAAGTTTTTTTTAGGAAAGAGGCATAAATATTAGACTTCACTTGAAAGACAGAGGGAGGAACTAGAAAATGGGGGGAAAACATCTTGAGAAATGTTTGGTTAAAAGATTTCTAAACACCAGTATAACTGATAGTTTGATAATTTAGGAAGGCAAATTAATTTCTTGTAGCATGCGACCACACACTATGTCCATAAGCTGAATACTAACAACTGTCAGGACACTGAGCATCTTTACAACAGTTGACTCAGTAGGATGCTTCCTATATTATTTGTTCAGATTCATTTAGGTTTTCCTGTATTAATCAAAACTGTTTTAAGGACAAGGACCTGGTAGCCAAATGCAATGCTCAGATGTGAGACTTAACCATTACTCTTCTTTTAAAACTTCATACTGAAATCCACTTATTTGGGAACTGAGCATTCTCCATTAGAGTAGGGGGAAATTCAAGAGTTTTTACAAAAGTAAGTGGTTAGATCTCACAGAGATTGCCTAAGAAAACCCAAGATGTCTGTGAAATGCCTTGATGTGTCCTAAAATATTGCCAGGGTAGGGCATGAACCAGGTGGCTATATGTAAGAAGAGATGAGGAATCAATCCAGTTGACCGATAATTAAGCCAGTACTATATAAGCTGGAATGTTTAACTAAGTGCCAATACCTTCTTAAGTCAGGTATGTTAACTTGCTAAGTGGTTAGCTAACTTTATACAATTTCTGCATCACAGTAAGTCATCATTATGCCATCTGCATGCTACGTAAATTCATATCTTCAGAACAATAAGCAGTACAGCATGGTAAAATCTTGGACCATCAGTTAGACCCACACCGGTATACCAGGAAGACAGCAGTAAACTTACTTTCACCAGCCACATAATTAGCTGGAAAATAGCCTTGCTGTCCATTTGCTAGGCTGCCAAACCACCAGTTATCATTATCTTTGTATAACACTTGGATAATGTCACTGCGATGGATGGTTAGCTCATCTGATCGATGCGCTGTGTAGTCATAAAGAGCCACTACCTAAAAGAGAGATAAGAGCACCACAGCTTTATCACAACCATGCCACAGAGAAAAAAGCGCAACATTCACTTCCTCTTGCAGAAAAGCAGCTGAAACCAAAGCTGCACTTTGGTAAAAGCTGAGGCTGTCTCAAGTTTTGCTAATGGGATCAGGGGTGGTGGGAAAGCAGCAGGAGAGGCAAGATAAAGGACTGTGGGATTGTAGAAATGGTTAAGAACATTCAATTCACTAAGATTAGCTTCAAAACAGCAGCTGTTAGTTTTATAAGCAATTTACTTGTGAAGCAGAAGGAAAAAAAAAACACTTCATACATTCACTTTCTCAGAATTGTTACACCACCTTCAGATCCCATTCTGTGTGTGCTCATGGAAGCATATGTGTTTGAATAAATACTTCAACAGTATGACAGTTTTACCAAAGGAAAAATTTAATACAAAAATGTCATTGCAAAGTTTTGCTTTGATCACTCCACTTTTTCTTCTTTTTTGTTTAGAAATAAGGATTTGCATATACAATTTTATAAATACCTGCCAAAAATATGTTTATATTCCATCTCACATAATAAATCCATTTGCCAGTGAAATACAGTGCATCTATACTTTTCTTGAAAAAAGTATCAAAAGTGGTCAGCACCATGCATGCTACATAGAATACATTACCAGAAGTCTGCTTTCTACCCTGAATACGAAAATATCAAGTATAATTTCTTATTTATTTCCTATACCCTGTGAACAAAAATCTGTCCTGATGAATTCAGAGCAGAAAAGACTGAAAACAAGTGAATTGAAAGAATACTGGAATTGCTCACTTCCCTCATCATAAGTGAAGAACAAAATTATGACCTATTTTACACAAAGAAAACTGCTTCCCTACATAGAATCTTCATACCAGATCCCTCTACGAAATTGTAAGTAAAGAGCTCAGAAACAGGGATCGTTAGGAGTGACAGGAGGTTATAGGTGATTGAAGGATACAGCAAAGCTACTACGAAGATAGGGATTTGGAGAAAACACTTCCTTTTTTTATTACTCATGCATGCATTTAAATCCTAAGACTGCTGAACTGCACAGTGCTTTTTATATTTGTATTTCTATTTTGAGTAAGATAACCTATGAGTTATATGTGTAAAAATATAGTCAAGGTCACTTGTATTTTCATACTTCCATGTCATCACTTAAACAGATTAAATCAGTTATGAATGGGAAAAGGTGGAAATGATTCCACAATTGCAAATTTTATGTGGTAATTTGTGAGTTGGTCAGCATCAAAGAATTGGTATCAGCGTAGTTCTCAGTAGACAGGAAATTTATCTAAATATGCATTCAGTAATTCCGAACTTACCTAAAGAAGCTAAACAATGAAATACCATCCTTTATCATAACTCTCCTCCCTGCATTAGGAAAGCTAATACAGTAATTACAGGTGATGTTAACAATATATAAATATGAATTTTAGAATAGAATAGAACCAAACTAAAACATACTAAAGAGCACCATAGATAAACAGTACAGAACTGGAAGCTTGCATGATCACATCCAGTAAGGGGTGCTCTAACAGTGCCCACTTCAGTTAAGTGGCAGCGGTTTCCTCAGTGATAGCACTATAAAAATCATGAGGTCACTTAAGATTAAAAAAAAAAAAAAAAAAAAAAAAAAAAAGGAATGTAACACTAATTACTTGGCAGCATGAAAAACAATGAAAGGCAGAGCAACAAATACTTCTTTCTGCAGTGTCTTTTGTAAGATAGTTCTAGTGGTTTTGGAAAAAGTCACAAAAATTTAGTAACATGGAAACACTGCCAACAAACAGTTCAATCAAGCAAGTCTCACTGTCTGTCTCCCAGAAATAAAAAATTAAAATACCAATGTGTCCTGTAATACAACTGGTTGAGCAAACCTGACAATTTAAAAGAAACCTAGAAATTGCCTTTATATTCTCTGGAGAGATATGGTCAGAAAATGAGCAGAAGGGGATACAGAAAATGCACCTCAGGACCAAAGAAGAATGTAAAAAACTCACAATGATGCCCAAAGCAATGGAATTTCTTCTGGTGTGACATTTAGACATGTTAAATTCTGTCTGGGTCCAAGTTCAAGCAAAAAAAAAAAAAAATCTATATTCATCAAAATTTTACAAAATAATTTTTCAAGAGTGATATAAAAACAGCAGTAATGTGGTTATGGTGGTTATGAACATATTTGTAAGAATTACAAAATCTAGGGTAGCAAAAAAAAATCCTTGGGATCATGCTAAAAAAAAGAATGTGCTTTCAAAAGCACAGACACAGTGTAACAGGTATACAAGATACTGCAAAAAATTACATAATACTTACTGTCTCTTGCCCGAGTGGACAACTGCTTCCTCCTCTCATCCCCAGTGCAGCCAGGCAGTCATCATTCTAGAAGAAGAAATTATTTTAAAACTTAATATTAAGCATGTTGATAAACTATTGAGTATTTTCATGTCTACGGTAAAACAGTACKAACTATCCGTAATAAAATACTTTTTTAAAAAAAGAAAAAGCAGAAGTGATGTTAAGCAACACTGAGTAATATTGGCTATGTTGATATTTAGAAAAAGATATTAAGTTTTTCAAGTATGTACACTACACTAAAGACAACACAGGAGAAGACAGGATTGATGACTACGCAGTCTAAGCTTGTTTGCATTGCAAACATTACAGTAGATGTTTAAGAAGTTGTGGCGGTGAACTTTACCTCTGAACCAGTATGCAAAAGATGCCACTTTCATATAATGGAGAATTTCAGGTTGGTCTTAATAACCAATACTTTCCATTTAATTCTAATTGTTCTATCTTTACCACTTATTCTTCAGACTTCCAACAAAGTCAAAGGAAAAGCAGGTATTTAATGCAATAATTAGGATGTGCCTGTACCTACAAAATTTGATTTCTGTCAAACCATAGAATTCTTCAGCTGAAAGAAGATTTAAAACAGGAAAATTATGAAAATTAGCAGAGGAACAACAAATTAGAACAAAGGAAGAGATGGAAGTCCTTTGCTGGTGTTAATTTTTTTCAATGGCCTATTTTCACAGAGGGGAAACCAGTTTCCCCTAGATTTTGTGTGCGTCAAAGGATAGAAACTACAATGCAGAATAGAAATATTACACAGCAATTAGAATAGAAGAATCAAATGCAAGCTTTGTGAAGTAAACAACATTTCCACCCATAACAGATTGTACCACATTATAAACAACATTTAAATTTGAGAATTTCTGTCCAACATACTCCACCTTTTTACAGCCCCTCCTTTAACTATCTTTTGCATGAACTTCTTTCTCTTCTCTTGCTTTTTTAGAACACATACCTAAAATGTATTGCTCCTTTTATCTTCTGTTTGKTTTTTTTTGTTTTGTTTTGTTTGTTTGTTTTGTTTTGTGTTTTTTTTATTAGGGTTATCCAAGGAACATCATTATTGCAATCCTCAGCAGAATAAATGGTATTCTCTAGAACAGAAGTTCTTCCCTCAACATTGTTTTCCTAACTAAGCTAGGCTTATCCCATATGGGAAAGAAATCACTGACTATCCTCAACACAGAGGTTCCATCCAGTCTCCAGATTATTTTGGTATTGCCACAGTAGTTAAGACACATGCAGAACACAGAGATGAACACAGTATAAAAGCGAACAGTTGCACTCAGTTCCTATCATCTACTAGAACATCTAAGCCTACCACCTAAAGAAATCTGAATAATTATATACATACACAGAGGGGAAAAAAATAAAAAAAAGTAACTGCCTGATTTGATAAACAAATTTTGAACAAAGACTGGTGGAGCTGCAGTTGAGAGTATGTGGCTTGTTCAGTGGTCTACTGGTAGTTAGCACTGCCTTACAGGTTTCAGCTAATTCTCATTTTCCATTCTCAAGGTTAAGAGAACTGTGCAGGCAATGTGCTTAGCCTGTGGGATGGGAGTGCCTCCTGTTGCTCAAAAATGATTCATCAGAATTATTAGCAGTATTATTTAGGTATCCAGTTCAGGTACTCATATTGCCCCATTATTGTGTCTCAATCTGTCTCTCTCTCTTTTTAATAAAGTATTTATGTGCTCTCAAACACTCAACGTAAGAAGAGCTTGAAGAGAGCGAGCTGTTTGGAAATAACAAGCTAAAATCCATGAGTCACCCTGAGACTATGTTGAATGTTCTCAGACACTGCGTTAAACTCTTAAGGCAACAACAATCCAAAGAGTTTCCTCTTAAAGAGATACCCCGAGTAGGTCACAGGCTGCACACACACCCTGCCTCCGGTGGGACAGGGGAATTGCCACGGCTGCCTACCACAAACGTAGTTACTGCAAGGCAGCAGGGCTGCCTCTAGCGTGCCGTGCCATTTCTCAAATAGTCCCAACTACCACTTACATTGCAAGTAATACCCATCAAAAACTACTGGCCTTTCAGTTTAGAAACATCATTTTTTTATGCTGTGTCACAAGATTAAGCCACATTTTCAGGATTCAAAAAAAGCGGCAGACATACTGAAGTGTATGAACACATTGTTCTTAACACAGTATTAAGGTCTCCTTTTTTTAATGCAAGATGGAAACTAGTTAATCCTTTTCTTGCATCAGACCAGATGTGGGACTGTAGTTACGTTCTGAGGAGTTGGTCTTTTTGGGAGGCAGACCATCTGTGAGAAATATGAAGAAAATGCTTGCTGAAAAAGCCCACCGTGTCACACTGATTTTGGCTGAACAAAGCTGTTAGGAGCTTTCAGCGTAAGGAACATCATCAGAAGATAAATAGATCCAGCAGTTGATGCAGAGCTCTAGACAATGGAATATCATGCTGGTTATCCACAACTAACCCACTTAGATAGCCTTGACATTTCTAACACAAAAACAAACAAAAAATGTTTTAAGACACTAATACAAAAGAGCACATTCCAGGTGAGAGTAAACCAATAAATAAGTGTCACCGATTCCTGATAATAGCACTAATTAAAATGTTTATGGCTTCTTTTTAATTGGGCAGTTTCAGTGATTGTAGCAATGGATGTTTTGCTTTTATTCGTGCAGATGTATAGCTGCCAACAGGATTTGGGCATTAGATAGCATGCATCCACTTAGGAGAAGCAACACTGAGTAAGAAAAAGTCTTCTCTGCAAAAATTTCAGCATTTCATTTCTACTACTGAACAAATATATTTCAAATACTACAATATGAAAGTTTAAAGAAAAAAATATGGAAAAATGTAAAGTCTACCAGTGGTTTCATACACTTCTTCCTTATATGTAAACACATTCTTCATTGTAACAGAATAAACACACAGATTAAGTCCCACTTCTAATTAGTCATTAACTCTTAATAACCACACTTGGAAAACAAGCTTTTCTAAGATTAATTTTAGGCAGACAGCACACATACTGGGGTCAACCCCAATGTGTGTGCATACAGGGCCAAAGCCACCCTCCCTCCTTTTCCCGTTAGAGTGACAGACTCAGTGACATGAAGAAGGACAAGCATCTACTTCTTGGATGCTGCACAGTGCCACTGCTTCTCTCCACTCCACCTTCCTATATCTGCTATCTGCCAGAATGGCAGAGAAACTGTGTTACTTGTGCAAACACTCCAGTAAAGGCACAGGGAATGAGTGTTAAAGCTTCTCTTGTCTGTTCAGTAAATCTGTGCCTCAGTATGTAATAGCTTAGGTTCTGAGACTGTTACCTTTTGGGGGCTTAGTTGTTGTTGTTGTTTTTGTTTTATGGGTGTTTGGTTTTTTTTTTGAAGGCAACAAAATAAGAAATCAACATATAGTGCTCAAAAACCCCACGACTGGTTTAAAAGTGAGATAATATTTAAAACAATAATTTTACAGAATCAATCTGAGCTTTAACAGTTGCTCCATTGTTTTCATTTTTTCTTATGAACCCAAGGGTTAGAAATTTACTTAATCCTCTCCTTCCCTAAGAATGTCATGCAATCTCTTTACCCCAGTATTGAAGTTTTAAATGAAATGCTAAATAAGCTGAGACATAGCATAAAATCATTAAATATTGTTAGCACTGTCCTATTTCTGTTCTTGTTCTCTGGTCCAATTAATTGTCAACACACCCCTAGTTCAGGATACCTAACTGTAAAAATTTAGTCTACGGGAAACAGAAGTACAAGGACAGTATTAATAGCTAAATTAAAGTGATTCTAAAAGTATTAATTGCTAAGAATAATGTACTCTTCTTTGGTCTTAATTAATCTGTCTGTAGACACTGTAAAGTTACTTCCTTAGGCTTCAGATGACTACAATCCTTATTTGATTACAGACCTTCAATATTTAATGAGCATGGGAATCTATAATCTGCCTAGAGGAAAAAAAACAAAACTGTGCCAGGCTGCACTTTATTGAAACCTGCAATGTACAAACAGAAAACAGAAATGCAAACACAGCTGCTGCAGTAAAGCCTACAGGGATAAAAAAGAAGAAAAAGAAGAAAAAAAGGGAAAAAAGATCAATTTAGAAGCATGTGAAATACTCCAGCTCCTGAAATTATTCAAAACCTCTTCAACTATTTAATCATATGTAAATACKCTACTTTCTTGATATAAATTACTCAGTTTACCTGCACTTATAACATATATATTACTGCATTTATAACAGGAAAAAGTTACAAAAATATTCAAAACCTTAATTTAACCCTCTCAGAAAAAAAAATATTTTAGATTAGCTGCTATTTACTATTTTCCAGAACAGCTGATCCTGTAAATATTTATAGAGCTTGCTGTGATGGAGAACGTTAAAATACTGATTGAACAATTTATACTTTATTTGCTCGAAGATACCTGTTTTGTGAATAAAAACGGCATTAAAAAAAAATCCTCTCTACTACGAGGACTTATGAATAATGACATTTTAAAGTTAAACATCAATTTAAAAAAAAAAATGCAAAGATAGAATGCCTTACCATCTGTAGTCTACCCAATAGTGTTCGGCTAAGAGGATTTCCTACTGGGCTGAAACACCCTGTGAAAAGAAAAGGCTGTGAATTTTCTGCTTGTTATCCTTTTCCATCGAATAAACCATTTTATTATAAAATCATTATGTTAGCAGGATACGTTTGACAAAATTCTAATGAAAAGCAGCAGCATCTTTCAGTCACAACTATGCATCCTTCAGTCAGGAACAGTCAGAGGGTTTATTTAACTAACAGACCTGATACAAGGTTAACTAATCCAATATTTCCATTCAAATGATTTGGAGAAATAGCTCAAGCTATGTCCACATGCCACCTCGTGCTCAAACCTGACACTATTATCTAGGCTGTATTGCTTTTCTCTTCATTGAATTTCTGAGTAATGCATACAAAGTTTTCCAACAGAAATGATCACAAAAACTCTCAAAGGAATTACTTCCTTATTTTATCTGAAAGAATAACCATGCCTATTCAGTAGTTCCCTTTGATCATCTGAGTTCCTAYCACAACACATCTTGCTGCTTATTTTATTCACTCTCTGCATAGTGCATTTGAACAAGTACTTGTAAATTCTTTTCAAATTATTATGTTAACTACTAAGGTCAGGAAAATCCTTTCATCATCTATAGATTTATCTTTTTGTTATTGGTCTCCTCAGCTGTATACTTAAGAAAACATCTTAAAAAGAAAAAATACAAAAATCTGAAAGTTGTTGAACGCGACAGTGAAAAATGCTACTGCTTCGTTGGAGAACGGTTTCTCAAGTATAGAGATGCCAGACAACACAGAGTTAAGCTCACTGGATTTTCTCTGTGAGACACTAGATTTGAAACAAGTTTTGTTTTCAAAAAGGAATAAGTTCTGAAAACTCATTTTCATTTGCCACTCCAAAAGCCTACTCTTGAGCAGTCCAGTATCTGAATAAAGAAGACTTTTCAGATTCAGATTCCCATGTACTGGCACCGCTCCACAAGAAAGCTTGCACAACTCCACCTACAGTATACCTTCTAAAGCCTAGTGGTTTAGACTTTCACAGGAGATTTACTCATAAATGTTTACTCATTAAGATATTTAGATATTTCTAAATATAAGAAAAGCTRCAAGCTCAAACAATCATAGTTAAACCATGCTCCTGCAGATCTGCATGTGAATAATTTTGTACTTGTGAGAAATCCTAAATAAGTGCAATAATTGATTTTTCAGTTTTGTGTATGAATTAAAAATTTTGATCTCAATAATTTCAAAAAAGCTTGTGTAAATTCTGAAATGCTTCATTTTGAAAGGCTTACTTTGATTTTTATTCCTTTTTTTCCATCTCTTTTCAGAAGAGGAAAGATGAGAATAGAAACCGTCTTCTGAATTCAACCCATACTCAAAGATGGTAGACCTGAAGCTTACCTTTTTTTAAAATAAGGTATTTGCTAAAACATTTGTTCAGCACCAACACCAAAAGTCAGTGGGGATATTACTCCTATTAATATTGTTATCTACATACTCATACAGTTACAGTTATGATACTACATACGGATACACGATTGCATACAAGTGTCATATCAACTCTTTGAATAGAAAAACCCAACAAACTCAAGATCAATAAAATGTCTGCATGATAAAAAAAATTTTTTTTCTTTAGACAGCTAAGTATTCTACCATATGATTTTCAGTTTTAGCATTGCAGTGTTGTACCAGTTCATACAAACCTATTCTAAGATAAAAGCTGTATAAAATATACAATGAAAACAATTGCTTGTTTGGAAAAATCTTCAAACTTTAATTAAAAAAAATCTGGATTTTTATCAGTAATATCACTGACTTTCTTGTTCTAAGGAAAAGATGTATTACCTGCAAGTACTTCTGGACTGTATGTTTATGTATGTGAGTACTCCTGCACAGTCTCTATATTTAGCTGCTTGTCAGGCGAAAACTTTATGGTTAAGACTGATATCCCCAATTAAGCCTGAATAAAGGGCAGCACAGACATGTTCTGCTGCAAGCATAGGAAAGAGACAGATGTGTAACTTGAAGATGTAGGGAGTGCTGTACTGAATTCTAGCAGCTGGCACTGGTTTTAACTTAGCATTTTCCCTGACTAGAGCCTTCTTCCGAAACACGCAGGAAATTCTTATTACTTTGCTTGAGGTGTAAACACTAAATAGACCACAGCACACTTGGGTCCAAATATTCTATGCACCACAGAGACAATGCTATTTGTTCATATTGATCATGCCTGTTGGTTATCTTTAGTGTTATCCATTAGTTGTTTTCAGTTATCAAGCATTCCTTTAGTAGCTCCTACATTCAGAACAGTCATACTATAAAACAAACAAACAAACAAAACCCCCAAAACTGTTCAAATCTTCCTCATTCACAAAACAAGGTCCATTCAGCAAGCAAGGGAGTATCCATCCCTTCTTTCTCAAATGATGCAGTAGATTTTTAAAGCAATTTTACACAGCTATTGACTTGACGTGGTTCCATGCTTGATGAAGCATGTAAATGACATCGAGCAGGTGTGACTAACAGCCTCAGCAGTGCTTGCTTTTGTTAACTCTGATCCAGGCTGTGCAAACTTTTCAACTACTATAGTGAGGTATTGAAATTGAGGTCAGGACTGCAGAAGGACATTTCCACTTCATCAAAAAATGAAGTTTACAGGACACCGTGACCTGCTGGGACTCTCGCTTAGCCTTGAGCTTATATAAAGGTCATTAAATCCCTTGTAAGGTCAAACCTGAAAAAAACCAACACCCAGGTTAATCTAGACTGTCTTATCTTAAGGATGCGTCAGAATCAGTAAAGTAGAAGCATTTTTATTGATTCAGAGGATTTACTTGAACTCTCCAACAATCTTCTTTCTTAGCAGCATTTGCTGCCTTCACCTTCAAAACCCTGTACGTCTTGAGAAGCTAATCTTCCCTATGAAAGTATTAATATTTGAACTACTGTATTCCTTATTACTCTGCACTGATTCTTCAGTGGTCTCCTTTATATGGAATTTTACATGAGAAGAACAAATTATTTCTAGAAGAACCTACTGTTAATGTCTAAATGCCATGTTAGATGTCTCAAAATGATAGATGCTATTGCTTTTTCTCAAATGATCAGAATTTTCACATTGACACAATTTAACAGCAAGACAGCTCTTCTTTATGGTCCACGTAATCCTCTCACTTTGATTATTTTGTGAGTCCAAGCATGTGCTGACTTTGGTAAATGCCTGCCAAAGAATTGGTATCTTCTGAAAAACAATGTAGCTGTCTGCCTTGAGAGGGAGTCTGAAACCGTATTAGTTTTCTGTACAATTTGAACAGTACTGAAAGTCTATCCCTAGTTCCCCTGAGTCACTTCTGGCAATATATTCTCTGCCAGTATAACTGCAACTAAAGAGCAAAGGAGACGACAGAAACCAAGTAGTTGTCCTCCTGTCCAAAATGCGTGTCTGTACTACTAAGTTCCCAGTTTTATTGCATGCTTTCACTGAAAAACTACCCTCTGCTCTAGAAAAGCACATTAATGTGAATTGATCAAATTCTACATAGTCGGGCTGAAATACACAGAAAGTAGATGAGTTCACTTCCAAACAGATTAGACTTATACAGAAATTTATATGACAACAGCAAAAATGCCCCAAAATAGCACTTGCAATAATTAAGAAGATTTCCTATTAAATAAGAGCATGTTTAGCTATTATTTGATTTAAATTTATAGCAAAAGAGCCAGAACAGGGAAAAAAGTCCTTCTAGGAAGTCACATAATTCCACTATTATCCTACTGGAGTGCCTACAATCACCTAATATTAAACGTTYATGTGAAAAAATTCCTCTTTTAACGGAGGCTGAGAGAACATTAATTACAGAATTTGTTTTAATTAACTTTTCAGAAGAAGGCTTTTTCTCCCTTCGTGAAATGCTTTTGATAAATTAATTCTGTTAATTAACA
Source organism: Oceanodroma leucorhoa (assembly GCA_030449065.1). Classification (NCBI taxonomy): domain Eukaryota; kingdom Metazoa; phylum Chordata; class Aves; order Procellariiformes; genus Oceanodroma; species Oceanodroma leucorhoa. The sequence continues at coordinate 2,597,530 of JASVER010000029.1, read as the reverse complement.
AAGATATTTGTGCATCATAAATCTCCAAGGATTCCAGTCTCACGGAATCTACAATTAATGAAAACATCCAAAAGTTTATGCTGGAAAATCCTCAGAAAATCACAGAACACCAACAAACAAATAAATAACCATGAAAATTGAAAACACGTTAATGTTCAGACATTTCTGTGATGAACCCCTCTAAAGCATATAGAGAGAAAAAAAAAAAAATCTTATTCCAGTTCCACATTATTCTATTTTTGAGTTTTACTTTAAGTTTATACTAATTATTAATGTCTAAAAAACCCACAAACAAATCCTGAAAGACATGAAAATAAACTACGCCCCTAGGAAATGGTATTTCTTATTGCAGACATTCTTCTTATAATTTATATTGTGGCCGCTTGCAACATGGCATAGTTAAAATACACCCAAATAAACAACACCACCAGAAAAAAAAGTCAACTGAGATCTGAGATTAATATGTGTGTATCAGCTCAGTCCTTTTCCTACTCATCTTTTGTGGCTTTAAAATTGTTCCCAGTAAACAGCATTATGTTTTCAGCACAGTCACCTATTCAAAAGTATGACCTTTGTGACCAAAGAATCTTTTAGTATGCAGTATAATCTCTACTTTAGGCTTCAAAGGAAAGTTTTGTGTTTTTTTAAAAGCAAAAGCTTTCCGAGCAGTATTACTCAGTTCTTTCTGTAATTTTATTTTTCAAGCTAGGTATAATATAAGAGAAATAAGATCATTTTATAATGATCTAAATATATATTAATCTTCCCTCAAAGGCTTTATGCTCACAACAATTATGCTTTAATAGATCAAACAGAATTCATTAAATAAAAAGATTGTTTATATATTGGATAAGAACCTGTTTTCCTTTACTTAAACCCAAGATCACAAATACTTTCAAAACCCACTGCAAACATTTTCAAATGCAGTTCACATAAAATCAAAGGAATGGATGCACCCACTTAACACATGCATGCCTTTTTGTTTTACCAGCAAAACAGATGTTTTACTAATATCCAATGCTGTAGGTGAAAACCCACTTCAAATTCTGCTCTACATAGTCTAGTCTAGCACCTATGATTTTGAACATATTCCAAATTGAACAGGAAAATGGATAAGACCAAAGTGTATTGAAAACTGTTTCAGTGAAGTTTAATCTGTATCATAGCTTTTAAAACTACTTTGGAACACATTTGGCTGAAGGTAGATCAAGAAAACTACATTCAAAAGCAGTTCAAAGTGAGACAAGGAACAGAGTATTTTTAACATTCTTTCTAAAATAGTGCTCTCTTTGTAACTAACATGATGCCAAAGGAAATGGTTAATTCTCGAGAGCCCATATCTTGCAAGCCACTTAAAATGTATATTCTCAAAATAGATGGTTCTCACATGCTATGTTTAAGTGTATATACAAAAGTGCTGTGATGGTATCACTACTGAATGCAAAGGATTTCTACAACCACCCATAAGATTCTTGCAATGTATTCTGCACTGATAGAAGTCTACTCAACGTCAGGTGAGCCCATGCTGTTACTAGCTCTCTCCTTGTCTTTTCTCCACTTTTTTTCTTCTATCAGAGCATCTGGAAAAGACTGAACTATCTCCTCAATGTTGTTCTCATTTTCTAAGTGGGATTTCAATTTGTTAACCTAAATCTATCCACTTAAAACCAAAAGACAAAATCTATACGACAAATAAAATCCCTCTCTGTTTACTGTCTTACTTTCTATAAGCTATATAAAGAAACTTCTGTTAATTTATTTTACCAGTCAGATGAGAGCAGTTTTCATGCTATATACACTTAAAGAAGTGAAAGAGAGAGAAACCTTAGCTCTACTGCTGCCAGATGTCACTCTTCCAGTTGGTGGAGAGATTGATCTAGATGGCAGTGACAAAACAAAACAAAACAACCAAAACACCCCCCCCACACACACAATTAAGCCAAAACAGAGCTGTGCTGATAGGTGGAAAAGCATAACTTCTTTTTGTTTCCCTTCCCCATCCCCATTAATACAATGAAAACTTGTAAACTAACAAAATAAAAGAAACTTGGGAACTTGTGTCAATAGGTCAGGCTGTGGCTGCCATTCAAAATAATATACTATACAGAAAAGTCTGCACAGAAGGATAAGCTTTCAATAAAACAGTATGCAATATTTACCTTTTTAACCAATTGTTTACTAAATGCTGGTATTAAAAACAGTTATCTAGAAAAGTAACTCTAGAGAGTCACACAATTCAGTACCACGCAGTTCCACACATTGCCACAGCTTCTTTCACACCAGCACCAGTGATTTTCTAGTAGATGCCCCAACTCCAGTTATTAGAGGAACTCTGGCTTCTCAAACCATGAGTCAATCACGGGCTTCCTAAACTGAGAAAGACGACTGGTCTAGTGTGCTTAAACACAGTAACTTTCTTATCCAAGGACTGGTACAGTTATCTCTAGCTACTGCATCTGGTTGTCTCTGATTCCCCAGCCCAAATAACCAAGTACTCCCTTGCAGCAGAGCTAAGTGAACACTGGAGCAGTGGAATAGAGCAAGGCTTGAATTCACACCTGTAGATCCACAAAGAGATACCTTCACTGTAACATCAACTAATTCCAATCCTCATGTAAGAGACCTCAGAATCAGACAGCACTAACACGAAAAAAACACTATGCTTCTGGCAGTGCCATATCCCACCACATAATTATATCTACCATCAGCCAAAAGAATGCATAGAGATATTCACTCAGGGTTAGCCATCATTTTCATTCCTGGTTCAATGTGTACACGGGCACAAACAGGTATTTGCTCTGAATCTTAGAATAGTCCTCCAGGAGGAACTATGGAGATAGTCTGTCACTGGCTTTGAGGAGAATACTGTTTCATACCAATACATTTATCCTGTACTTAGGCACAATGAACAGGCAGAATTTGGCCCCTATTTGCAAAAGGTATAATGAAGTAAAAACTATTGCATCACAAAAACAATTAAAAAATCCAACTTTTTAATTAGAGATTAAAATCAAATACATTTAGCAGCCTACACACCCACCTAATTATTTCTGAGTAATCTTATCAAATCATCATCTTACATTTTTCTTGCAAATGTTAAGTTTCTACAGTCCCATATATAAACAATGCAAGTAGTAGCACGTGTCCAAGCATTCTTTTGAAGTAAAGAACATTTATTGAATTCATGCTAATCAGGAACGTGCTAATTTATGACAACCTCTAACGTTACATCATAATGGCATTAGATACAACTGAAAATGAGCAGGGGTTATAATATTGAGTTGTTTCTCTCCACAATGTAGAGAACAGAAAGTGACTCTACAGCAAACATCAATAAGCCTGCACAGATATCATCAGCTTTCTGAAATCAGATTGGCAATATTATTTACAAGTTCTAGATAGCAGATAAAAAAAGATGTAAGGAAAATGCAGACCATGACGCATACTTTGTATTAATAAGAGTTATTTTTCTTCTATTGCTGCAGGTATCCTGAGAAAGTCATTATTAGTTTTGCTAAGCTCACCAGGACTATTTCAAAGCAAACTAAATTAAATTTGAAAAGAAACTTATTTTGTATTATATTAAAAAAAGCTTGTGGTGTAACCTTATCAAAAAATACTTCATGCAATACAGAAACTGCAGTCCCTTAGAGTTGTGGATGCCCAACACTGAAGTAGCAACCTTCACTTCTGGGTTTGGTAATATTTTTGCTTCTACATTAACTTACCCTCCTTGAATCAGAGGAAATGGAGCTCTTAAGCAGGATTTATGCTTATCTGTTTCCTAAAAATATGTAGTACAGTTAAATCCTATTTATTAACACAGTTAATTTCTATGTAATACAGTTAAATAGAATTTAACTCTATCTGTAACTCTCGAAGTCAAGTATCTACTGACCTCAGGAGGTGTACTCATGTCTTYAAAAAAAATATACTTGACTAGGGATAAAAGACACAGAATGAAAATTATGCAAGGAAGGAAAACAAAGTAATTTACTTTGCATGGTTCCTCCCACAACTGAAATTCGGCAATGGCTAGTTACCCACAGTTACTTAAACCAAATTAGCCTTTTGCTCTACAAAAGGAAAGCTGTAAGTAAGAAAATATGCTTAGAATACCACAAACACTTTTCAAAATCAGCCATTAACATTTTTGCAATGCAAAGTCTTCTCAGCTAAGAAAAAATAGCCAGTTACTGCATGAACTACTGAGTTTCTATATTACCTAGTAGCCTCACAATGTCAAATCAAGTCTTGACCGGGGGAAAAAAAAAAAACAAACCAAAAAAACTTGTAACTGCTTGAAGAACATATGTAGCATTTTTCTAAAATTTGCATTCAAGGAAAAACAGTATCAGCAACATTATATGCAACATGCTGGAAAAAATAAGTCAGCTTGGTATTTCAGGTCTTTATCATGACCAGAATAGCCACTAGTTGGTACCAAGCCTACTTTCTCCATTAAATTTGCACCTTCAGGCAGTACTGAATATTAATTTTGAGAAAATATTACCAGAAAATTTCATGACAAACAATTCATACATTATTAAACCTGAAAAATGCAGGACCATTGGCAGACACTAAATCAGGAAACCATTATATAAGAATTTTAACATGGTCTAAAATCAAAAGAGTAAGAAAAAAATAGTTCACAGCAGATACACTTACTGTATTTTTAGAAATAGAAGGCTATGTCTTTAAAATACATTCACAAGTTTACTTTCCATTTTGTAGTTCAGAAACTAGATTGGTCAGATATTTCATGAGAATGCATGTGTGGTGAAACCGACGTACCACATGTGAGTTTTTGTGCATGCACACTTCCGAGTTTTCAGACAATTTATGAACAAACTACTCTAAGAAGAGTTTTTCTACGTATCAGTGACTAGAACATGTATGAATAAGTAAGTCCCTTCTAATTCGTTTCCAACTGTATATGGAAATAAAATAATGGCCTGTAGCAACTTTGCTAACAAAATCTGAATACACTTCCTTTAAAGTAATATATGACGAAGCACTTTAGACTAATATTGGTATCATTCATTACAGAGGAAAATATACTGAAAAGTTAAGTCCAACATTAAAGGAACACATTGCAGATCCAGTTGGGCACAGATTTCAATGATATTGATTTTTCAGTTTCCTTCACCTACAAGGTCCACAAAGTTTTCTAGAATGCAGTAGCAACCTGCTACTACTTTTACGGCAGTGGATTTTTAGAATGCTTTTTAGAAAGTATCACTACTGCTATACTCTCAGCCTTCAGCCACCATGCAAGTACTCTAGCAGAACTTACACTGGTTATACAAATATGTGGATACCAAATGTTACCCTACTTTGGAGAAAGTAAAAAGGATGACTTGGCCATTAAGGGTCGCCTTCTAGTACAGGAGACCCTGGTAGAAAGCTTGAATTATCACTTGACAAACAGCTGAAAAGCAGTCTGTTCTAGACAGATTTTTCCTTGGGTCTTAGGTGGAGGATATGCAAAAAATAAGCACGGAAATGAAACTGTTTGCAAAGAACATCATTAGGAGGCAATACTCCCTTTCATTTACAAAGTGGCATCTGATCTGAGGGGAGGTAAAAGACAGAAAACCAAGACCGGCAGGTTCATAAAGAGGGACTGTGCCCAGCTTTGGGCTAAGACCACATTTCCAGGACTCTGGATATCCTGGAGAGAACAGATTTCTCTCCAAGCTTCAGTCAGCAACCCAAATCACTGCAACTGGCATTAGAAGAAAGTAAGACTTCACACTATTCTCAGCATCAAGCCAGCAAGTGGAAGTTACAGTCCTAACCAGACAATTTGTATCTTATTTGTATAGGAATTTTACAAACAAGAATATTTGCACAGCAAGTCTAAAGATGTAAAAAAAAAAATGAAAATTAAATTCAGAATGAATACAGAAATACCATTTGACTAAATATTTTCTATAGTATCATGAAATACAATTTGATTAAGTACTTAATATAATAACATGAGAGCTTTTTTCACATCATCACACAAGTAGTGTCAAACTGGTAAAAACTGCAGTATTTTAACATATAAGCTTAATTACATCACCCACCCTCTTTGGTCTGACTAACAGCAGCAGCTAAAATTACTACTGACTATGCTCATACTGCATCTTCAATAACCCAAAATCCACATAAAGAAGCAACTGCTAAGTTTTCATACTCACCAGTAAGAGAAAGGGAATTATTGAGGTCTGAATATTCAAGGATAGGAAATTCTCCTCCATAGCTTATTATGAAAGTAACCTATTTCTATACCTTATGCATTGTGAAAGATATCTAGGTTTCTTTAAAACTGACTTAATTGCTAACTGCTACACAAACATTTGTTTCTTCAAAAGGACCAAGCAACTGTACAAAATACAGAAAACTGTCTAGTAACACTCTAATTTGGAACTCTCAAAGCATATGCCTTAATAGCCTTGTTCACATAAAAGCACACAGTGGTTAAATCTTTCTAGATAGTTTTTGCACATTCGCATGTGCCAAATTATTAACTCAAGAACTGGGGATACAGACAACCCTGGACACACCTTGATCTCTTCGCAGGATTCCTGGAATTTACCCTGAAAATGATCTGTTTTGGTAAGAAAAGCTGATTTGCAGGAAGATTCTTAATTCAAACCACAATTTCAATTGCTGAAGATCCTTTACACGTATGAGTAGACAAAAAAAGATGGAAGTGTCCTTTATGCTCTTTAGCACAAGGAAAACAACTTTCCAATAAAGTATTGTTATCAAGGTACACATGATGTGGTATATTATAGATGTGTATTAAGTGGGCACTGCACTCCAGATCTTCCAAATAACAGTAGCACAATTATCTTTCTTCTCCTGTTGCTTCTGCTTTTTTTTTTCAGAAGCAGCCAAATCTGAAGCAAATATAATTGGGCTGAACATATTGTTAGATTGAACTGCTAGACACAAAAGGTGAAAAGTTACCGCTAATTAATCAATATATAACAAGTTCTGAATATATTTCTAAAATGAAAAACTCTAAGAGTGTGGCTTGGAGTCCTGAAAGGAGATAAACACCAAGTCAGTTTTAGCTTATACTTGGCTCACAAGAGAATTTTTTCAACTAGCAACGTGCACCATACAGAAGTTACCAAGAGCTCTGTTACAACAGATTCTCCTGAAGAAGTAGAGGAGGTGACAGACGTCACTGATACCTCCTCTGAATTGAGCCTAAAAAAAAACCCCAAAAAACCCACACACTTCAAGGACAAGACCATCCTTTTTTATCAGAGAGGTGAACTCTGCTTAAATGTGGTTATCCATAAATGAAAATTCAAAGATGCAAGGAGTAGGAAGAGAGCCTATTTATGATATTCACCTGAAAACAGCAGAAAATATGACATCTTATGAAGTGAACCTTAGCAGTTACAGTCATTGCTAGAAAAAAGCAGCTAGGGGAATTGCTTCTTATGCTCTACTGGTGGATAGTGACAACCAGAAGTTTGGTGAAAGAATTCCCAAAACATTTTCTGCTACTAGGCAATTTATCACACCAAAAGATACTCAACATACATTATTAAGCAAGCTCCAATTTTCTATATTTTATTTTTGGCATATTAGCTGCAGCCGTCTGCTTCCTTTGACCAGTCAGGCTCTGAATGGATTCCAGAAAGACCTATATCAACATATGTCACTGCAACACCCTTCAGCTAATCTGGAAAAAAAAACAATCATTGAGGCACCAGAAGCTAGACATAGACAGCTGAAGTAGAGACAGTGCCCTCTATTCAAAACAGAAGATATTGACAGGATAGGAAAAGGGGATGTGATATCTAGAAGCATACAGGGATGCGATACGCTGGAATCAATCTTCAGTTTCAAATACTATCTGTTACACAGTCTGAGTAAGACTCTTCTGCAGAAGGACTGGCCGGCACGCCAGAGCAAAGCCTGGGGTCAAGTGAGCAGGAAAGACTCTAAAGATATTTTTTTTTAATTTGCCTATGTGTCATTCGGATTTTTTCTCTGGCCGAGGAAGTAAAAACTGAAGAAACTGAGCCCTAATTGTGAGGGGGAAAGATGAGGAAGGAACCTGGACAATCTGTTCCTTCACTGGAGCGTGCCATAAGGTTGCAGAAAACACCCAAATACAAGTTTTCAGGAGCAGAGTTTTAAGGCAATTCTACCACCTCATTTGAAGCCAACAAGCAATGAGTCACTGTTTCTTACGACCTCCAGTGAGCAAGAAAGCAAGCTAACAGTGAGGGGACAGGCTCCAGTGAATCTCTCATTTCATCTGTATCAAAGCAGCACACAGGCCAGCTCTGTAAATAATACTAAGTCACCAGGTTGGTTGACAATAGCAATGTGTAAGCTACACACCCATAGAGGCCTTCACTTCTCTGTATGTGCCTTCTGCTTTCTTAAGTGCTTTCCCAAGCCACCATCCTCTATCATTAGTTTCTATAGGACCAACATGATCAGTATCAAGCTACATTGGTACCACAGTCTATTGCAAAGCATAATATGGACCCCAAAGTTAATTTAATATTAGTAGAATGAATCATGTGAGGGAAGCTTGCTCTTACTGAACTTGGTGCTTCAGTGATGAGGGTAACAACAGTTGCATATGAATCCATGAAAGTTTAGTTGTTTCACACAGATAAAAATCTATCTACAAAATTAGCTAAGGGTTTTTAAAGTTGTTGAAAAGGTATGTATGTATACAAAAAACGATGGATAATGTATCTTAAAAATACGGATTTTTTTTTAATGTACTTGGTTTTTGCTCACTTGTCAAAACCAGGAATGAATACAAAGGACCTAGGTCTCCTCCTGGGAGAGGGAGATGCCTCCCTCCTGTGCACCATGGCTACTACTGGGCCTTTTGCACAGTCCTCCCAGCTCCTCTGGAAATGATAGGACAGCAGGATTGGAGCAATACAAAGAGGGATCAATTTCCCCATCTTATTCACTCATGCTTATTGCTGTACAGACAGCATCCTTGCTGACCTGAACTTTCTGCTGGACAGGGAATTGATACTTTACTGCACAGCCCTTGGGCAGAAGAACTGTTTCCACCTCTGAAACCAGCTAGAACTGCATTTAAACATGCACTTTGTCAACACTTGCTGTCTTGTGGCTCAATGGCTCAAAAATTACAGACAAGCTCTATTTGAAAGTACAGACAAGCTCAGACTGAAAACAGTTAACAGGACCTCCCTACTTCGGAATTAATTAGATTTGGTTGTTTTAGGATCCACATAACTGAGAAAGTAAGGGCACACTCAGGCCAAATAACTTTTGGCAGAGTCTTTCCACAGTACTACGTCACACCCTGATTTTGCAATCTATATCCACTGCTGCCAAACAGAGAGTAATGCTTCATTTAATCCACACCCTTGTATAATTTGGCTGAGAGTACTTCCTTTAGCCTGAAGGCACAGCAGTAATTACCTTAACACACACCAATTTCAAGTAAATATAAATGGTGTTCTTTTGATAAAGTTTTTGGAATCTTCAAAGATTGCTGTTATTGTGCTCCGTATTTAGTATAATTTTTAGTGAAATATTTTAATTAACTTGCCTAGAAGAAACATGAAAAAGAACATATAATAAAGGAACATGTGTATCTTTGATCTCAGTATAAACAATTCTAGCAAGTTTAACTAGAAAATACAACCTCTCCTGACATTTATAACATCTTATCAATCAGATAGAGGAAACTGGATAACCAACCTTTTAAAACAGAAGAACTAGATTGTCATTAATGTTAATGGTTTTGTCTCTATGTCTTTACCGTTCTGTTGGAACAGTTTTGTGGTTAGACGAATCTATTTATACACCTTTTGTTTTCAAATTAAAAAATAATTTTTACTATTCATTTTATAAATGTAAACACTCAGCTCTTCTACCTTAAAACAAGGTCCTGTATTTGTGCCTTGAGCCAAAACTCTGACATTGGCAACTCATGTTGGCAACACAGCAGGGCCACAGAGCTCTGAGGAAGTCCTTTCCCCTGCACAATTGCCTAGGCCGCCTATAAGCCACAGTGAAGGCACGGCTGTGTCCTGGTACTCTTCGTTGTTATTTACTGTCAAAGTCAGCTGCAAGGTGGAATATCCCAGAGACGGCTCTAGTGACTGAGCAGAAGGAATAAGATCAGGGAAGTACATGCAAAGGTTGGCTGCAGGTGACAACTGAGCCTTCGTAATCCATTTGGACTTAAGAAACTGGGACGCAGTTTCTTCAAAATGTAAATGGTATAGCAAAATAGCTTATAAAAGAACCAGAAAGGCGTAAAAAAAAAAATCTTGTGATGGATGTTTCTATTGTTTTAAAAGAAAAGTAACTTTGAGAAACACATTTTTAAGTTGAATTTTTCAGTTCTTCCATTTTGCTATGAGCAAATAATAATAATAAAAGTTTTATTTTCTTTCTCCTCTCTTATACTTTTCCCCTAAGTAAAAGTGAGAGATACGAATATCTCAAAATGAATGATCATTTTCCCGAGGGGAGTTCCCATTCAAATTAGCACACTGACATATATAACAAACATTTTAGACCTAATGTTCTTCTGCTTTTGGTAAAAATAATTTTACCTAACTTCAGTGTAGGTAAATCAGTTCACACCTGCTAAAGAGCTGATCTATGGTGTTTAGCTGGTGCTTTGTCTCTACTCAGTTCTCTTACCCTCTTGAAAAATAAGGAGAAAATCTGGTAATTGGATCTAAAACTTAATCCGTTATCATAATTTCTCTGTGACTATGCAGTGCTTTATAGTTAAAATAAAGCCTTGTAATGAATGTAAAGGTATTATCTTTGATTAATAGGAGAAAATAAAAAACCAGAATAACATACTCAAAAAACTAAGGACTAAAATAAGCCAAGTTTATTCACTTAAAAAGTGATCGTTCTCTGCACTTTCTCATAACAGTTTTCAAACATTATTGTTATCCAAACTGGGGGGTTGTGGGGGTGTTTAAGTAACTCAGTTTCCAAAAGGAGGAGAACGTACATACTTGATCCAATCAAAGAGTTAGAAGCAATCGAATTCTACAAATTACAGCAAAATGTGAGAATTCTGCAAAGATGCAATTAGATACCTGTTTTTGTTAATAACAAAAAGCAATTCATATTTCTACATTTAGGAATGCAAAAGAAAATTATAGACAAAATTAGAACCACTGTCCCATTAGAATAATTAAATGAAAAGGCCACATTTCAAAAAAATTCCATCCCCATAAAAATGTTAGAAGAATTCTCTTGAAAACTCATAAAAGGTTAAATTTCTGAAAAATGTGTCAGGCAGGATCAGTTCTTCAAATATATGACAGCGCAGGAAAACAGCAAATTGCATAAAAACACAGAAACATAACCGAGAAGTGACAGACAAGTATTGGGCACATATTTCTTTCATCTTAATGCACATTCACCCTTTTCAAACACATGACATAATCTACTATAAGCAGATTGTAGGTTGCAGGAAGCTAACCATTCTGCAAGCATTTCTTCTCATGTATTCTTAGACTACTCTCTATTTTGGCAGCACCTCTACAGGACATAGTAATAGTGTTCTGTATTTCTATACAGTTTAAGACTTAAAGACAACTGGTAGTAGACTACTAATCAACGATATTTCCCCCACTGGACTGACTGATCACACTGAGGCCATTACGACTATCCCATAGTGAACTGGAAACTTGCATTTCTCCCTCTGTAGTAGTGAGAATAAATAGGAAAAGATAAACATATCAGACCACCAGGGAAAGAACTACTAAAACCCTTTTGCGCAGGCCTCATAATGTCACTTCATTATTTTCTTAATCACTATCACAAAAAAAAGGCCAGCAGACTCACCGATACTAATGAAATTGAGAGACTGTCTTTGTGAGATTATTAAACATTACCTACTTCCCTTTTGTAAGCGTTCTTATATATAAAAGTAATGAAAATTAGTTTCCATCATCACCTATTCCTCCTAGCAGCTTGTATTACACTCAAACCACTTTCAACTAATAGTGTGGGTACTGAACCACTTTTAGGTATGTATTGGGTACTTTTCACYACAATATACTCCTGCCCCAATTTTAAGATGATGTCGGGCTAAAAAGAAATATCTCAAAGTGACTTAGACATTATGTCAAATTGCTACACCATTTCCATAGCTCTGATCTGTGCAGCCCTACAGGCTTAATTGCTTTCCCCATCACAGCAAATCTAAATGAAGCTGTTGGGTGAGCTAATGAGGCAACACACATTACGGTTTAACAGGGAAGAGACATACTCAGATTCTTTCAAGACAAAATTGAGAGTTCTTTTCTGATGTTTATATTCTTCACAGAAAGTCTTTTACACACACTCAAGCTATTTCTCTTAAAAAAATAATAGGAAGAGATTTCACTCCTACTTTAAAATCTGATAAAACACAGTAGTTACAGTAATATGTTAGAATTTTTTAAAAAAGAAGTACATATTCAGTGATCTGTGTGCCATTCAATTTGCCTGCATGCATTGGATCCCAGTAAACAGATTTCTCCAACTGGTGCTCCTATTGGCACTCCTACTAAACAAAAATGGTCCTCCAAGGTCAGTAGAGTGGGAAAGCCGGCAATGCGGCTGGCTGTCCTGCATGCTTTCTGTTAGTCATCTTCTCTCTGTCAATCGGTTATTTTAGTCGTCTTTGAAAACGCCACCAACCTGTATCCAAACATAGCCAGAGATATACTACAAATACTGTATTTCATGTTATACTTGGACTATATAGTACACATACACAGAACCTTCAATTAATATATACTCTGTCATCTTTTTTAATCTCTTCAGTCTTCAGGATATTTTATTACTGTTTATTCTCAAATTAGAAAACTAAGCTATTCTAAAAACCTGAATTAAATTGTTCATTTGATACAGTTTCAATGAGAGTTTGCATGAGTCTTTTTTCCCCTAACAGTTTCTTACTAAGAGATGAAAAGAATAAGGCCGCACTGAACTAGCTTTCTACACACGTTCTTCCTTGAGTGGCACAAAATTATGTCAGAAGCAAGATAAATGCCCCCAAAATAAACAAACAAAAGCATTAAAGTCCTCCAGGACTGTGGTAGTACTGAAGATAGATGTTATAGAGCTGGGGAGAAAATATCAAATATTGAAAAAAAAAAAAAAGTAATCAATGATACCAACATACATATGAGGATGTAACTTTTGACAGTGCTTCTGCAGTACTTCTGCAAAAATGTGAATTTTGCTACTTGATGTACCTCCTTTTTCTGCTTCTAAAAAAATGAGAATCAAAATAGTATTTTAAGAGTATTTAGTCGATGCATAAATATTTTTTATATCTTTGATGTAGAAGCCTATTTCACTGTTTGCTTGTGACTGAAAAAATAAGTTTTAAATAGTCTATCAAATATAACGGAGGACTTAAATGCAAAGTCAGTTTTGTTAATATCTTCAGAGAGCGAGAAAGAGTACTTTGAAGATTTCACTTTATATAGGTGGAAAACACCTTTGACTGTCAGTTGTGTTAATGGAGAGAAAATTTCTAATTGTTCTCAACCCTGCCAAAGYGTTGTGTTTTTTGTTTTTGAGATTTTTTTAAAGATACAAGAACCATCACGTTTCTAGCACATACGTAATTAATTTTTAAGAGCAAGTTTAATTAACTGGTTTTATTGAAGTAAAAATTTTAGTGAAAAGATCTGTGCAGTATTTATAGTCAAGCTTCAATCTCCCACATAGTTAACAATTAGGGTCACTGCTAATTACAATTACTTGAAACCTAAAACTTATTTTAGAAAACATGCCCTGAACACAGTGGGAGTTACTGAAGAGTCACTGTTGAATAAAGCCTAAAAATGCGGGCCATTTCTTTCATGGCATGCCACAGATCTGCAAAACAGTGTCTGAGAGCATAGGAAGGTGATTTCACAGTCCAAAGATGCTCACAATCTTAAGGATGGAAGGCAAACAAAACCAGAGATGATTTTAATGTCTCTCAGAGAACAGGTAATTGAAAGCTGCAGCTTTGGCTACTTCCTTTTTTGTTTTAAAAATTAACAACTAGGAAACGGGTTATCCTGGGAGAAGGTACAAAGATGAGAATATGACAAGGAAAAGATAGGAATGTCTAAGACAAAGTCCTGGATAATGCTACAGTACAGTGCTGCAGAGTAGCACCACAGGGCAGGTATGCTAAAATTAGCACTGAAGCATGAGCGTACGCAGAGCTATACAGCACAAGGAAAGTAAAACCTCAATTCTGACTATCAAAGACAGGTCTTAAACAAATTTTCTTATTACCAAAAGTAAAAAAAAAAAAAGAAAAGAAAAAAAAGAAGAAAAGAAGTTCAGCAAGCTTAAACATTACATACGTTTAGGGACAGATCGGCTGAAGTGTACTATCAAGTAAGAATAAAGTAATCTGCTATATATACAACATGGAGAAATTTGTGTAGAGTGAAAAATAGGACCAGCCGTAAGACTTCATGAATCCAAATTACAAAGGTAAAACTCAAAGGGGATGACTTTCTCCACAGACACACATCTAGCAAACTTTTCAAACGATTGAAACAGTAAAGCTCCAGCTGTGCTGACAGCTAAGGCAGACACAGAAAAACACTGATATGGCAAAATGAGTTGCACTCTCGATGAAAGATTCCAGCTGACAAACTATCAGGATGGACAGTAAGAAAACCGAAGTTCCATGCCTTCCTCTCAAATTTAACACGATCTTTGTGAGAGGAAGGCACGCAACACACGTTTTCTTAAATTTAAATTACTTTTGTTAAATTTTAAGAAATCTCTCTAATGAAGTGCTTTATACATAACGGATAAGAAACAAGTTCATCCACATCTTATATCTGCTTTGTGGTACCTACTTTGTTAATTACTATTTGTCAAAATTCATTACTTTTTTCTAGTAATTCCAACCATACTCTTGACAAAACTTTAAACATATCTCTTGCACAGCACTGATGGGAAAGCAGTAGATGTTGTTAACCTTCAGTTTAGCAAGACTTTCAACACCGTCTCCTATAACATTCTCATAGACAAACTGATGAAGTATGGACTGTGCAAGCAGTCCAGCACAGCAGACTGAAAATTGGCTGAGCTGCAGGGATCAGACGTTTGTAACCACTCGCATGAAATCTAACTGGAGACCAGTCACTAGTGGTGCACTCCTGGGGTCAATACTGGGGCCCACACTGTTTAACATCTCCATTAATGACCTCAATGATGGGACTGAGTGCACCCTCAGCATGTTTGCAGATGATAAAAAACTGGGAGGAGTGGCTGATACACCAGAGGGATGTGCTCCATTCAGAGAGACCTTGACAGGCTGCAGAAATGGGCCAACAAGAACCTCATGAAGTTCAACAAAGGGAAATGCAAAGTCCTGCATTCACGGAGGAATAATCCCATGCACCAATGCAGACTGAAATACACAAAATACCATTTAAACATAAGAAAAAAACCCTTTAGTGTGAGAACAAGCCAAACATTGTAATAGATTGTCCAGAGATGTTGTGGAGTCTCCATCCTTAGAGATATTCAGAACCCAACTGGACATGGTCCCGAGCACCCTGCGCTAGGTGAACCTGCTTTGAGCAGGAGGGTTGGGCTACATGGTCTCCAGAGGTGCCTTCCTACCGCGATGATACCGTGATCTTGTCTTTACTACTCATCTCACATAAAGAACATTCTGTGCTTGAGAAAGGTGCTGAAGCTCTCTATTTGATAATTACATAACAAACGATTTAATTTAGAACAAAGTAAGTTAGGATATCTAAGAATTACATGTAAAACTCAAGATCAGGGATAAAAAAAAAAAAACAAACCATAACTGAACAAACTCTTTAAGGAGACAAGGAAGGATCTGATATGGAAATATATCAGTTTACAATTAGAAGTTACAGCAGCTGAGCACGCAGAAAACCAATCACTAGCAGATTGTTTCACTCTATATGGAGTCACGTCATAAAGATAACAGTTCACTTTGTTTAAAATTAATTAAATAATCAGAAAGGGGTGCTCAATGTAAGTCTCTAAAGCATTATAGAACAGAGGGAAGACTGAAATAAGAAGAGGCATCTTTACTATCACACTATGAAATATTCAAGGACGCATGAACCCAACTGGTTTCCAAGTAACTCAAGTTTGCTTTTACAAAATAGTGTTGCTGAGGGAAGGGGCTATATTAGAATGATAAATGGCATTTAACCATATTTTCAGTGTTTCATGAATTTTTCCTCCACATAAAATATTTATAAATTTATGTTTCTTATTGTTTGACTGGAGTGTTGCAAGAGCCTGTGGACACAGGCTCTCTAGGAAGGACTGATAGGGAAGACAAGAATGGAGAGTGCTGTAGGGAAAGAAGGAGAGGCTCAAATGCGGAGAGCTATGGAGCAGGTGACAGGTTTGKCAAGGGCGTATGGGTCAGAATTGGAAGAGAAGTCAAAAATACGGACATTGTAGGGGGCACCTGCTACAGACTGCCTGATCAAGAAGAGGAAGTGGATAAAGCTTTCTTTAAACAGACCAAGAAGTCTCACAATCACACGCCCTGACCCTCATGGAGGTTTTTAACCACCTCAGTATCTGCTCAAGAGACAAAAACACAGGCTACAAGTAATTCAGACTTCTGGAATGCACTGGGGACAACTTCTTGATGCAGATGCTGGACAGGCTGACTACGGGGGGATGCTAATAATCAATAAGGCAGAACTGGTTGGAGACAAAGGCAGTCCTGTCTCGGTGACTGTGAGATAACTGATCTCRAGGGAAGTTAGGAAGGTAAATAGCAGAACATGGACTGGGGCTTCATGAAAGCCTACATACACGTGGAAGTATGCACTTGAAGAAAAGCCAAAACATACTACACATTTGAGAGTATACAGAACCCATCTGTTAAAATGAACAGGCATGTTTAAAAGGCATAGTAGTGAATATTACTTTTATTTGAAGTATTACGAAATCACTTACACCTATTCCTGCAAATATATCTGGATACAAAAAGATTTAAAAGTCAGGAAAGATCTGCAGTATTACTGCTACTGCCCATAAATCACAAAGGTGGATACCCCATTTTTCCACTGTTTCTACCTAATGCAAGACTTACATAATTAAATTGTCTTGTTAAAGGAAGAAAATGCTGCATGTATCGAGGCTACTACACTGTCCATATCACAAGACATCATCTACTACCTTAGCAAGTTAATACAGTATGCACATACACCAGTTACATGGTTAAAAAGATTGCTAACAGAGCTTTACACATGCTGCCTGTAGGGACTTCACTGTAATACAAATGCTGCATTTTGCTTTAAGAAGCACTAAATACACAGCAAAAGGTGACAGGAAAGTGTGAGAATGAGAAGACTGAATAGCTGCCAACATAACTCTCAGGAATACGTAACCATCTGCTGGACAAAAATGAAGGATCTCTGTATTATAGACAGTTGTTAACAAAGCAACATCCCAATAACATAAGTACCAAAAAGCACATATATTGTGTATATGAAACCAACACAGGAAAAAAAAAGGTTTTGTGCTTCCAGCACAATCCATAAATGAATAGATCTGTTAAAGTACAGGCTTTCTATTATTCAAAAGTAAAATTAAACTGGCAGTTAGGAGCTATGAACATGAGCACCTATCTTCACACGTTATAACCAATAAGGAAAGACGAAATACATGAGTAAATCTCATATGTTTCAATGAAAACAACTCTATCTCAGTAGAAGAACTTGGAGGCCTCCAAAATGACAGAAAAGTAATTTAGGATTTTAAAAGATTTTCTTACAGGAAAATTTATTTCAGTTGTGGTCCACTAGCATTTTTATGGTCTTTTTCCCCTAAAAATCTTCATTTTCTCATTGCTTTCATTGACTGTTGAAAGACCACTAAAATGTACCTCTTTTTTACTGTACTTCCCTTGCATAAATAATACCCTGTACCCAAGGATCATCTTGAAGTAATAGTCAGTTTTGGAAACAACTACATTGGGAGTGCACATGAACAGCTGTAACATATATCTATGCTTGTTCATGCTATTTAAGAAGTCTCCATCAACGCATTTATCAGTGCTTCTTCATAAAGTAAAATTCAAGACAATAAAATGCACTGGTTTGAGCAATATTAGGTATAGCCATTTAGAACAACTTAAAGTATATGTTAATCTTCTTTAAAAGATTAGTCCGTTTATTTTAAATATTCATAATATGCAGACAGCATATGTATTCTACTGTTTCTGTAAGATTTACACACTCTGGAAACAGTAAGCATCTGCTGTGCAATAGGTGAGTATTATTATGGCTCTAAGCTCTTTTGTTAAGGTAGAAAAATGGAAATACAAAAGTTATTTGGCGTATGGCCATTTGTATTGTGAATTAGTGACTAAGAGCAACTCTGAGACTAGTGGTCAATCTTAGACCATGCTACGGACTCTTTCCCCTGCTGCTCAGAAAAAGTAATCATAACTTGATTTGCAAATAAAATTGCCTTTAGGAGGTAATTCTGTGTAGTTATAGAGACTGTTCCTAGCTTTACTATTTACATTTTAAATCTCTATTACCTGTTTTTAGTTCACTATATATTCCACCCTCCCCCTGGACTTCTTTTCACTCTTCTCAAGGATACAAACAAAACTACTTCAAAACTAAGGTTCCAATTTTTTGTCTTATAGGTGCCCAAAAAAGACAAAAAGGCATGAAATAAACAATTTTATTATTAAATATTATGATTAGCAATGCAACAGATACTATTAGCTAAGTATCACAAAAATGCATCATTTCATTGCTTACCTTTTTCTCAAAATCTTTGAATACAAAAGGTCTTTAGAAACAAATCCCTAAAAATAGATTAAACATAACTGCAAATAGACTACCGAGCACTACAGTTCTACAGTAAACTGCTTTTCTTATTACTGTTTTCTTATATCGATACATATGCTTTTAAAAATATTATTTTCAGTGTCTGTGTTTAAGATACTTTAGTAAGTATTAAAATATTATCAAAATATTAAATTAAGAAAAGCTGGCAATCTCATACTGTTCTAGAAACTTACAGCACTAATGAATCAGTGTACAGCTTAAAGAAAAAAAGCATTACAAGGGAACATATATCAGTATTGGACTGTATCACACTGCACTTTATAAACAATATCACATATAACAACCAGGACACTCCCTGAAAGAGCTGCACAGCAAAATTTATAAAGGCAGAAAAAAAATCCTCATGGAAGTTATTACCCACTCCCTATAGAGAGTGAAGAAATAAAGAAAGAAACATACCACTTTTAGTAGTGAAAGAATTCAGAGTATTCAGTGGAGTGCTCAGAGTGCCTGGCTGTCTTAGCTTGGAGTGTGGTGACAGCAATGATGGCGCAGGAAGCAAGAGATTTGAGCTTGCCTGTAACAGGAAAGACAAATCAGAAAGTGAAGTGTAATTTCCTGGGTTACCTACTGATGCAATAGCTAGAAGAGAAATATTTGCTTACTGTAAATAACTATTAAATTCCAGGAAAAAAATTAAGACTCAAGTCGATGATAAATAACAATTTTAATGGATGGGGTTGTTTGTTTGTTTGTTTTTTTTTTTTTTTTTTTTTTTTAGAATATTTGGAGGCACAGACTTGGAAGAATTATTGACATAGCTATAAATTGAATTGCATGTTTACATATGGACACAAACTCTCAAGCAGTGTAAACAATGGAACAGAACTGTTTGAACTGGCATCTCATTGCATTTTCGTGTATAAAAATAAAATTACATTTATATATGGTTATAAACTGATAAATGTAAAATAACTTCTCATTTTTGAGTACTCAAACTACACTACATCTACAGATTACTCAATATTAGAATGAGAGGGGGAAAAAAACCCACAAAACTGATTTCTGCAAATCAATAAAGCATACTTAGAAACAGACACTTCCTTTATGTAAGCTACACAGAAAGACATCTGCAGTCCTAATTTTCATAGCAACAAAGATAATGTAGTTAAAATTTGGTTTGCTATGGAGTTTCGTGATATACATACAGCTATCACAAAGCAAAAACCTTTCCCAAACTTTACTCTTGACATATTATCCCATGGAGCCTATGTAAAAAATATATTATGACAACCTCAGGTTTTTACGTGATCCAATTGAGAATTGTACTGTTTGTTAAGGATATTTTCACTGACTGCCTTGATAATACAGCCAAAGGGGAGGGAAAATAGGTCCTAAATAAAATATTTGTAATTTTCTTCAAACAAAATAGATTCATATACTAAAATTTTTGTTATTTACATAAATCAACATAATTCTTGACTCTCTCAAAAGTCAAGCCTATTCCACAATCTAGAATAAATGCATATGGTCACTTAATCCAACTAAAAGCCCACACTCAGTGGAGCAGCCTCAATAAGCTCTAGATGAGACCCTTAAACTTTAGATGTGGGCCAAAACAGAACAATGACATTTTGCAAATTTTCAATCTACTGGCTTCTAACTTCTGTTTAAAGAAAGGAGACAGCTAAAACAAAGTGAATAAGTGGCTTATTTCCAGGAGTGATATAATTTATATAATTACTATTTTTGTAATTTAATACATATTGAACAATTCAACAGGTTTCAATAATGCAGAATATTTAGGCATTGGCAGGTGTACTGGGATGCAGGTAACATAGCACTAAAAACGTGTGTTGAGTAACTTGACTGGGCCATAGAGGACATATGCTATCATCTCCTCTGTATTACTACACTAGACCTTCATCTTAATGTATCTGTTTTTTGTGTAGCAATATGGATTTAATTCTACCGGAAGAAGTTTATTGTAAAAACTGTCTTTTACTAGTCAAGTACTCTCTCAGCAACTGTGTGTAATCGTAATAACTATACTCCAAAACTAACCAGAAAGAAAAGCAAGACATAAAATCAGATGAACCACTGACCGTGATTAAAAAAAAAAAAAAAGTCATTAAACCAGCTAGATTTTACTGCAGTGTACAAATTTAATAGAATGTTAGTAAATAGTAGTTGTGAAATGTAAGCAGAATGGAGAGGCCTGTTTTTCTGAACAACAACAAAATCAATCTGCTTTTCTTACATTTACATATGCAAGTGACTAAGTTTCATTAAGATAAAGTTTTCTCTGATACACATAAATATGGTGGAAAACCATTAGCTTATGTGTTTACTCGAACACAGAAAAATAATCTCTTCCGCAAATGTGTCAAGCTCAGCTTCCCAGTGTTTCATCTTCTTTTATCAACTGTTAGCTCTAGTGAGAGCCTTTCTGCAGTAAGACAAATGAGCAGATCTCCTCCCTGCATGAATTTCTTAATGAGTGCATACTACACCAGCAGTGATACAAATGGATGTTTTCCAGTCAAGTACTCTCATGAAACCTTTTTGGAACTCTCTTTCAAATTTGCTATCAAAAAGTTGGTTTCAGACACTACCAGGGAATGAAGACAGGCTGAATATAGCAGCCTTTGGAAATCAAACTAAACACAGCAGAGCAAACTATTCAAAACTAGCACTTAACAGACACTTTCCCTGGTTCATCCTGGAGGGAAAAAAAATTATCAGGAGAAACTTGCCTTGAGTTTTGTGCTTGAATGAATTATAGAAGAGATACGGAACTCTGTATGCAAATTATTCCYGTACAGCATTTAACTCCCTTCGCTTTATTTTCCTGCTGTATTACCCAAATACTCTTATTATACATACCAAATAGCATACTTCGAAATCAAATGTAATGGACACATACATTAGAAGATTGAATGTACGCTCCTGAAGATTTAAGAAAATTGGCCTTTTTAAAATGCAAAATAAGTTCTATCTTACAACTCTTCCTTCCTCTCCAAGTCCTTTAAAACAAGATGAAAGACATTTTTATAAAACAGATATTCAAAAGAAAGTTTAAATTTAAGCAGTCGTACAGCAGGAGTAAGTCATTCCTCCCCTTAGAGGCAGTGAAGCTCAGCGTGGGTGAGCTATGAAAGACTGCCCATCCAAAGTAAACACAAAATCAGAGTTTTTATGACCTATCTGCCACTAGCTCTTAAGTATTATTTAAATCTCTAAAAGGCCCAAAAAGGAAAAAAACCCACAACATTGTAACACAAGAAGGAACCACTCAGCTAATAAGTGAGGACTAATGATTCCGAAGAACTGTTTCCAGGTGAAGTACACCGTCCTACAAAGAAAAATTAATTCTCTTACAACAGACAGACATAGACTACCTAGAGAACAGAGTGAAGCAATCATTTTTTTTGAAATGCATGCTGTGGGAAGGCATTGCTAAATACCTTTACAACAACGAGCAAAGTTGGCTAAGATAGCCAACCATCAATCTACTTATTTTTCACAACAGACTCCACTTGCTTCATGCACAAACCACAGCTTTATCAAAGCCACAGTTTACTACTATCCTGAATTGTGTAAAACTAAGAGTTATAATATTCATATAGTTTTTGTAGCAAAAAAAGATACCTACATAATTTTTGCCAAGTTTAAACAAAGCTGATGTGCATTTTCTTTTTTGTGTTAGGGCAGCTCTATGCAACTTATGCAAATATACATTTTCAGTGGAACTAGTTTTCACGTTAAAAGTAAATTGCAAAAAAAGTAAAAAACCAAAAAACAGAATAATGCAAGACTTGACAATTTCTCTTTTTTCCTGAGAATGTAATTTTATAACCTTTGCAACCAATATAATTGACATTTCCACATATACTTGCAAGTCAAATCAAGTTGGCCAGCTCTATACTACCTCTTATTCTTTTAGTTTTCGACTTCCCCTTTGAAACTTTAGGCGTCTACGACACTGTTTCTAAAGACAGTTTAAAAACATTATTAAACCATGATTCTGAAGAATTTAAAGGTTGACAATTGAATTTGAAATAAAAACACAAATTCTGCTATTTTTGTCAATGCTAGAAGAAAATAGATAGGCAATAATGCTTAAAGTAGGAGTACAGTACTACAGCTTTTAAATTTGCAATGTAAGTTTGAATCAAGTTTACATCTACATAAAAATGCAATCATTTCTATGACAGTAGTGTTAGGAAGACTCCAATGAAGGCTGGTATTCTATTGCAGTAGGTGTACTGCAATCACTTTGAGACCAATCTATTATGCTCTTAAGTAACTTCTAGACTTTGGAAAACCAAAAGTAGCTAAAATAAGATATCATCCCATTACACATATGTAAAACTGAAACATATATAGAATCATAGAATCATTAAGGTTGGAAAAGACCTTTAAGATCATCAAGTCCAACCGTCAACCCAACACCACCATGCCCACTAAACCATGTCCCGAAGCACCACATCCACACATTTTTTTGAACTCCTCCAGGGATGGTGACTCCACCACTTCCCTCGGCAGCCTGTTCTAGTGCTTGACAACCCTTTCGGTGAAGAAATTTTTCCTAATGCCTAATCTAAACCTCCCCTGGCGCAACTTGAGGCCATTTCCTCTTGTTCTATCGCTAGTTACTTGTGAGAAGAGACCAACATCCACCTCACTACAACCTCCTTTCAGGTAGTTACTTTGCTTGTCTGAAGCAAGTGTGTTCCCCTGATGCTGCCTACAGTCCTCTTACTCTGATTATTCAGATCAGGAACTCATCTAGATGGCAATACAGTTCCCTCGTAACTTGGGTGCTCTGTTGTTTTTCCCCATAGAAGCCTAGAAGTGACCAGGGCATACATATGAAAATTGAAGCTACAAGGTGCTTGATCCTACAGTTTAGATATAGCCATTGTCTACAGATGATACGTCTCATCATACAGTAATTATATATATTCAATTCTTTAGTTCTGCTAGAGAGTTCCGGCATTTCAATTACAGGCTTACCACAAAACCTTTCTTCCTTTTTTTTTTTTTAAAAACATCGTTAAGGAGAAATTAAGATTACTATAAACATTTGGAGTAGTAAGCTTCTTTCTTTTAGTCACAAGGAAAAACAAATTCTTTGTACAAGACACAAAACAATTAAATACAAGCTCAGTTATACATAGGCTGTGTAGACTCACTCAGCCATTAAGCACAGGGAGTATGACCTTTCCTAGTTTGGATAAAACTGGCACTTCAGCTTAAGAATGTGCCTGGATATACACATTTCAGCAGAATTGGCCAATGTCATCACCAATAACAGTAAAAAGTAGATTTGTCTTKCTTAGTAAGAGCCAAGTAGATTACTATGTAAACTGTGACCTCCTCTGAGGCTGGTTATGATTCTTCCTATCAAATAACATATAACCAGAAAAAGAAAAAAATCCATGACTTAACTTTAGCAGTTAAATTTTAAAAATATCTTTTTTTGGGTAAATGAAAAATGGATGTAACCTGTGTTGCATACAAAACACACCCAAAGATACTTGTCCTACCACTTTATTTCTCTTCCTACTAAGGAAAATAGACACCAGAAATTCTTGTGACTCACAGCTTGTCAAATGCATACAGAAACCTATTCCTCTGTACCTGCTGGTAAAAGACATTAGGATATGACTCTAAATACATTATACAGTTTCAGGTAATCATGTAACCACTCAAACATTTGTAAGCTCTCCCCCCTCCATCCCTCCCCAAGTATTTGGTTAGACTCTAGGCTTTTCCCATCATATATAAAATCCTTTTTTCGTAGATTTTTTAATTTTGGGGATTTTTTTTGGTTGTGTTCCCCTCCCCCCCAAAATGTTAAGAAAAAGATATATTTCTGCGAAAATTTCATTATCATTCCTATTATTCTAAAAAAAAAGTATAACCAGGTTTGCACTTCACTCAATTCTTTTTAAAATGATGCACTTAAACAAAAAGTGTAATCTAATTTCTTATGCTGACAAGCCCTCATTTCCTTATTCCAGAGATTAACTGTAATGTAACCATAAAGAAAGGTAAAAAAAAAAGACCTGACCAGATTTCCCCAGAATAAGCAGCACTTTTGGATGCAAAGGTATAAAGTTATTTTCTGTATATTTTATTTGAATGAAAATCAAATTGCTTTACTCAGCTAACAAAAAATAAAAGGAATCTATGAAACTTTATTAAAAAATTCTTAGTGGTTTAGTCTTGTATATCCTTCTTTAACTCTCAGTTTACAGTATCTCAGTATTTGAGCCATGATCAATGCTCCTTTCTGCACCCAACATGTTGCAAGAAACTCTATCACAGCCCCAATAATAAAAAACGTTGTCAACAATGTTATTAAATTAATTGACTCAGTGCACATTTATGGTATTTTCTTAATAAAAGTTCTTAATAAAAGCTGCTTTCTTCACACCTTGGTGACAATAAGCCAGCTGGCACAAGGATATATAATTTGCTGTCTTTTACCAGCATGAGTGAATCTAGCTTTCTCTGCTCTAAGATATGATTTGAATAAACATAGTATTACTCAGATGTCCCTGTTTACTTTGTTCAGCAGGGAGAAAACAAACAGTGAGTAACTTTTCCTTAACACTGTACAAACGTTTATGGCAAGAAAACTAAGATGGTAAAACTGGAAATAAAATTAAAGGACTGATCAGTAAAATCCACACACACTAAAAATGCTTAACACCACCTTATTTTACCCTCTGATAAAATTATTATGATGGATATAGTTTTATGCTAAAAAATGAATGCAATTAATTTCTCGTGTCTGACATACCTTTTATATACAACACAAGCCACTGAGAGAAATATAATGCTGAAAAAGGTCAGTAGTGGAACAAAATCTTCTGTCACAGCTGACTGCAGCTTATTATTGCTACTTTAGACCTCTATTCAAATAGTAACGTCAGCAAATATTACGCAAGAATTAAAGACAGATATCCTGTGCTTACAGCACAGATGAAAGATCAGTGCTGTGTAAGTATTACTGTCCTGATACTCTAAATAGATTCATACAGGTCACTTACTTCACTCAAGTAAAAGGCTGAGAGCATGCAGATTTAAATTCCATATTCACAGTAAAATTTCTAATGACTCCTACGATAATAGGAGTCTGTGTATCCAACAGAAGATGCACACAATTCCCCAGTAACTTTTATAATTATAAAGAAATACTAGAGAAATAGTTTAAAATAGAAATTCCTTACATCTATTTCTAATGCTAAATAGAAGCTTGAAGAGAGGAGAAAGTCCTTAATGTAACTAAATCACATACTCAGGGAATTCAGTAAATATTCCCATGACCAGATATTTGAAAGTACAGTCTTACCATAAAGAGCCATTTCAGTCTCTTTATGCTCCATGTTAGCTACCACACTAGCGGAGAATTTCAGAGTTCTGGTTCCAGATCTTACTCTGGAGGAGGCTCAGGCTGCATTGCTCCCAAGCTGGAAGGCGTATTTATAATGCCCTACCTATTTCTAAGGTAACTACCCAGACAATGACCTTTACTTAATAGTAAAAGCAAGATATCTTACCTATTTTCTTTTATTCACTGAGTAAGTGTGGGAAGACTAGCAATTACTGTAGAGTAACTAACTGAAGTAAATCCATACAGATCAGTATGAGGACAGACTTTCTAAAACCACACAACCCACTCATAAATAACATGATAGTGCCACACACTTGTCAGTATAACTTGTATATATATTGTATATATACTCCATAATGTAAGAATAATTATACTGTGTTAGATCAAAGATCCATCCTCACATTTTTCAACAGTAAACTGTAGTGGATAAGGTTTAGAGGCATAGGTTTAGAGTGATCTTTCTCCTATGGGCCCTTCCACTTTCATCGCTCAGCTGTTTATGAACTTCTTGAGCATCAGCTGGCAGTAACACCGGTTCATCAGGCCAATAGCTTTTGCTGAATCTCTCCTTTACAAATTTGCCCAAAATCTCTGTGAACCCATGTACACTTCTGCCCTTCACAGCACTCTGTGTATGTAACTTCAGTGCATGTGCCCACTTCAGATGTAAGAAACAATTTTTTTTTCAATACTGTTCATGATTTCATGTATTTCTGTCACAACTTTCCTCTCACTCATCTCCACCTGCATAACCTGAGGAGCTCTAGTCAATTTAATCTCATTACACGCAAGCTCTTCAGTAGCTCTTGGCATTTGTGTTACTCTTGTTTGAACTTTTTCTCATTTTACTGTATTCTTTTTCAGAAGGGGTGTCCAGAACTAATTACCGTGTTGAATATATGGGCTCATCCTGGATTTCCTAAGTACAAACACATAAGCATCCTCCTCATATTCAGTTTGGAATGGATATTATTTATGTTTTTCTAAAAACTATTCAGCTACTATTCAGTTTTGTCTTTAATAAGAAATAAAATTAAGTGGGTTTTTGCCTTTTATTTTTTTTTTTTTCCCAACAATGGTATATACAGTATAAAAAAATTGGCTTCCTATTCATTTGCAAGTTTTCTTCGGGAAAAACTTAGGAGAAACTTAAGACAATTCTATGGACTTACTCAGTGAAATACTGCAAAATTGTTACACACATGATAGATAAGATTACAGAACATCAGTACCTCCTCTGACAGTTTGTAGATAAAAATTTTGCATTGCAGGCATGATCAAGTGAAAAAGCTATTTTAGCCTGCAGAGACACTGAGGCATCACCTTGTACTTGGCCAAAAACATTCACAGAATTGGCAATGTTTTAACAAGAGTCCTCAGTACTTAATGTATTACGACCCTCCGGTTTTTCATCTTCAGGTAAAGTTGTAGTAAGTTACTATAGAACTCTCCTCTTCCYGATCTGCACTGAAACCCAGAAGCCAAGCATGGTATTTCAGAATCTACCAAACACAATATGACCTGGAGGACAGATTCTTACAAGACTGACAATGGTAGCATAAAAAATACACACTTGGCATCCAGCTCTGTCTCTAGGTCTTTGCTGCAGACAAAAGGACAAGTTTCCAGCTTCTTCCACTTGATGACTTAGATAGTATCAGTATCATGTTTATGTGTTCACTAAAAAGGTTGCATGTTTTTTCTGAAAAGCAGTGGCTTTAAATTCTCTTCTGTTTTCACACCAGATGTATTTTGCACCTCAACTAAATTCTAAAAGGAGACCATCTGGAAGGACTACACAGTATAGTATTTGATATATACTATACCAAAGCATCATATATGACCATACTTTATAGTCATACAGCTTAATGATGAAAGTTCAGTACATTTGATGCAATCCGAGGTATAAGCTTCCGGATTCTCTCATGGTACCTACTCCCTTAATGAATTCTGGCATAGTAATAAATTCACTCAAAGAACAAAAAAAATTCAAACAGTTGTAACTAGTTCTGTATATAGGAAAGAATACTTTTACATTCTACTTGTCTAATATGGCACTTAAAACCCTCTGAGTATCACAGTTTTGGTAACCACTTTGACAACCTTTTAATAACATTTTTCAGAAACACATCATGAAGTAAAGATTGGAAAAGCCAAACATACTTTTAATTAATTTAGAAGTATTCACATATTAAGAGACGAGGCAGCCAACGTATAATTGACTCCAGGACTAGTACTACAGATGCTGTTCTTAAGCGCTACAAAGGTTTTTTTTTCCTTCAAGTTATAGCATGAAAGTTTTGACATCTAAAAAACAATATCACAATTTCTGAGTTACCTTTCAAAAAAAGCCCTTCTCCCCATATCTACATAACATATATCACCCCCTTGTTATGCAAAGTTATAAACAGGTATTTTGATTGTTAGATGGAAGTGAAATTTTAAATATGTAAATAGTAACACTGAATGAAAAGCACTTATGAGTTCTTTCAATGACTAGAGATGGGTTAAATGTTTTCCTATCAAAAACTTCTGTGAATAGAAACATACATTAGCATTAGTTCCTTGAGGCAGAGATAAATAATAATTGCTGCCAAGATTCACTATACTGTAATCTCTCTATGTGGTAAAGAAGCCAATTCTGCATTCTGGTTTCACACAGAAATTCATATTTACCTTTTGTAACAAAATGTCCTAGCTTTTGTGAATTACTAAAGCTTTAGCCCAATATTTAACTCTTGGTTCTAATTACACATTCTCTGGGCTAACAAGAATGGTAATGTTGCAGAGGAGAAGAAAAGAAACTGCCTCTATCATTCATTAAGATTCCTGTTTAGGTAGCAAAGAAGAAAAACAAAAAAAGAAAAAAACACTGGTTCTAAAGGGACCTCGAAAGGATGCACTGGTCACAACACAAAAAACCAAGCTCATACAGGGTCAGAATATTCTCTATTTCTATCCAGCTTAAACCAAATTTTAATGTATTCACATTACATTTTTCAAAATCATATATCTAAGTTGCAGACCTCCAAACTTTGAACTTACAAGTTAATTTTATATCCATTAGCTACTCCAGTTAAGTTCACACACATTGAACCGAGAGACCCCTGTGTTGGCAGATCTGCTGTTTGGAGGTTCCAGCACCTTTGTCTCATAAATCACGACCCCAGGCATGACCTCCGGCCAGGTTTACTGTCTACAAGGTATGCTGCCAACATGCTTGTCCCAACATTTGTAATCCCTACATGTCTGTGACAAGGCACTGGCATGCAAACATGACCGAAAGACCAGTAAAAAGCCTACAGAGTTTCCAGTTCCCTTTTATTTTTCCCATCAAACAAATACATACAAGGTAACACCTACATTCTCATTTAGATTTTCATATTCCAACCTTATCACATGGCAGCCTGCCACCCTATGTGTGGCTTAATAAAGACTCCTTTCTCTGTTTTCACTTGTAGGTACCCAGATATATTAGCCCATTCTCACATATGCAGCTGACTGGCAACTTTTATGAGGCCTACTTAAACACTTTAGCAAAGCATTTATGTGAGTACGCATTCTAACAAGCCTTCCAGCAAAGCCTGCACTTATATACGTGCATCATTTTTCACATGAAAAAGGGAGTTGCGCACATGTAAATGCATATGCATCCAAAACTGTAATTCCCAATTACAAATTAGTAGAAACTTTAAGTTTTAGTGTTGATATATTATACTCTGGGGCTGTCCAGAATCTCTGATAATGCAGGCAGGCAATACTGCACCCACATGCAAGAAATGATCCTATCCCTGCTTGGAAAGGAGGTATCACTGTCCTCTGACTCTCATGTTGGATTGCTGAAAAGATGAGTATCAAGAGTCTTTCCAATGAAAAGAAATCTCCTCCCAATATCGCAGCGGTTCATAAAGCCCTGCAAGGAAGCGCTCTCAGTTTTTATAATCATCACTGCTCTGTGACAAACATCAGACTGGATGTGGACTCTTTCAACTGACATCCTGTACTGTTTGGAAACCCACATGGTGAGAAGACTCTGATGACCCTTCTGACATCTCCCACATACATGGTTCATGAGTAGAGGGTTTGCAGGATGCTGTCCAAAACCTCGATCATGACTCTGCTCACAGTGGACTTACCCTAAACTGGTCACTGTGTAATGGTAGTGTATGGTTACAAAACTCCAGTAGCTGAAAGTTATTCTCTCAAACAGAGTCATAGGCATATCTATTTCACCTAGCTACATGGTTCTGTTAAACCAGGTTTGCCTCCCGCAGCCCAGAATCCCCGGCTAATCAGGGACTAAACAGTTGCAATGATAAAGACTCCCAGAAATTCATTATCCCCGTCCTCTTCCTCAAATGACAAGACATCCAGAAGAGTAAAGATAATTTCTTCCTGAATGCCTTCCCAGACACAAGGTTACATGCTCCATTCTCTCCATATTGTGCCTCTCTCTGACTGATAAACAACCTGAAGGCACCAGGACTCACTTGTAGATGAGCAGGAACAAAATAAGCAGAAAACTGAAACAAGGCTTGCTTCCTTATGTGAGGCCACATCTAGTTGTAGAGGCAGCAGCAACATGCTACTATTATCCATGCAAGCTACAGTGTGGTATTTCATAAAAGGGTCCACTGAGAATTCGCAGTCCAGAAGGCAAAGGACTGTAGCATACCTTTCTTTTGGGTAGTTTCAAAGCACAGGCCTAATGGGGACATCCAGGCCAGGAAACCAGACTAGATCTAATCCAAAGCAAAACCCCTAAAGCATGATGAGAGTAGCTACAGCATCCTCAGCAACGACTGCTTTCACCCACTCATCTGCTTCTTCTGTGCCTCACTACTTATTAATGCAGACAAAGCCTAAAACTACATAAAAAAAAAAAATCTGCATGCACTCAGAAGTACTTAAAAATGAAAAATAATAAGCACAAACCCAAATGCAGTTCATGTCATTGTGAACAATAATTATAACTGCACAGCGCTACTCAGGAATATTCTGCATTCTTGGTACATGCAAAGTTGTCTCAAGTTGGGGAATTTCACTTAACTAAATTTATCGCCAATTACAAAAGCTTTAATTACTGATTCGGGTATTGAGAAACAAGACAAACAGTCAAACAAACACCAAAAGAAACACTTTTCCTCCCTTTTTGTTTGTCTCAACTTCGCTTCAGACACCTCTCTCCCCTCCTTCCTTGTCCCCAATCTCCTTGATTTTGCCACTGTGTTACACAGTCCCTTTGGTAAGGCGATGGGTGGTGCAGGAGACTGGGGCTAGTGCATAGTGGCTTGCTCTTTTTGCCTCTCTTTGTTTCTTATGCCTTTCAACTGCTTTAGTGTGAGTTCTTCACCGGCCAAAATCCCCTTGGGGTTTGTACCTGTCCAGCATGGATTCCTCCATGGGTTGCAGTCCCTTCAGAGGTGTACCTCCTCCTCTGTTTTCTTTTGTGTGTCCTCACACACCTCTTTCTGTCTTTCCCTTCATGCCTACTCCATTATTTCCCCCTGTATCTCCATCTGTGCATCGTTTTGTGTGTGCTGCATCATCTTTGTGCTTCCTTCTGTGTCTTCTTTTGTGCCTCCTCACACTCCTCCTCCTGTATCTCCACTTGTGCCTCCTGACATGCTTTCCTTTGCATTTCCTCCTCTGCTCTGGTGTCTCCTGTCCCTAGTAGCTACCAACCTTTCTTAAATATGTTTTCACAGAGGTGCCATATGTTCTTCTGTTTGGTTCCAATTTCAGTTGTGCAGTGGGTCCGTATCGTCCTTCACGGAGCTGGCCGGAAATGACTGTGCCCAGCACAGGGAAGTCCATGATCTCCTCCCACACAGGTCAGCCCTGCAGCCCCCCTGCTATGAACCCCTGCCATTTATGCCACATACAATTCTAAAGGTGAATAGAAAAAAAAGAAAAAGAAGGAAAAAAAAAAGATAATTTTCTAAAGATCAGCCATCATGATCTATGGAGTAAATCATATGAATGGCAATGGGCATTGACAGAAAACATCCCTTGTCATCAACACTTGATAAACAAAAATAACTTAGTTTTATGCAATTAATGTCTTCTGAAGAGCTACTTACAGGTGCATTAATATTAGTGAGAGATGTATTCATTTCTGAAGAACAGATCCCAAGACTACATATATATGTTTTCTTACATATACCAGTCCCAGAATATGAACTTTGGCTGAGAAGACTATACACTTCTGGAAATTAATTAATTTGACTTACCATAACAGAATCAAGTTTTTGTTTCACCTTCTGCATTCTCATTGATGCTCTTGCAACACTGACAAACTGATCTGCCGGAGACATCACTGAACTTTTTTGTATAGGAATTTCAGAAAAACTGCTAAAGAACTGTGGCCTTCTTGGTGTAGCTGTGGTAAATGATGAACTGAGATCTTTTACAAGTTCAGCTTCCTGTCGTGCAACTGTAGAAATAACCAATATTAATGTGTCAGGTGAAGACTTATATTGCCATGGGAAAAAAATAATTGAATGATCACTGTCATTTTGCCAGCCATGTCTTCAGTGAAACACCATCAGAATCTGTACTAATAGTGCTATAGGGAAAACCTCAAAACGATATGAAATTTTTCCCCATACTACCCCATTTCTCCCAACTCTTCCTGATCACAATGTCTCCCTTCTGTTATCTGTGTTCAGTAACCTCTCACACAGAACTGATATTTTTCTATTGCTTATAAACAATAGTGTTCTCCATGCAGAAATATGGGGGGGGGGGAAGAAAGGAATGTTTTCAAAGGCAAGAAAGTTATATAGCTTGCACTGAGTTCAAGTCAGCTATTTTACTAGGTACATTTCACATTTTTTCCAGCCTAGTTCAAGTGAGCTTATTATACTTGAGTAAAATTTCAGAAGCTGTTAGACATACATACAGGCACAGGAAGCCTGGTAAGTAGCCTGGTCTAGAATAGGATACTTTTGATGGAAGTTGTRCTCACTGTCATTTAAACAAATTGTTTGACTTCTGCAATTTTTTGTACTGTGGTCTCAAGCCAACAAAGGTTAAAAGAATTCTTCATGAAAGTTTTGTCCAGGATATTCATAAAACTGTTGGTGTATGTAAAACACATACTGTTGGAGTCTTAAAAACTGTGTCTGTGACTAAAATTAGTACTACTATATGATTAACTCAACACTAAGGCAGTAAGACTATCTTCTGAAAGCAAAGTGTGTGCTTTTAACCAAAAAAGGAACAAAAAGTTAGTAACAGACAATGTAGAAAAGACCACAACCTATGCAAAATCTTACTGTCACCAGTGAGTTAGTTAAGCAGTTAGATGATACAAATAACTACCAATGTGATATCTGTGTGATCTCTAAATACACACACACACATATATATATTAAACTACCCTATTAGCTTTTTAAAGACTCACTGTCTGCTGAATAGTCAAAAAATTTTAAAGAAATCCTTCACCCAAAAAATTTTCCATTGCTCTTTAGAATGCAGGTATCTTACTAGGTTGAAGTTTAGCACTGTGTATTGACTGTAAAGTCATTCCACTTTATTTTCCTGTAAAAGTCAACCAGTTCAACAGACAAATAACCTAAACTGTGAGATTTGATATGAGTAATCTCGTTAGTACATGTTATTTAAAAAGCAAATGTATAAAGACAGGATTAGCTTTATAAATCTACGTTCATTGCAAATATAATCCAAACAAAAATCTGTTGCAGATATGCAAAATTTATTGCATAATTTTTATTAACATTATCTACTGTCTAGATGCAACATGACATCTGAAACTATGTCCTTGATTGAAACAATGACACTGCTAAAGCTAACCACAAAAACACAACATCAGAAAAGCCTGCAAAGGACAGTTTGAATTTTATTTTGTATATCAAAAATTCAAAGCTAGCATTTATTGATATCTTCTCTTTAATATAACATGGGGAATAAACGTCTCTCTCACATAATCACACCACGGACGTAACACCTGTTTATTAAAACAATCTATATTCTCTCATATTAATTCATTTCTCCTTAACAGCTCCTTAACATTATTTTGTAACATAGCCAGCACAAAATAATGAGATTTCTATTAAGCTATTCATTAATTTTCAGAACAATAGTATTTTCTGGCTCCATAATCCACCTTGATACTGAAAAGGGGCTTTTAAATATGACGCTGCCTATATATGATAAAGTGCCATAAGAATMACACAGGATGACATAAAATAACACATTTAAACTTGAGTTTGCAAGGGATCTCTGGCTAGGCCAAAGCCCCTGCTCAAAGCAGGGTCACCTAGAGCAGGTTGCTCAGGGTCATGTCCAGCTGGGTTTTGATATCTCCCAGGATAAAGATACGTACTATCATCAAATGACTATTTTCTTTTTCCTTCAAAAGAAGTACAAATACTAGCAAATCACTTCTAAAAATAAAATATTTACTGGTGTGTATCAAGAAAATTTGTACTGTACCTTTATAATCATAAATGTATACAAGTATTGGCTGGTTTTGACCAAAGGCACAAAATGACACCATGTGTTCATGTGGATGAAAGGCAACATCACGAAGTGGAGATGTGAAGGAGAGTTCAGAATATATGGCCACCTGATCTCCTACAGAAGTGAAATACATTTATTAATACCATGGAAACATATTTGATACAGCAAAATAACAGTTAGTTAAAGCTTGTATTACTACAGTGCAGTGACTGACAACTGTAAATAAATATTCTTCAGTCCATTTCCTTATTGAAAAGTAGTATTTGGCATAAGACAAAAAATATTGCATGCTTTTAAGTTATTCAGTAAGTCAGAAAAGTTAGTGCTGTTGCAACAGCTGCAGGAAACCCCAGAGGATGCATAGGGTTAGCTGAGTTCTCTTGTTCTGATAAGCAAGTTCTGGAAAGGTGGCGTTCCACAGTATTTGTTTGTGCTTGCATTTTGCCAGAGATAGCTATCTTAGTTGTGGATTTCAATTATATAATACTGACAACAGGAGTGAAAGTTAAGCACAAAATTATTAAAAAAAATAAATAAAATTTCCTCTTCAGCTGATGGCATTATGAAGGCAAGTACAGTGTGTAAGCAAGAGTTAAAGCCCCATGAAAACATACTACTAACAAAATTTCTCCCTCCTTTTACTTTTACTCTTTTTTAAAGTTTTCAGACAAATTACGTAGTGGCATAGATGTAAGCTAATATAGTTGGAAACGTGGAAAGAAATTCAAAACAGAACTGTTGGTTAGCTGCTAGTTTTAAAATATTTACTTCTTCCTTTTTAAAAATTATTTACATCACAATTGGAGACAGAACATAATGTCATCAAAACGAAAAAGTGTATTCTGCTACCTTCTATTGTTATTTTTGTCCCTTTTACCTCACTGTACAATGAAGATGACAAACTCTTTATCTTACATCTGCTTAACACTTTTCTAGAAAGATTTTGGTAGCTATTTTGAAACTACTCAGTTTGGGAAATAATTCCCAGAGAAACCTTATATCCCAAAGGCCAAAAATATTCAGTCTCTAGTCACCCTTGGGAAACAGATGAAGTAGTTCTCAACAAAAGCCTAATTCACAAATCAAAAAAATGCAACAGAAAGACTGATTTGACTTAGAATGGAATGCCCAAAAATGTTTTAAGACCCTCATCCACATGTGAAGAATTGCAGTATACAAAAAGCTGAGCTTAAGGAGCTCCATTCCTGCTGGATATTACAAACGCTACCTCTGCCTATTAATTTCCTCTAGAGAATTAAATCTTAGAGACTAATAATAGCTATTTAAAAGATAGAGCTAAGGCTTCAGAATTTAAGAACATCTTACTGAAATTTTATTCCATATGAAAAGTGTTTCAATAAAGCTTACAAAACCCCTTCCCCCTCAGTCTTGACTACCTGGCTTAAGACCATAAAATAATTAGTTACCTGTTTCTGGATTCCAAACATAAGCCTTTCCATCTTCACTTCCAGAAAACAGGAACGTACCACATGGTGTTAAGGTGCTGTGAATCTTTTCTCTGTAATTTGTAGCGCCTGTGTATTTCTTTGTAGCCAAGCTAAAGATAAAGAATAGTTTGCAAATGTAGCAGATACTTTCAGAATAGACAATCTAACTTTTTATGTGTCAGTCCCCCTCTCTATTCCTCAGAAAAATCAATACACCTTGCATCCCAAATAGATATGCAAGCACCCACCTTTTACAAATTGCAGTGTTTACCCTTTCTTTTCCCTAGCTTTCATAATGCACCTGGAATTACAGATGAAAGTGTACATCCTTGTCTTTCAGTAGAAAATGGAAATACTTAGATCTAGAGAATGGATATAGATGTAGTAATTTGCATTTTCTTGATCCCGAGCCTTGCAAAAAATGGGGAAATTGGCACTATTACTCCAAGCTCTGCCAAAAAAGTTTTCATTAAGCTTCCTGAGCTTGATTACATCCCAGTGCTTAAATTTATCCAGCAGCTCTCTTAAGCTCTTCAGACTAATGTCGTCTTGGTTAGAAAACCAGCAGTAGAATCAACAAATTTCAGACATCAATGTTGATTTACTATGAACATTAATATTTTTAATACTGTTGTGCTACTAATCTTTTTTCAGTAAAACACTACTGGTCAGCATAGTAATAATGGCCTACTAATGAACTACTGTCAAACAGTTTGTAGAGAGAATCTGCAAAAAGATTTAAAGAAGCATAAGCCACCTTATAAGAGGCTATCTCAAACATGAGGTACAGCTTGGAAAGAGATATGAAAGTTCAAAATGGAAACTAACACAGCAGTAATACTATGATGCAGAATTCGAGGCAAGAAGAATGGCAATAGGCCACGACAGCCCTCAAAGAGAGTAGACAGAAATTTTTAAAATGTGTTACTGCAGAAACAATGGAGGTATGCTGGGAGAAGTGCAATGCAGTTAATATGACAGGAAAATTATTTTTAACAATATTCTGAATAAATATACCTTAGATACAATTCTATTCGGCAAGTAAGAGAAAAGGATGCTTTAATGATCACAGTGCAAGACCATATTAGCCCAAGTAAGAGGTTTAGCTGTGTAAATAAGAAAGATAGTATCTCTGAGATGTCATGTAGAAGAGCTCTGCAAGATGTAAAACTAACCTGTGTATGAAACCCTAAGGAGAAGTCTGAACCAAAACCAAATCCTTGATCACATACCTGAGTGACAGGACAACAGCATTATCCAAAAAGATCAAAAAAGCAAGTTGAAAGAGGAAAGTTAAGAACAACTAGCTGTCAATCAGAGTGAATTGTGTTGATCTGTGACCTCCACCCCCTCTTTTCTCATGCAGAGAATGAACAGTTAATGCTGACGTGTAAAATTATCACTGCCAGGTATCTGACCCTGTGGTTTATTGATAGACTTAAGCCAATGTAACTGTGGGCTGCGGCCAAAACAGCAGTCCTGCTCCTGTCCTCTCCACCCTTATTTTCCCAGGCTCTCCCTCATTTCTTCTCTAGTGTTTGGGCAGCTATCAGATGAGTTAGATCAGATAGTTGATTAAAATGAAAATTAATCATTTGTATTTGTAGCCTGATTTTTAGTCGGATCAGTTCACTGATCTGACTTACCCTGCATCAAAAGATCTCTAGAGCTGATAAAAAGGAAATGCTAGGAATACATGGCCAAAGGTGTGGGAGATAGGAGGAGATGGTGTGTCCTACGGATAAACTGGCTTAATAATTGCGAAACTGCACACCATATTAACCCTTCCTCAGAGATTAATATGCATGTCCATTTTTCCTCTCTCAAACTAAAACTCTCTGCACTTTTTAGGAATGGTAGTGATAGAAGAACACTACCTGCTTCAAAAACTACAGGTTCCCTCTGTTAATCCACCGATGTCATGCTTCAATTGAGTGGATAGTTTAGCCTTCTAGCATGATCATTATAATTTATCATTTACAGTAAAAGATGAAGAGTGCACTGTAAGACTGGAAAGTCTTCAGCTAGTTCAAACATCCAACCCAATATATTATTTAAGAGTGAGATTTCTTGAGAGAATGTATATAGATGTACAAAAGTATGTTCTAAAAGAACGTAGTTTCTCATGCTATGAGAGCATAAAAAGGTATTTCCCCCAGGTAATTTCATGTAATACACCAGGGTCCTTTGATTTTCTATGTGGTGAGGTGAGGAAGGGAACCCATGAAATTAAGGATTAAGCATTTAGAAAGAGCATTCATACCTTTAACCTGACATTCCAGAAGAGAAAGTTCAGGTGCATCTTATCAATGAGTGTAACTGACAGGAGTAAGACTCTTCTCAGTTTCACCCAGTGAAAGGACAAGAGGGAATTGACACACATTGAAATATAGGAAATTCTGTTTAAAATTAAGAAAAACTTCTTTTACTTTGAGGGTGAATGAACACTAGAACATGTTGCTCACAGAAGCTGTAGACTCTCTATCCTTCAAGATATTCAAAACCCAACTGGAAAAAGCCCTGAGCAACATGGTTTCATGCTTTGATTATTGGGGTTGGACTGGACACTCTCCAGCCTCAAGGACTCAAGTGATTCTGCGATCCTCTTGCTTATTATTGTAGTTTATTATTAAAGAATCATGTTCACAACTATTAAAAATGAGAAAATAATCAAAAACCAAGTTAAAAATATCTCACTGCCTGCTTAATATACCATAATGGGTACATCAACTGCTTATTTCAGTATTTATTATGACAATCTTCATTCCATTTTATCATCAAAATACTCTTCCCAGAATCTTAACAATGAGAAACTAATGCACAAATAAATGTTATAATTTCAAACTTATTTTCACGCCCAGATTGCATTTTTAAAAGTCAATTCAATCTTTGGGAGACTAGTGTCTTCTCCTTCATGCCACTTTAAGCTCCCAAGTAATCTAGTAATTTCTGGATATTCTATTCTAAAAGACTTACCCAATATCACACAAAAGGTCTGTAATACAGCAGTGTTTTGAAACCATTTCCTAACCCTAAGGTTGCTATCCTTGATTATTAGGACATCCTTCTTCTCCACAACCATACATTTAATAGTTTTATGGTACTTTATCTCCCCAAGTAAATTTTAAAACAAAAAGGAAATACGCACTTGTCACCAAAAATCTACCTACATTCTGAGATCCATGATTCTCAAGGTACTGTCTTTGGCGTGGATTAATAAACGCCTTCCATTTGGATGCACCTCCAAATGATTTATTGGTGTTCCTTTAATATCATTTTCTTTTATTTCCTACAGAAAGAAGGAAAACAAAGTAAAAAAAATGTAACTTTGTGTTTTAAAACTCATGTTTTTACACATTATTATTCATTTTTCTCTTGCCTTACTCTTTTTCTGCCCACTTCATTCTAGTTAAGGAAAAAGTTTGTTCCCAATATTAAGGCATTACATCCTAGGCAATCAATTTTTCACAACCACAAGGCAGATTCTACTGTGACTCTGAACTTYTGAAACACAGTTGATGACAGAAATGCTAACTGAACATTAGGCCTCTAAGGTATGAACAAAGGTGATTTGTAAAGCCTGTGGTCTAGTAAAGCCTGTGGTCTATTTTATTGCTGTCTCTAGAAAACAAGCCTAAAGCATTAGCATTTATCTGTTAATACAGTGCTATTAAACCTCAAGTATTTTCATGTTTTATATACAAAAAATTGAAATTGCAAAACAATTCAAAAATTTTAAGTCAGTGAATCACAGCATGTTCTGTCAGCTCTTTTGTACTGTTATTTAAAGAAAATACACTTTTTCAGTTAAACAAAAGTTAATGTATAAAAAAATCTGAATTTAAATCAAATAACTAGATTTGGAACCATTCACACAAAAATTACAATGCTAGTTTAAGAAACCTGTATACCTTATTAATCCTCCAGTGTTGAAACAGGTGTTCAGAACTTCCTTTGACAGATGTATCCCAAACTATTATCAGTCCTGAACTATCTCCTGAGAACATGTGGAGCCCTGTGAAACAATGTCTTATAAGTAGAAGAATACCACACAAAAGAACAAATACAGAAAAGGATGTATGAACAAGAAACAACTTTCTTCTACTATTTTTGTGAATAGGCTAACACCAATTCTTTCCTCTCTTTTGCTATGATATACTTATTCCAAATACATTTTGCTCATACTGCATGACATCAGTTGATACCATAAATTTGGATTCAGCACATAAGTCAGATACTGAGGTGCTGGATATTCTTTTAAGTTTTTTCATTTTCACTCATATTCTAGAACCAGCAAAAAAGCATTTATAGCTCAATGAGCTTCACATGATAGCCTAATGCTTACCTATACATTCACTGAGAGCATCTTGAACAAGAACAAATATTGTTTTCCAACAGTTGTTCTTAAATTAAGTCCAAATACTTATTCTTTATAAAAACGCAACTCTTTCCTCTTCGTAGTATCTACTCCAGTGAATACCTCTAAAAATGAACCATCTAATTACTAATGATGTCACTAATACTAGAAAAAGTCAAACACTTCCAAGTATCTTATTCATTCACCCATCTTTAACTCTTCCCACCCTCCACTAGTACATGTCAGTACATCTCTCTCACTCGCTTTCAGCTGTTAATCTACCAGTTAACATCATTCACAAGGGTCAAATCTCTGTCCTTTTCTCTCAGTTTTTCACATTCTCTGTCAATGTTGAAAAGTTCATCACCTTCCCACTTCTTCAGTCTAGCATTAGAATTCTCACAATCTAGCTACTGCTACCTCATTTTCTCTATCTTTGTGTTGAGTTGATAACTTTGAATGACAATATGGTGGAGCTGTCTTTGCTACTGTTCTGATCATGCAATCTCCTGTTCTGAAGTTTTGTTCTGAGAGTTCTCTAGAAGCTGGTTTCAGATTTCCTGCTGCTTTTAAGTTAGCATGTAATTCTTCCACCTACTTCTTCAGTCAAACTTGCCTTTTTTCCAACTTACCTCTCTACACTAACTGCTAGGCTTTTCACCTGCATCCTGATCCATCTGTCTCCTCTGAACAGTAGCATCTGTGCTTTATGTTCTGCTAATTTTTGCTGCAATATGTACAAAACACTAGCTAACAAACAATAGCAAGTTATAGGGACAATGAAAACTAAACTATGACCAAAATTTGCCCAGTCATCATTGCCTGATCACTACACATTTGTCTGCCTGTCCTTTCTACACTTTTCTGATTACTCTGAATTTATATCAGGGACTATGTGTCCCTTTGTGTTCGTCCAAGTAAGGCATCATACTAACATATTAATTGCAAACACAGCTACAACTCTTCTATTCTATTATAGCATTTCACATTGCCTCTATGAAATAAAGCAAACTAGTAACACTCAAGTTGGTCTTCAACTGAAAACTATTTGAAAAAGTAATACTAAGTACATACCTTCTGCATCAAAACAAAGTGTGTTGATGAAGCTTTTGTGACCATCAAGCTCCTGTAGCAGTTGCCCATGGATTTCTTTCACATTTGCATTCCAGATTCTAATCACTGAGTCGTAACATCCTGTCACGACCAACGAGTCAGCAATTGGGTGGTACTTTGCAGTGTAAACAAATGAAGGATGAGGGAAAACTCTCACTGCAGATGCCGCCTGCATTTCTATTTTCCACATTCTAAAAGGAAAGGATGTTAGAATGATGTCAGGATATCTACTGTATAAAGCAATCACACACACAGGTATAACTGTTGCCATATTTCATGCTAGTGGTTGTAGAGACAAATGCTTGCAAACACTTAACACCACCTGTTTATCCTACCAATTTGTTCCACCTATATTTAATCCTTTAATACGGTACTTTCTAACAAGAATTAAGATACCTTTATCACTTTATATACATAGTACTCTGTCTTCAAAGTAAATTCATGACTACTTACTCATTTAATGGATATTTTGCACATTTTAAAATACATGTAAAGAATTCCATGGAACGGATAGGTTTCCTTCTTTCAGGAGTCATAAACGAATTATTAAGACCTTCTGGGGTATCACTCATTTTAAAAAAAAAAAAAAAAAAGTAGAACAAAAAACACACAAAGGAACATTTAAGACCACTAAATACAAATAAAACCCCAGAAAGTTTTAAAAGAACAATTACCCACCACACAGTGATTGTGATCTCAAGGATGTTTTCTTCAAATAAATTCAGTTCTTACCATTCATCTATTTCCTATCCTTCACCACCCACAGCTGTAAGATCAGATTTTTCTTAGGAGGTGTTTTTTTGTTTGACGCTATACATTTTATTATTGAGCCTTCCCCAAAGATGAGTCCATAAAGAATGGAATGGTACCTGGATCATGAAATACAGGTGGGCAGCACATTTCAGAGAGCACTCAGTTACAATATGGAATTTAACTGTTTGAGTGCCACCCTGCCAGGTGGGGTGACTACTTCTGGTGGCTACTGAAGAATTCTAAGCTTACTGTGAGGTGAGTTCATTACAAAATYGCAATCCCCTAGAGTATAGCGATTAACTTGCAACTTAATGTGCAAAGGTCACAAGGAGTCTACCTATTTTTTAGAATGGTTTTGCTCTAATGACATAAAAGTTAATTTATTGCTCACAAATAATGTGGGATTAAAGCTTGGGAAGACTCAAGGGTAACATACAAAACACTATATAAAGAAGGATTCACATAAATTCCCAAGTTTTCCCTCAAGTTGCCTTAGAACTCAGTCCGAGAGATGATCCAAGTAATAAATTGATAAATGACTTTAAAGCAAKGGGGTGCCTTTTGGTCCTCATCCTTCAACTCTACCATGTTTCAATGGCAAAATGCTCCCAATATGAAAAGGAAAAAGAAGAAACTCCTTGCCTAAACTGAGACTTTTTAAGGAGCTTAAGGCAATGGACAATAAATACAGGAACTAACAACTCGCACAGTGACTATGCATAATACACAGAAAAGGAGGCAGACGACTAGAGTTTCAACTTGCTGCCACAAATTCAAGAACTGAGGAACAGCCGGGCCTTCTTATAGGTAACATAAATGACTGAAATTGATATTTACCTCAATATAAAAAAAATACTATTTAATCTGCTTCCAAACAAAAAATAAAAACACGGGCTAAGCTCTCAAAATACGCTTTTTATTCCTATATACAAGCAGCAAAAAAAAAAGTAAAACAGTTCCACATATACAATATATCATTTAACAATTCTTCTGGCATTTTAATTATGCAACTGCCTGTAGCATTACTGAGTTGCATAACAGAAACAAGAGATAGGGATCTAAAAAAAAAAAAAGTCCTATGAAAACCTATGAAGTTGCTCGTAATAAAATTATGCAGTGTCACAGCCACACTTTCACGTTTTTCTACAGTTTTGAGGGTTTTGCTTTTAAATCTTGAACAGATTAGTATTTTAACATTAACACTGTGTCGAAGTACACTTTTAAATTATAGAGGAAAATGTGTACACATTCAGTCTCAGAAATAATACTATCAAATTACATTTACAGCAATTTAAGTTGAATTATTTAACTATGTGTCCAAAAAAGAAAAAAAAAAAAAAGAATTACATATCTATATGTACAATGTGGCCAATTTATACACATAACTTGAAAATAAATTTTCAATTTCCTGCCTCATGTTCAAATTTGCAAACTTAATACTGCATTCATAATATGGCAATTTCTCCAAGGACAGAATATTCCAACTGTCTCAGTGACTTCTGGAAATATAAAGTCTTTTGGCTTTTTTGCTGCACTGTAGATTTAGACACTACAGGTTTTGGAAAAGCTTTGGTCTCAAATGCATACACATTAGAAAATAACATAGTAAATACAGCGTGATTAACTCGACCATAATTTTTATAATATTATAGAGTAAGTCACACTGCAATCAAATCTTTAATCAAAACATTATAGCACAGTTTTTAGTAAGAAATGAAAATGGACCGCTTTCTTTCGTGCTTCTGATGCTATCTGCCAGAATATCTTCAACATACTGACCTGACAGTGCCATCAGAGGATGCAGTAAGAAGGTATTGATTGTCTTTTGACCAACAAAGATCATACACTATGTTAAGGTGACCATAAAATTCTCTCAGGAACTGTCCAGAAGGAATTTCATACACTAATGAAGTTTAAATAGAAAAATAAAAATTGTATAAGTATTTACAATCAAT
Source organism: Oceanodroma leucorhoa (assembly GCA_030449065.1). NCBI lineage: Eukaryota > Metazoa > Chordata > Aves > Procellariiformes > Oceanodroma > Oceanodroma leucorhoa. The sequence continues at coordinate 2,553,197 of JASVER010000029.1, read as the reverse complement.
TATATGCAATTATTAGTGCAAAGTTTAGTCTAATCTTGGGCTGTGGTTCTGCTAGCATAAGTCAACTCATTTTCTTTATCTTCTCATTTTCAGAGAACAAGATCAAATAGTTGTTTGATATGCATGGACAGCAAGCATATACTTCCACCTAGTGGTTCATGGATGTCACAAATGTCTTAACCCTTGCCTACTTGCTTTAAATTAGAACCAGATTAGGATTATTTTTTTTTTATTTTTTTAATTTTGACAGCTACCTGACCGATCTTTGAAATAGATTAACGTAGAGATCATTTTCTGGGGCTGTGTAATAAAGGATCTAGATTTACTGTTCCTTGCACTTAAACATTTATTTTGTATACACTTAAAATACTGTTCTCTCTAAATCTCAAAATTCTTATGCAAGGCTTAAGAACTATGCAGCTGAGGCTACTGTGAAGAAACAGCCCCAAGTTTGAGTAATAAGGAATATTTGTAGTTCCAACTGAACTGGACCATGGAAGACAGCAACCTCCAGTAGTCTGTCTGGAGATTACAGTATTCCAGGTGTCTAACTTTCATGACAGGTTAGGAGAAAAACTTACACAAAAAGCATGGGGGCTGGAAAAGCTATTTCACTTAAAACCTTATTATCAGAAAATATGTTCCTTATGCAAAATGATTTAGTATTTCCGTTAGACCTCTGCACAGAAATAGTATGTCATACCGTTAAACTGTATATACACATTACCCTGTATGAGAAGCCAGTTCCAGCCCTATTAACACAGAAAGAGCATTTTCCTCAATGCTCTTTAATGCACAAAACAATTTACAAAACACAATTATAAAACAAAACCTCCAAAACTCCACAGTTTAAAAATACATCTTTTGTCCTTTAATTTGAAACTACATGAGTTATAAGAAAAAAAAACAAAATGTATTTTAAACTTACAAACAATGGGATAGCCATTCCTTCCTGCACATGCTGCTGCCAGTGTTCTCCCATCATGAGAGAAACGAATACAGAAACAGCCCATATCTCCACCTCGCAGTGAAAACAGATGCTTGTTCGGTATGCGGCAGACCTAGCTTTTCAGGTAGGAATTGGGATTATACAGTTATAAATATTAACTACCCAATGCTTAAAACACATTCTTAGTTCCTGTCATGCACAAGTTTTAAAAAGCTACTAACATCTTAAGGGAATTTAAAAGAAAAATTCAACCTTATAAACAGAGCCAGTTCTGCTGCATAACTTAGGCCACATCTAGTTTGTATATTCGTTTCTGCCCCATTATTACAGACAACTAGCAAGTCTAAAAAACCTAAGAAAATTTWAAACGGAAATAATTTCCTTAAGATTAAGAAGTGCTTAATGATGACTATCATCAATAATATAAGCTGTACAGTTAGACTAAATCAAGCTTGTTTAAGGAATCTAAGCACAACTTTTAGTAACTTAATGATTGCAGTGTGAACTCAGAAGACTAACTACAGGCACTCAAACCTTTGGTCTACCAAATCACCTTTAGCATTCCTCATCTGTATTTCAATTCCTGATTATTTTAAACATAACTGGAGATGAAACATTTAAAAAAATTGCACAGGTATTATAGTCCCCCTTCCTCTCTCCCAAAATATTTCCTCTTTTTCACCCAAGGGCTTTGTCTCCAGAACTAAATTCAAAGTTTAACGGTAATTAAAATATCCAGAGTAGTTATGTGATTATTTAACCTAAACCTGATTTGCCTTTATGAATGAAAAATGACTATGAACAGATTCATATACATTTAAAAGCATATACATTTAAAGATCTACTTATGAAATAATTGAATAGATACTGTTCACTTCAGAATAAAGGTAAACACATCTTGTTAGAAACTACATATGCACTTAAGCCTTCTAATGCTTTTTAACCTCTCTCTAAAATAAAACATTACMATGTTGAATCAATAATTCAGCTCAGAACGAACTTCTTTTATTTACAGGTCACGTAGCTACGCTTCACATATAAAATTAATTTCATATTTAATTCATATATCAAATAATTCATGATTCTAYAGAACACTGCAAAAACAACATGTCATCCATCTATCTATATTTATGGAGACAGACACAAAGATATTGTGGTTCTTTAAAAAGATAATTTAGCTTTAAAGGTAAAACAATAATTTAAATGTATAAAAAGGAAATAATAATTTTGAGTGATTATTCATTTTTAAACAAGCACATCTGCTTTAATATTCTTTGGCAAACAGACATGCCACATCATGCTAACCTTACTGAAACTTTTTCAAAAGACAGCACATAACAAAATACATTATCGTTGCTACTAAAGTTCTTCAATATGGACATGGACTAGTTTAAGAACAAATGAGCTTCCAAATTTTATTTGTATGATGGCAGGCAAATATTCTTAGGATCATATTTCTCTTGGTTTTGATTACACACTTATTTTCAGAATGGCAACGCTCTGAAAAGTAACGAACATTAACATAAATATGCCTTTTAGGTATCTTCCTAGTTTTGGTAAGAAAATTTCCATTGTAAAAACAGACTTGTCTATTCTTTACTATTTTATTATTATTAGCAAACTTTATTGGGAAATAAAATTAAGTCCCTGTATATTTAAGTGTACTTTTTGAAAGGATCTGTATAAGGACTACAGTATGGAATCAACATAAAAATCAACATTCTTTGTTAACAAATCTTTTATTATTCAAATTTTTATACAACCATGAACTCACGCTAACACCATTCTAAAGAAAAATATGAAATCATTGCATGGACATTCTATATATAGTCGCAAAAATATCCCCTTTTCATGATTGCTGATTTCCATTAGTTACAGTGATCTAGGAGTTAGGATGAAGTCAACAAAAACCTTCTTAATAAGGTTCTTCAACGAAAATTCCTTCATAATTCTGTTATACTGTAAAAATAACTTTAACTGAAGGAATTAAAAAAAAAAAGACAAACCAAGAAAATATAATAATCTGAGAACTGGTTTCCTGTCTTACTTCCACTACCTAGATAGCGCTACTCTTTCAAATTCCTAGAGAATTCTGGAGATAAAAATACCTGACTGTTCTGGGAAAAAAATTATTAAATCAACCATATTTGGTAAGAAGCTAAGCATCCTCTACTATTTCTAAGAGTTCTTTATGTTTCGTATTTTGTTTAGTTTTTTTWAAAATTTGCTTTAATGAATTACTTGCTTCATAATACTTATATCATAAAAATAAAGTTACAAAAAGATAGAAGATCTTGAAACTATTTTTCTCTAAAAAGCAAATAAAAACACTTCACCTGTCCAGGCAATCTCGTCCATTTAAATGGCTCCTTCTTCTCCTCCGGAAAAGGTTCACATGATTTTTTAGATCCCTCTCTCTGGAGCTCACACAGTGTTGCACTACTTTGTTCCTGCTGAACAGCTACCATAGAGCGGAAAGAAGGAGCAACCTTAAGGCAAGCAAAACTAAGTATCAGGAAAAAACATTTTTAAAATGAACAGTGTAATATTTGAACAGATTAAAAGGTACTTTTTAAATGCATTGCATTTTTACATCTGAAAAACAGAGATTGGAAAAAGCTTAATAAATGAAAACTGCGTAGCAAAAATTTCATCTAAAGTAACCAGCAAGTCAGAAAGTAATCTGAGCTTCCAAAGTTGTGTCAACCAGATGGTATCAAAGATTTTTCAAATAATCGATACTTCTCTATTTTTATTAACTATCCAGGTCAGTGAAAATTAGTAATACTCTACTACCTGGTGAAGGTGTTTGTATAAAAAAAAGCATTTCAGCAGGTAAATAGTTCCAGTGACATTAACCTACCACCTTCAAATCAAAATACTGCTTTGGCAACAAAATCCATTCATGATACCAAAAGATATTACCAGCACTATGTATCGAACAAACTACATTCAAGTGTTGCAAAGAAAAAAAGGACTGATCACATTTGTGATTTTAATTATAGGTAAAGCATACATAATTTCCAAACTTCTCTAAGTACACTTACTAACCTTACCTACAAGTTACACCAAGCTTGAACACACAGGAAGCCTTAATGCTGTGAAGCAGCCTAGCAGCCCCATGGCTGGGAGGCACAGAGGCCATTAAGCAGCAGCTGAATTCTGATAGGTTTCACTAAGACAAGTCTCTTCAGAAACACATCTGAATACCAGGCAAAATTACTGTCTTCTTCCAGGCTGACAGTTGCCAGGTGAATAACTGTCTAGGTTCTTGTGACTAAAAAGGGAGGTTGGATGCCTACTATGGAAGTAGAAGCCAATTTAGGAGCTGAAATCAGTTGTCCACCCATAGATGTCTACTTCCATGCAAGATGCCCTGTTTTATCTGAGACATCTACTTTCATAGCTACCAGCCCATGCAGGAGGTATGGGAGATCTGGGCCCTTCTGGAGAATCATAGAATCATTAAGGTTGGAAAAGACCTTTAAGATCATCGAGTCCAACTGTCAACCCAGCACCCATCCCCACTAAACCATGTCCCGAAGCGCCACATCCACACGTTTTTTGAACGCCTCCAGGGATGGTGACTCCACCACTTCCCTCGGCAGCCTGTTCCAATGCCTGACAACCCTTTCGGTGAAGAAATTTTTCCTAATATCCAATCTAAACCTCCCCTGGCGCAACTTGAGGCCATTTCCTCTTGTCCTATCGCTTGTTACTTGGGAGAAGAGACCAACACCCGCCTCTCTACAGCCTCCTTTCAGGTAGTTGTAGAGAGCGATAAGGTCTCCCCTCAGCCTCCTCTTCTCCAGGCTAAACAACCCCAGTTCCCTCAGCCGCTCTTCATAAGACCTGTCCTCCAGACTCTCCAACAGTCTCGTTGCCCTGCTCTGGACATGCTCCAGCACCTCAATGTCCTTCTTGTAGTGAGGGSCCCAAAACTGAACACAGTATTCGAGGTGCGGCCTCACCAGTGCCGAGTACAGGGGCACGATCACCTCCCTCCACCTACTGGCCACACTATTCCTGATACAGGCCAGGATGCCGTTGGCCTTATTGGCCACCTGGGCACACTGCCGGCTCATGTTCAGCTGGCTGTCCACCAGCACCCCCAGGTCCTTCTCCGCCAGGCAGCTTTCCAGCCACTCTTCCCTAAGCCTGTAGCGTTGCCTGGGGTTGTTGTGACCCAAGTGCAGGACCCGGCACTTGGTCTTGTTGAACCTCATGCAATTGGCCTCGGCCCATCGATCCAGCCTGTCCAGATCCCTCTGCAGAGCCTTCCTACCCTCAGGCGGATCAACACTCCTGCCCAACTTGGTGTCATCTGCAAACTTACTGAGGGAGCACTCTATCAATGATCTGGACGAGGGGATCAAGATGTTAAACAAGAAYGGCCCCAAAACTGAGGGGAACACCGCTTGTGACTGGCCGCCAACCGGATTTAACTCCGTTCACAACTCTCTGGGCTCGGTCATCCAGCCAGTTTTTTACCCAGCGAAGAGTACACCCATCCAAGCCACGAGCCGCCAGCTTCTCCAGGAGAATGCTGTGAGAGACAGTGTCAAAGGCTTTGCTTAAGTCCAGGTAGACCACATCCACAGCCTTCCTCTCATCCACTAGGCAGGTCACCCGGTCGTAGAAGGAGATCAGGTTGGTCAAGCAGGACCTGCCTTTCATGAACCCATGCTGGCTGGGTCCAATCCCCCGGTTGTCCCGCACCTGCCTTGTGAGCGCCCTCAGGATGAACTGCTCCATAATCTTCCCCGGCACCGAGGTCAGGCTGACAGGCCTGTAGTTCCCTGGATCCTCCCTCCGGCCCTTATTGTAGATGGGCGTCACATTGGCAAGCCTCCAGCGGTCCGGGACCTCCCCGTTAACCAGGACCGCTGATAGATGATGGAGAGTGGCTTGGCAAGCTCCTCCGCCAGCTCCCTCAGTACTCTCGGGTGGATCCCATCTGGCCCCATAGACTTGTGTATGTCCAGCTGGCGTAGCAGGTCATTAACCTCTTCCTCTTGGATTATGGGGGGTTTATGCTGCTCCCCGTCCCCATCTTCCAGCTCAGGGGGGTGAATACCCTGAGGATAACCGGTCCGAATATTAAAGACTGAGGCAAAGAAGGCATTAAGTACCTCAGCCTTCTCCTCATCCTCAGTGGCAATGTTCCCCCCCTGCATCCAATAAGGGAGGGAGATTCTCCTTGGCCCTCTTTTTGTCGTTAACATATTTGTAAAAACATTTTTTGTTGTCCCTGACAACAGTGGCCAGATTGAGTTCCAGCTGGGTTTTTGCCTTTCTAATTTCCTCTCTGCACGACCTGACGAGATCCCTGTACTCTTCCTGAGTCGCCCGCCCTTCCTTCCAACAGCGATAGACGCTCTTTTTTTCCCTGAGTCCCAGCAAAAGCTCCTTGTTCAGCCAGGCAGGAGCAGGAGACTAGGCAGGACCTGTAACAGATCTTAAATGCAAGCAGAAATCTATGCATAGAAAACTGTATCATGCCATGGCTCTTATCTGGAGCTCAATCCCAGCCTTGGCAAATCTGGCATTTATCAGAACAAGAATGAAATAATATCAGTAGCCAATAGATCCAAGTCAAGCACAGCTCAGAAAGCCTATGCAAATTATAATCACACCACTTGAGTTTCACAGAGGACTGTAAAGTAGGGACAGCTGTTAACCAGTGACAGCACCTAAACATACCAGGAAAACATTGAGACCATGGAGAAGACAGGCTCAGAACACTTCCAGAAAGCACAGCTGCTCAAGCAAAGAATTCCTAACAACCTCAGCAGCCGACTGAGCAAGAGATCTGCAGATGTCATTCCAGTATACAGATCAGAAAAATGTCCCAAAAGCGTATGAACTAATCCCACAGATTAGCTTGGTTTTAGACCACATCTCACCAGGCTTCCACAGATCACCCTTGATGACATGAACAGTGAGCAGAAGAAAGACTTATGACAACTGTAAATACATACGGAAAATTATGTAATAGAACAATATTGTACTCGCATTGTAAAACAATAAATGCTGTATTTATCTTCAATGCAGATCTCGGCACATACCAATATAAGCCTGTCTTTAAAGGAGTTTTCGTTTGAGAAAAAAATATGACTCATTATAGCTTGAGGGTTCAGGGAATCAGAGTTAAGTGACTTACATCTTCTCTCACTTATAGAATTTATACACCTGCATGAGTCCAGTGACTTAAAATGGCATTTCTCCTAATGAGAAGGAATATCAGTCTTCAAGAAAGTACCCTGAAAGTTTTCTGACTGTCAATGGCAAAATATGCAAAGTTGCAGATGGGAAAGTACGCCTGTTTTTCAAAGATAGCTATGAAGGGCTGAGTTTGGAACATGTATCTTAAGATGCAAAGTTCTTATTATAGCTAGTTATATACTAGCTATTTTATATATTGCATGTAAGTACAGCTTTTATATACACGCATACAAACACACACACTCACACGCTCTAGTTACCAGTTCCTACAGAAAAGTCTGTATTTTTGTAAATATATTTATAAATTATATATTTAACTTACATGATCTGGCAGTTTTATGCCTCTTACGGTTACATATAAAGTTGATGGGTAACGATTTCTAGGACATTTTGCCCACCAGTCATAAACCTCAACAACATCTGAATGTGACTTGGTCCTTGAAGGTGGGTAATATAATTGCAGACGGAGTTTTCCGTCAATGTTTCGAACTCCATTTGCACCTACAAGCTGGAATGGCGATTAAAAAGAGGGAAAAATGTGTTATGTTAACATAAAAGTAGTAATAGTCATTGATTATTTCTAGTATCTTAAACAACTACAGTATAAACTCTGAAATCCACTTCCCATTAGGGAAATATACTATCCCTAAAAGTGGTAATGAAGTAAGCATATACTAAACACCCCCAGGATCAAATCACTAAGATTAAAGCTTAGATGGCAGCCTACTTGTGAAACATGCTTCATATGCACAACAGTAATAGCCTGTATGTGGGAAGACCTCTGCAGTACCACTTTTTTTTTTTTTTATCTACTACTTGCTGGAATCATCCAAATCTCAAAAGACTGTCAATCCACAAAGAGCCTCTTCCAAATCTGCCCCCTTTGAACGCTGCAGCAAAGGGCATTGGTAAGGCTTTGACTCAGAGCAGAAGATACAGCAAAGCAACAATCTTTCCAACTTCAGAGGAAATAGAGTTCTCTCTATTAAACTAAAGAACAAGTGTACCTACTGCCATCAACACTGAACACTGTTTATTTAGGACATTTCTACTTTGACTGTTACAGATGAAAGGATAATGCAGACAGATGCAGTAGGAATGAAGAACAGGCCACAACTTTATTTGTATTTATGAGTTGGAAATTCATCCTTCCCTTTGTTCAGGAGTAGGCTGTACTGAACGCCTGGATGCACAGTTCCCACCAGCTATACACCCCAGACACAGAATACCACACCTCTGATTCCAGTAGATTTATCTTGGGCAGCGCTGAGAAGAGACTCTGTATGGAATGATATGGAGGTCATTCTCCCTTCCCCTAAACTTGCAGCCCATTATTTTCGCCTGTATGTCTCATGTTGTGGACTGCTCAAGATCTACCATCCACAGGGGTAGGTGTAAATGAACAATCCTCAGGCAAATTAAAGCTTGTCAGCTCTCAAAGGCCAAATTGGGACATTCGGATCTCTCCTAAAAAAAGTACATGATGTGCTGGCTAAATTACCTGTATCTCATTGCTGCAGCGTTTCAAACTCTGCAACTAAAAATGACAGGCATTTTATAATTAGTCTAGGAAGTCTTTTCAAAGACTGGCCAACTGAAAATGCCACTAGAATACAGAATAGCTGAGGTACAGTAATTAGTGGATTTGTCACTTTCTTTGCAGAGATAATCTCATGAACACACAAAAAACCCTCAAAGAAAGCCTCCTTCTGTACTTTATGAACAAAAAAAATTCTTACACATTCTATACTTTCTTGAAAAATACATATTCTTTACTGTCAAGCTTGCTACTGTGAATTTTATGGGGTGAAGGAAGAGGGAAAGGAGAGAATAGCTAAGCAAGCAAGGATTTGTTTTTCCATCTCTGTTCCCTGGAAATATTAAAACAAGTTTTCCCGCAGAGTATGGTGAGTGTCTTTTAGATAACTGAAGGAAAAGATTTATAAATTTTCTTTCTTCATTTAAATATTTACAGTACCTTTAGAAATGCCCAACAAATTTTTCGGAACCCCCGTTCCTGAATTTGTACATCGGAGCTGGTTCTCACTTCATCCATACTTAGAAAATCAAGGATCTGAAAGTATTGGTAGGAATATATTTCTAATGAATATATACTTCATGGTAATTAAAAAATACTGCTGAAAATATGCTAGGTGCGATTCACTAAATTAAGCCGATTTCAATTTTAAGTAATTACAAAAACAGTACTTCTTCCACACCAGTACGCAATTAGAAATAACAGAACCTTACGCATTTACCTGATGACTATTTATGACGTGCTTTAAAAAAGAACATAAGTCTGGTATTAAAAAACTATTCTTGCTTCCCTTATGTCTCAATAAAAGAGGAAAACGTTCATGTGTAATTTTCATAAATCCTATCTAGTTCACAAATCATATAGACTACAGATCTGACAGCCAAAACCAGCTGTATGTTAATCTAGCTGGAAAACGGCAGTCAAAAAGTCAGTTTTCCTTTCCTAGCTTTATCACTTATGTCATAGAATCAATCATAGAATGGTTTGGGTTGGAAGGGACCTTCAAAGACCATCTAGTCCAACTCCCCTGCCACGGGCAGCGACATCTTTCATTAGATCAGGTTGCTCAAAGCCCTGTCCAACCTGACTTTGAACACTTCCAATGATGTCCATGAGATTCTTCATTTTTCTGGTCAGTGACCAGAACCTTCTCATATTTAGCCACTCCCAGAGGTTTATCTGGTATACAAAAAAACTTGGAATCATGCTTTCTTTGAATTGGTATTTCATAAACCACGCTGAAGTCAAACAGCATGCTTTCAATGTAGTCGTACTTTTGGTCCCAACACTAACATGATTTCCATGAAGAATCTTTACATACAAATGTAATCACTTTTGTGTTAAGCAACTAAGGTCTCTTAATTCTATAAACGTGTTCATTTATGTCTCTTAATTCTATAAATGTGTTCATTTATGATTATCACAGAACATAAAGAAACATATGGTGGTATTATATATACAATCTGTTTGAAATATAAAAAACAAGGAATGCAAAAATATTTACTGTATTACTTCCCATTTTCGGGTTAATACTACAGAATCTCTCTTTACAAATATTGAAATACTTAAGCTCAAAATCATGTTGAATATATACCTTAAAATTTCTTCCTTTAAACTTAACTGTATTGGAGGGCTAATTAACAACTACTTTGTGAAGAATGGGAGAGGAAAAGTAGATGTCTAAAATGTTAACGGAAAACAATGCAATAGCTTGCTCATTGGTACAAGGAAAAAGAGGTGTTGCTACAAGCAGGCAAACTCCATCTTTGAGTTTCTGGTACTTAAGCGCCTTTTCAGATTTCAAGAATGTGAAAAAGGAAAAAGTGATATCCTTTATACGTGGTACCATCCCTTCTGATCTGCAATGATCTTACCAGCCTTTCCCAGAAGTTTGACAGTTGATTTAATAAGAAAGCTTTGTCCTCCTTACTCCTATCAAAACAGGCTTTTTTTTTTTTTTTGCTATAAAAAATGTTTATTAGTATTAGCAATCACCAATACCACTTTTTGGTATCTCCACTTAATTCTGTATCTTAAGGCAATGCTATTAACCCAATATAACTGAAAAAAACCCCACCTGTTGAAGAAACAAACAGAAAATAATAATATGCATAAATTTGCTGTAAAATATTTAGCCTTACCTCAAAAAACAGGATTACCCGAGGGCTTTCTTCAGTATTTTGAATAAAATAACTAAAACGCTCATTAAATATGACTTGCTCCTCCCACTCAGGAACTGTTGATTTAGACTGCCTGAAGTCATATGGTTGTGTCATAATAGGAAGAACGTGCTCTATTTGTTCTTGTTCATAATAAGATGAAACTTTCCTCTTGCTGTTTGAAAATTTCCAAACAGTTATAATTGTTATAGCGCCTTAAAAAAACAACTCAAACAAAACAGTATTTTCAATTACTGAAAGCAAAGAAACATACAAGATACCATTTGTTTGATTTTAGAAAAAAAAAAAATCTAAAACCACCCAAAATTAAAGACAATTTGCAATGTATATAGAAACGCTACAGGCTGAAATTCAAAATCCTAACAATCAAGTTACTGTTACAAATTTATGCATAATGATCATGGTAGAATCTACTGCTTAAACACTGTTAAAATTTGGTTTTCAGGAAAATGATGTATAATGACAGTGGAAACAAGTAACTGAAGTGATTAGAAATATGAAGAACTAAACTTCATTTCAGGATTCTAAAAGTTCTTTTATAAAAAAGAAAAGGCAGACACTATGCTACAAGAATTTTGCTTACTTGTTCTAATTTTGGCTTCTACATGTTTTTGAGATTTAGGAAATTTCCTCTCTGGAAAGAATACAGAATGAACTGTGCTGTAAATAGGGGGACCTCAAGAGCAATACAGCAGTGCAGAGCATTTAAAAGTGCCAAGAAGAAAATACCACCTTAATTTACTGTAGCATATATATGCATTATCATAGATGTAGAAACTAATGAATGACCTCACAAGCTTAAAATTCAGCATTATTTTCATTTTCATATTTAATTTTCTAGCAAAGAATCTATGTATTTATAGCAATAATTGATAATAGAAACAGTTTATTAAGTCACCTATGATCCTTCTTGACATATAAGCCACTTCTCTGATCAACAACATGGATTTTAACCATGGGATGAGATACCAGGAGATCAGTTTTAAGTCGATCAGATCGATGGATATAAACTCCCAACACAAGATCATCATCAAAACCAAATTTAGACTGAGTTGAAATTTCTGAATTCTTCATTTTCTCGTCATTTTCCGCAGCAATGTCTGTGCTTTCTTATAGAAATAGGAACAAAGTAAATAGAGGTTACTATATTCCACTAGTGACAGTTTAAAGTAGTAAAAATGCTCTGTATTGTTCTTAGCAATCAATAGTAAAGTAATAATATTTAACTTGTTCTTTATGTAACAGGTTAAAATAAAATTATCAAATTTGCAGCATTTTAAACATGTATGAACATACATATGAATATATATTAATTAATATAATCTATTCCTATTAACAAACATTTTTATTTAAAATCAGAGGTCTTCCTCCTGATTGACATAGGTTCTTCTGTGCCACAATGACTTAAAATCTGTACAGTTCAATATCCTGCTCTGGACTGCAGCCTATAGTAGGGCTTTTCCGTTTGGTTTTTTTTTTTTTAAGGAAAACATAAAAAACAAGATAAGCAGAAATTGATGCTTTCTCCATGTGCATTTTCCCTGAATTTACCAAACATTGTTTTCAGAACTTCCTCATTTATAAGTTACAGTGAGACCATCATACTTAATAGGTATTAAAAGACTCACTCCTCATCAATTTCTGTAATCTCAATTTTTTAAACTGATTTGTTATTTTGGCCTCCACAACGTTTGAGGAAATGTATTCTCCAATTTGACTATGCATTGCATGAAAAAGTATTCCTTATGTCTGAATTGAGCACCAGGTTAAAACAGTGGTGATAAACCATTTATAGCATAAAGTAAATAAAAATGATAAAATAATAAATAGACAATTAGAATATGCATCTAAGTAATACACTGTAAAGGTGGTGTATATGTATTACATTATGCTTAAAAAGCCCATTTTTTAACTATTTATCAATTTCAAAACTATTTACAGTAAATGAATTCAAGATTTTAGATTGATACATCAAATTAACTTCCTTACAAATTAGCCTCAGAATTGGAAGAACAAAAATACAATTAAGTAACTAAAGAAACATAAGTAACTTCAACAGCTCAATCACTTCTGTGTTACTACGATGGACAAATATTTCTATAGCAGCACAAAAAAAAGAAAAGAAAAGAAAAAAGACTTGGATAAAGCAGCAAAGCAGCACACCATTCTAACATTTTGTTGGCAGACCTTTTATGGTTTTCTTTTTAACCTTCTTTGCTTTAGGTTTCTGTTTTTCCATGCTTTCCTCCAGTTTCTGTCCTTCTGATGTAAATAGTCTTTCCAATGACTGATTTTCATTGCCATCTTCTGTATGATGCTGCAGCTCAGAAAGGGACATTGCACTGCAATGCAATGGATTACTGTCAGCAATTGCATTCTACTGCGTATATGGATGGAATTGCTCATTACCATTGTTAATCCACTTGAAATTTCCTCTTCAGTTCTGCAGCTCATCATCTGTGTATCTTGAAAATGCAACACACACTCCCAACATTAGTGTCTTGCCTTTTTCATTTTTCTCCCCCCTTCATTTCCCCCTAATTTCCAGATAATTGCAGAACCATTCATGTGAATAGAGCTAAGCTAATACTCTTCTGCTGGATCAGGGCCATCACTCATCACTAAAAAAACATGCACAAATAGTTAAGAGTGGGTTCCACAGAAAATAAACATCAGATAGTTATGGTGCATATTTTTTTAGAGTTAAACAGAATCTGTGAATTAAATATTAATCTTGACAGCATTTTGAAAAGGTATTTGGTGATATTTTTTCATAACAGAATCATCCAGTTCATCACTTCGAAAATATGTACAGTTTATCAGAAAGCTTCTGCCTATCTTAAAACAAAATGAAACATTTCACTTAAGATTCCCAGACACATGGTATATTGTTTATCACGGTACCTTGTTTCAGCGTCACGTAAAACTGCTGATTCTTTCTTCTTTTTCTTCTTTTTGTCCGCTTCATTATTCAATACAACTTCATGGCTTTGAACAGTGGAGGTAAATTCAGACATCTGTTCTTTAAGTTTCATTCTTATTTTCTTTTTAATTGCATTTGCCTCATCCTCAGCCACATGCAGCTGATAGGCTCGAATTAGCTCTTCTTCCTCTTCTAATTCAGTTACATTTCTTGCTTCAGTCAAGGAATTTTTAATCTTTCTATCACCTTCTTGATGAGGTACATCTGTTTGTGATTTACTTTTTGTTTTCTTCTTTGGAAAATCAGTAATCTTTTTCTCAAAACTCTCCAATTTAGCTTCATATAAATTTTCCTCCTCATTAAATTGTTCTTGTAACAGTGATTTCTTTTTCTTCTTGTTAGACTTTGGTTGCTTGTTCTCCTCTCCACTAACAATATCATTATTTATTTTCTCTGCAATTGAGGCCTTCTCTCTGAGTTTATTTTTTGTAAATCGTGGACTCTCTTCTTCAGGATTATATGTGTTGTTTATAATTGCTTCATCATTCACACTCTCCTTAGCTAGATCAATATTACTTCTAAAGGTGTCAAGCTATAAATGAAAAGAACATAAAACACAGTTGTACTAAAAATTATAAGGATAAACATAGTACTTTACATTATTTCTTTAGCAACATTACACAAAGTAAAATGAAATCAAAGATCTAGTTATTTTCTTGTTTAAAATTAACAAGTGACAGATTGAAAGGCAACAAAAAATTCACACTGAAAAAAAATATTTTGTGTTTGGGCACTTCATCCTCAATTTTGTTTCACTATGTTTTTAAATTACTTTTATGTATATCCAGTCAAAAAAGAAATCAGCAAGTCTACTCCATAAACAGATGCCAATGCTTTAGACTATGGAAGACTTGAAGATTACACACAGCACGAAATCAAGTATTTTCATCCATTTAAAATGCAAGTTAGAGACAGGCTTCGGGCTCAGTTGTTTGTAGTCTCTTTTACTGAAAGCTGCTTGGCAAAGTTTGACAATGAAATTATATTAAAAAGTGCTAAAACTGAAAAACAGATTTCCATTAAGACTTTTTTTTTAAAAAAAAGCATGAAGTTGAAAAAAACCCCCACATAATTCTTAGTAGAATGACAAAGAGTTGATCTAAAGACCAGTCTAGCAAAAACAGCTAAGATAAATTTCAGCTCATGCATTTGTCTGTGCACTCCTTCTGCCAATTTTTGGTGGTTTTTTTAGAAAACACACTGTAAACTTTCCTCCCTCCTTCAGGTTTCTATTCCTGGTTACTAAATGTTATAATGCCCCATCCCTGGAAACATTCAAGGTCGGGCTCGAGGGCTCTGAGCAACCTGATCTATTTGAAGATGTCCCTGCCCACGGCAGGGGGGTTGGACTAGATGAGGTCCCTTCCAACCCAAACTATTCTAGGGTAACTCCAAACAACACAGCAAGTAACCAAGGCCTAATTCTGTAAGGAGCTCGACACACAGATCTCTGTTCCTTGATGGAACTTCTATAAAGTCGCTGAGGTTCTTTTACTCTGTTGTATTACATAAAACTCTGGAGACTCCACATGAAACATTAGAAAGAACTTCAAAACACAAAGAAAGCAAATTAAAAAAAAAGTTGGAGAAAATATAAGTATCTGTATACAATCTTTTCTTTGCCAAGACCATCTTCCTCCCTCAATAAACACAGACATCTTCCCCTTCTAGCTGGGATACTTCTCCCAGTTACAGAACCATGTTTGCCTCAAACATTTCTAAAAAGGGACAATATGCGTAATAAGTTATCACCAAAATGTAGAAGCTCATAAGAAGAAAAAACAAGGAATGAAGTTGCAACGGCAATCGTGCTTTGGAGGATGGATCCTGACTTAAAAATGCCCACCTGCGAGAATAATATTCCATGACTAGAAAGAAGAGAACACTCAAAGTGCAAGTCATCTGCCTCCATATTGTATGCCCTCAATTATGTGAGCCTGCAAACCTTCATCACTATGTTGTTTTATGCACATCTGATATTTGAAGAGAGAACACGGAGAGTAAGGAAAGCACTACAAGTATTCAAGAAGGAGAAGGGAGGAAAAATAAGGGAAAGTTTGAAGGACATGAGTAAAAGCATAGAAGAGAAAAAAAAAACCAAGGAAGTTTATTATTTGTACAGGAAAACTGTCAAATAAAAGCAGTGTGACAAGAAAAATACACCAAGACCAAGTTTAAGACAGAAATAAAAGTTGATGTCTGAAATGAGAGACAAAGCTTAAAAATGCACTAACTAGACTTACTAATGCTACATATTAAACAACACTGTCCTAATAAAGTATGAATTAAAAAAGAAAGCGTCTAGAATTTCATGCAAGTATGCTTATCTAATACATCAGAAAAATCTAAAGCCATTCATACATCTTTTCAGTAGGTATCATTAGTTTTAGCATGCTATGTCTAAAATAGTTTAAATTATCTCAATATCAAACCATGAAAAAACCTGTCTTTGTACCTTCATCTTTTATTTGCTTTAAATAGACCAGTAACATCCTCTTTATTCATAAGTCAATAAATTAAGACAATGTGGAAGATTTCATATAAGTAAGTTGAAATACAGACTAGAGTAAGGGAAAAAAAAAAAAAAAAGCAACAAGTTTTGTATAAACTAAAAAACCAAAATAATGCTTTCTAACAGATTGTCCGTTTCCTTATCTGCATTTCTATGAATAGCTTTAACTGCAGAGTATAAGGAATGAAGGTTAAAACATACTGGCAATTGAGACCCAACACTGACCAATAGCGAAGGTCATGCTGATTTTTGTCTTTGATAGAACATTAATCCATTAAGCCCAAGAAGTAGAATCCTTTGAGAAATCCTAAACAAAAAGCCCTCATCTTTGACCTGTTCAAGAGTTTCTAAAATAACTGATACTCAAGAATAATTTCCTTAAAGAAACCTAACTGTTGCAAAAACTTGCTCGAAATATTTACTAGAACTTGTTACTTATTATGCCTACAAACAAAAACATACGTCCAGAAATACGTGTCATGAGTAGCAGCAGCACACAGTCACTTAATTATAGCAAATTTACTCGTAGGAAAAAAMTTACAGAATGACCTCATAATGAAATAAAACACAATCTCAAACTACAGCAAATTCCAGGAACATTAATAGATACTGCAGGCAGCACAAAGCTGCTTCAGCAGCTCAAACACAAATTCCTCAGACACATAGCCTGTATGATCTTAACTTAGGCCACTTTTTCCACATGTTGTAATTAAACAGTGAGGAAAGATGGGAGGGAGTCACAAAACGATAAAGTAAAAGCCAAGAGGTTCACAAAAACCATCAGATTAGGTCTCAGGCAGAGGCAGGGATACTGGTATAGATTCTCTGTCTGAAATGCAGGACTGAGAGAGATCAACTAAGAGCAATCGTCTATATATAAACACACTTGAACTGAGTTAGAAAAAGCAGTTAGGCTGGAAAAGTGGCTCAGAGGATAGGYCTGTCTCTGGAGTAACTCCAGAGGGTTGCTGACCTGAACCTGACCTCCTCAGCTTAAAGCATGGAACAAATGAGAAGGCTTTTTTTCAAAACGGCCACATTACGACACCAGGGCAGAGGAAGCACTCTTCCCTGAGAACAGATCAACTTGCACTACTGGCTTGATAGGAGCGAGAGGTGGGCGCCAGCCAAGATGCATGGAGGTGAGCTAACACACCAGGCTCAATGAGCCAACCCCAGGTCACGTCACTTGCCATTCATGTTCCAGAGCTGACAGCAGGGACAACGCCTAATAATCTTACTCCTTTTCAAAAAGGCTTCTCAAATATGTGTGAGTGGAACCTGGAAACACATCAAGTGATTTTGCCTAGGGTATCTGGAAACTCAGATAACCAGTTACAGAGGGACCTGAACTTCTTCCCATAACACAGGCACACCTTGAAAAATTAGGAATGGACATTGCCAGCCCACTGAAGGGCTGATACGTCCCGGTCGTAAAAGACCATTTAATTACAACTGAACTGGTAATGAATGTACTTGTGATGCTGGCTAGTTGAGTGGGATGTTTAAGAAAATTTTAATGCAGTAGGGAACCAATTTTACTGCTATTGCTCACATAAGACTACAAAATGTAGACGCTCAAAGCTAGAACAACTTTAATTTACAGATAGGATGGGCTTGGAGAAGTTTCACCAGATTTTAACAGAAAACATCGAGAAAATGTGCAGGTCAAGTATACAGTCAACTATTAGCAGTTCTCCTATTTTAAATAGAAGAAACAAAGCACTAAAAACCAGTGGAAATCTCAACAACTATCCACTGTCTGTCAGCTTACGGAGAAAAATGGGCCATGAAACAGACCCTGGGAAAATTCTACAACCTCAAAGCTTCTCCGGTTGTGTTTTACATCTAAGACAGAAGCTAAAGTACTGAATTAGTCAGAAGAAACCTGTAAAACATCCGTCTTACCCAAAAGAATACTAGAATTTTCAAGCCTGGAGATAGATTCCTATTACCTGTACCCTCATGAAACTCCAGACTCCAACCTGTCATCCAGGGACTTATGAAGAAAGCGAAGGAGTGGACTCAGTGAGGTAGGAAGTAAAAAGCTTCAAATGGATCTGTTGCAGTCCTGCCTTGAATACAAAATAGTTACCAATGCGTGCCCATCCCAATATTGTAAGCTGGTCAGACTATAGTCTAGGGAAGAAATTCCTGCCTCCATAAAGGGATCTTGCTTTTCACCTGGTGGAAAACTTCACTGACATTTTCTGAATTAAACATCCTCTTTTCTACCATGAAATTTAGATTGAACTAAATAAACTCAATCATTTTCATGCTGACTTTAGATAGATTAATCTATCTGGGCAAAATACTCTGGGCATTGCCTGGTCTGAGGCTTGCCTCATTCTAACAACTTGTAATAGGAGGTGCAACTGGTAAAAAATAAATATGGTGACTGTTAGCCCTGGAAGGGATACTAGCAAATTCACTTTCTGACTGTGTCCCAATTGCTTGTTTTTTCAGCCATGCCTTCAGGCCTCATASCCACTGCAGCTATGGTTTCTGAACAACAAAGCAGAACTTTCACTGGCCACAGCTGATGTCTATCTCCATCTCCCTCTTATTCCTATCAGTTGTGACTTCAAACTCATCCTGCCCTACTGACATCAGCTATTCCTCTTCCAGTCAGGCTGCTCCCCTTCTCTCCAGGCAGGCTCTCCGGGCAATGGGCACACAGAGCGGAACAGACAAGCGGGCAGGCAATCTCCTTATCCTCACCTTCTGTCGTTCAAAATCACAGCAACCTCCTGCAGCTCCAGAACTCAGATTTCAAGGAAACAGTGGACTATGGTGGAAAAGGTTTTATTAATCTAAGAAAGGCTAGGTTCAGTAAAGATAAAAGAAAGAAGTATACTGGAACATTGCCAGTGGAAATATGCTCTCAACCACRACCTGTTTCTGATCAAACTTGGGAGACCATTTGTGGCAAGTGTGTGACACAAAGACAACCATCACTGAGAAATTTCAAGACATGTGAAACTCTATAGAGTTAAATTATATAAAGTGAAGAAAACGGGAAGAAAACCAGCCAACCTCCTCCATCTACCTCCTCTTCCCCTCCCACACACATTTATTTCTTACAAAGAAATGACTGGTTATTTGCTGAAGCTTTTACAGAAATTTCTACTTCAATGCAACCAGCATGGAAAATACCAACCTGAACTCTTGCAACTTTGCCACACTTTAAGGAAATATTCAAAATTGTCAGTATTAGGTTTCAATACACTTTCTCCTCAAGTTCTTAGTTTTTTAGTGCTTTGATTGGTAAAAATCTATGGCTTCAACAAAACCATAAAGTTAGGCTTCCACACTGATCCTAAAAAAGCTTCTCAATTTGTGTGTATACTGTTAACTTTTGATTCAGTTCACTATGATTTTGTTTCTAGGTAACTCCAAAACACTAGTGGTTTACATCAGAGACTTCTGGAATGGAAACAAATTTAAAAACCAAAGTAAGCTTAAAATATTTATGAGTAATATGTAGTTGCATATGAACATACAATTATGTGCTCAAAAATGCTTACACTTATAAAGTACAGATTTAAAAACTCATGTTTCATCAAAAAAGTGAACCTAACCAAGGAAGAATTGTCTTGCCTGTACACATATGCCAGCAATAAAAGGAAAAAACCACCCTCTAGCTCTTCTATGCTGTATTTTAGACATCACGTTGATTCTTTGTATTGACTATWGACTAAATACCATATACTTCAAGGAATGCAAATTAAAAAAACCCACACAAATATCAACTTCAAATTGTCAATCTAAAGACAAAATTATGTTTCAGCATAACAATACGAAGTTTAATACAACTATTGCAAATATACTTATATATAATAAATACACGTAACATTCTGATATTATATAAAATACCACTCATTTGTCTTAAATGAGTATTAAAGAATGAACATTCACTTCCAGCACCTGGTATGGATGCAATTGTAAGAAAAAAGACTGCAAATATAAAATCTGACAGGAGGAAAATTAAAAACTAGAACATTTGTCTTCTAAGCAAATTGTTTTCTTTTGAAATTCCAAAGATTGTAAGTCAAAAATCGGTATATATAGGACTCATATTAAACATTTATTCTTCTGTTCAGGAAAAAAGCTACAATATGAACCATAACTCAGAGGAATCTCTGAGGCTTTTTTAATGAGAGATATGCCACAAACAAAAATGTCATCTAACCATAAGGTCAGGGTGATAGAATCGTTCCTAATCTGCAAGTCACAAGCTAAGGCCAAAATCTTTAAAACAATTTTTATACGTGTGTACTGCCTAAGTAGACATGAAAACACAGGACCACTCAGACACAAAGCTCAGCACATGCAGAAATATGCTGATTACTGAGATGAAATTGAAAAAAAAAAAAGTTTCCAATGTTGTTTCATATTGTTTGTAAATTCTTATTCTTACACCAGTAATTTTTAGGAAATGGAATAAGTTAATGATTATCTCTAATATTATTATAAATTCTCATCAGTTCTCAATTCACAGATGTATTACACAGATGTACCTGTATTACACAGATGTAGGACTCTCAAAATTAAATACTTTTACAGACATAATTCTACTAACCCATCACTCAAACTCCCACTAAAGCCAATACTGAATTTGAAAATCTTAAAACTTTTCTGAAAAATGTCAATGGAAAAAAAGCACTGGCAGACTTTAAATGAGTGCATGCCTGCACGTGCCACTTTCTTTTTACCAGTATTATATTCTATGTAATTTTGGCATACCTCCAAATTACAAGGATGCATTGCTGGTACACAAACAACAAATAAAAACCACATCAAAACCAAAGGATATGTGCAGAAATATACTTCATACTTTATTTTTTTTAAATGCTTACATCTGCTTTCTACAATACATTTTCCTGATCTTTTTTCCATTAAGGAAGGCAACTAAACAAAGCTTACATGTGTTCAAACTCACCACAATATTCTCTTGAAACTTCTTTTTCTTTGATTTCTTTGTGTCTGTTAGGCCAGCATGACGTCTGAAGATTTCCTCAAACCGGACTTTGGTTTTTGCCTTTGCCTCACTTTCAACTGCAAAAAGACATGTAGAGTATGATTCACTAGCTCAATAATCACCATTGCTAAAAAAGTGTGTAATCATGCTTTAAAATTGCGAAGGACAAGAACTATTTTATCAGGGAAAGCTTACCAAGAAATTCACTTAGTATTCAGTTAAGAATTTCCACTGACAAGGTAAACCACACAAGGATAACTCAGCAACATTGTACAAACACACCAGGCTATTACTTGTTGCTGAAGTCGGCACCGTCTACTCTGTTTCCTGAAGAAAGCACACTTTGAAGAGCACACACATCAGGATCAGCACAAAACCTGGGCTAGGCAAAGCAGAGGACAGATTATTGCCCTCGCTGTTTATGAACAGTAGCACTCTGATAATGGAGGTGACACAGTCTCCAGAAGCAGCAGCTCTGGGTTCTTACTGAGTCTGGAACCCAGAAGAGCATCACCCTGAGACAGATCTGTAAGAGGCAGGAGCACACATGGATTCGAAATCAGCTGGAGCTGAAAGCCCCTGCCTTTCTGTGAATTATGATACTGCTATCAGCAGCATTTCAACCCTTGAAGCAGTAGGTGTTCTAGTTCCCCTGAGGTAATGCTTAATTTGTAGCTAAAGAATTAAAAATGCAATCTGGCACACCACTGAGAAAGGCTGTTGAATCCTTAGTTACGGCACATTTACCACTGTAATTACAATTTTTACAAAAGCCCCCAAATTTAAAATAAAAAAATAAAAAAAACCCAACACTTTGAAAATCATCTATAAACATGGACTCAAAATGGAGCCAATGCAGCATTAAAAATTTACAGACAGAAGTAACTCCTATCATTTGCATCTAGTTCTGACTATAAAATATGTCCTGAAATCAAACACAAAGTATTCTTACCTGCTGGCATTTTCAGTCCTCAGTTAGAAGTGGCACAACACACCAGCTGCTTCTTCCTCAGAATTCACCATTCTATTTAAAGTAATTAACAACTTTCATTAACATAACTGGTCCATAGACTTTAAGCTAACAATTGAATGCATGCTAATTAATACCAAGGATGAGTACACGTCTTTTAGGGAAATATTTATTTCTAGACTATTTGTCTAAATTATTAGAAGTTCTCTGCCATCAAATCTCAGCATCTCTCTGATACTTGTTATTTGAGAGTAACTAAAAAACAACACTATGGCAGTTTAATTAGCTACATATTTCTGGGCAATAGCCAAATACTTCAGTACTGTAGTCCTCCAGTCTTCTAAAAAAGTCTACCTTTTATTTAAATAATAATGACCCATGAAGCCATTTATATTGAAGCCTTTCTAATCAGTTTCTAATCTAATCAGGTGACAAGCATCATCAAGGAAGTCACACTGTAGCCAGCTGATAGCTTTCAATGCAAAGATTAATATCTGCCAGCAAATCTAACTTTATTACAAATCTCTAAATATTTATGTTTAGATAAAGCATTTATATTTTACATAAAGCAGACAAGCAATTACATGAACCTCAGTTCTCGAAAGAAAAAATGTTAGGCCCTCCTGGTTGTGGAGAAAAGCCTACAAATGCAATCCAAACAAAGCTTGAAGGCAAATGAAAATATTACACAGCTTTATCTTTTCATCAAGAAAATTCAGAATGTCTTACAAAAAACTTTAATACAAAAAGCTGTTTTGTAAACAGTGGAACTAATGAAACCTAGCTTTCTATGAATGTGTTATGTTCCCCTTAGCGTTCCATGCAATGAACTATCATATCTATCTTCCTGACAGCCCATCGGGCAATATCTCAAAGTTTGCCCTAGGTTACACCTTCTGTTAGACACCACTAGCTCACATCCACTGGACACCCAGTCTACCTCTATCCTAATAAATTAAGACGTAGTATTAAATACTGCCACACTATATGGTTGCATTATCCTCGGCACCATTTCAGTCCAAGCCACCTAACACTCACCCAAGCAATTCCTGGGTACAGTTTACGAGTTAGTATGGATTATTATTAATAAGCAGTTTGCATGTGGCCACTCTGATTTGGGGCTAAGAGATTTTAATAGTATTAAAGTGGGCCAAATATACCATTGGCCTCAACATTAAAAATCACTCCTGGGCACACATATCTCACCAGGACAGGAAAGAGCCGAGGCTACACTTACATCCCCAAGCTTCTGCACTATCGTACCCTCAGATCCCTCTCATCTCTCTTTCACAGTGTTACTGGTTTCTTCCTTGTCCCCCACAGGCTACATACTTTCAGGTCATTTCACATTTGTTACTTACAGTAGTTTGGTCTGCTGGCTAGCCAAACCAAACCAAGCTAAGAAAAAAAAGGCAGTGTTAGGGTTGGTTTGGGATTATAGAAGTGCTGAYTAGCCAGTTGCCAGGTGTCATTAGTTTATTTCATATACTAAGCAAAGCATTTATACTAAGTATCCAACAACCTAAGGATGTTTGAAATGAGCAAGGATGACCAGAAGGGACTTCATAGGAAGAAAAAAAATGTTTCATTCTGTAATATGCTTCATCACGTCACTGACAATGTAGCAAGATCTTCACTAACTAAAATATGATTTGACTTGTAAAGCAAAGCTTTACTGCCACAACTAAAAYGGTAATCGTTAAAAATTACACTTCTTACAGAAATGAAAACAGAAAATATTATTGAAAAATAAATCTGCTTTTGCAATTTATGCTTAGTTATACCAAAAGGCTGTTTTAAAAGTAATACAGTTATTAAATGCTGCTTTTCAAGTACTTGATTCATAATTGGCTAGAAAATACTTATAACTTGAAAATATATTATATTTAATATAGGATTACTGAGGATTGCAGGAACATGGGAAAGGCTCTTATGATTAGTTGAGTGATCTCAACTACCCCTCAGAAAAACTAATTACAAACAACAAATGAAATGCTGAAGTGCTCTTAAATTTAAAACAAAAAATATGAGAGACAATATAGAACACAACAGCAAAATAAGTAAAGTGCATACCCATTCCAA
Organism: Oceanodroma leucorhoa; assembly: GCA_030449065.1. Classification (NCBI taxonomy): domain Eukaryota; kingdom Metazoa; phylum Chordata; class Aves; order Procellariiformes; genus Oceanodroma; species Oceanodroma leucorhoa. Next base: position 2,528,778 of record JASVER010000029.1, on the reverse strand, counting down.
GTATGGAAATAATCTTACGGTCAAAGGTTAAATAAATCACACCACAAAAAAAATACAGATATATTAATTTTGCAGATACTTTTGCTTCTAATGGAACAAACACTTTTCCAAAGGCTAGGCTTACACCTCATGTCTACCAGTACTCTGTAAAATGCATAGATTTGCCAAATTCACCAGTGGTGCATCACTTTCTATTTACCTCTATGTATACAGTAAAAGTCTATCCTCTTGTGGCAATAAAATTAAGAGATAAAGTCCTCTAATGATAGTGCTATTATTTTATACACATTTCAAATTTAGAATTACATGGCCTTTGACATGGCGCATTAAAGCAACTATTAGACTTGTGTAAATATAGATCATTAATCAACAAGGGTAAGAACAAGGCTATTTACTCAGTATAATCTCACCTCAAAATAGGAGAGATTTAATCTTACATTAAAGTTCAGCAACCACAGCGCTCCAATCTGAATAAACTGTTATCATTAAGATTAATCTTGTAAGATGCATTTTTGCCTCATCAGATTTGATCTCTTCCATGTTAGTTAATGTAAGGCAATCCAGGAATTACAAAAATACTTAGAACACTGGCATATTCCAGCCATCAGGAATAACCAGGAAAACAAAATAATGAAGACCAAACTTCCAAGAATTACTATATACCTTCCTGAAAATCATCTGATTTGCTCTCCTCTGATATTCCATCTGTATTTACATTAAATTGTTGCTCTTTTCACAATATTTTACAACACCCACTGAGTTGCTATATTCTGCATCCATAATATAGGAATTCTCTATGCAAAACATACCACAAAGCCCACTATTTATGAAAAACACTTTTATTGATCATCAAAAAAGAATTAAAAGAAAAAAATCAAACCTATACTATAATGGAGTGGAACATACAGAATCTGTACTACACAATGGAAAGTGACAAATTTCCTACCTAACTAGGACCATTTAGGAAACTGAATTGACAAAATATAATTGTACACTTCAGGATTTTCACAAACTAAACCTCTCATTTTTCTTTTATTGCAAAAAGTGAATGTAACCTTCAGTGGCTGAAGGTTTGTTGACTTCTCATCTTTTAGATAACATCAGCCATCATAGTGGGAAATTTTGGGCCTTACTAGTAGGTTTCTAATTCAGCTATCTGTAGGTATCACTACTTTGAGACCTGAAAAAGCTTTAACTCAGTATTATATAGCAAAATAACACCGAGTTGAATCTCTGTTCCTCTTCACTAATGATAAATGGGACATCAAAAACCAGTCTGGTTTTATTCATGAAAATTCAATATTTAAGTCCAGAAAACTGACAGACAGCTTTATTATTACCATGTAAATACCTATGTACCTGTATATCAAATAAACACTACTAAAAGTGCAGTAGCTTTCTACCAGTTTAGATGTGCCTGTAAAAACCTTGTGTTCACACTAATTTAAAAGGATGTTTAAAAAAGCTGGTGCCACCCACCTGAGTTTCCCAATAGTAACGTATAAGAAAGCTTTAGCTTCAGAATAACCACCCTTTTCTTCCTCAGAAGATTTGACACCTTTCGTTGGGAGAAGGTTGAAAACAGTCTCTGCCCTGATGGCAAACCAACAGACTTCAGCTCTGTATAAGGAAATACACCCGACTTTTATTGTTTACTACATTTTAAGTCTCTGCCTTATCTTAGTTCATAATTATGAAAATGGGTTCTCATCAAGGTACCACCCTAAGTATTTTAATTTCCAAAGTGGCGTTTTGCTTTGCATAGAGGAATAATGGTAATCAACAAAGATACAAAGGCACATTCCCAGCACACGCCATAACTGGACTATCCGATGGGATTAACTGCATTTAATGTGCAGACGCATATTCCTCACGCGAGGGAGGCATCACTGCTCGGGGGCTTAACATGTCAGGCACGGAGAAGCACATGCCGTGGTGTATAAACTGACCACGCGATCTCACCTGAGTAAACTACAAAGCTTGTACCGAGAGGGGAAAAGCCAAAATAATGAAGGGATGAAGGCTTCACGCGGCATTGCTTCATGCCCCCCCGCCCCCCCCCGCTGCGCGGAGACCAGAAGACGACAGCCACGCGGGCCTCTCTAGGCCGCCTGTTCTGCTTGCCCTTCACTCACCCCCCGGGGCTAGGCTGAGCAACCACGCGAGGTGCGGGGCCCAACTCCCGCTATTCCCCGCGCCGCCCGGGCCCTGGGCAGGGCTGGCCGCCAGCCACCACCCGGCCCCGCCATCGGCCGGCCCCCGGGCGCCTCACAACGCCCGCGCGCGCCGCCGCCGCTGCCGCGCGCGCCAACGGCCGCGCCACAGCGCGCTCCGTAACGGCTGCCAAGCACCCGGCTAAGCCTCCCGCCCCGGGCGGAGGAAGGGGCCGGTGGCAGGAGCGGGGAGTGCCGGTACGCGGGAAGGGGAGCCGGGGGAGGGAACAGGGGCGGGGAGGCGTGCCCCAGCCTACCCGCCTCTGGAGCCGCGCACCTAGGACGAGCGGCGGCAGCGCCCGGCGGGACCCCGGCTTCCCTGCCCGCAGCGCGGGCCCTGCCCGATGCGGCCCCGCTCCTTCCTTCCCCCCGCCCGCCCGCCGCGCCTCCGCAGCGCCAGGGCACCACTCACGTCGGCCCCGTCCGCTCCCCTGGCAGCGCCGCGGCCAGCCGGCTGATGCGGCTGCCCTGCCTCCCCCCGCCAGTGGTCTCTCCCTCACCCCGYGCTCCCCCTCTGCAGCGCCGCGCAGGTGGTTTTGCCGAAAACAATCACAGCTGCCAAGGAAACCGCGCACTTGGCGCATGCGCGGAGCAGAGCGGGGTGAGGAGGGACAGGAACGAAGAACCCGGAAGGCCTGCGCTTCACGCCGGGTCGGTTTAGACAGCGCACCCTCGTGTATTTTCCCGCCGGAAAGTCGCGGCGGTGTGAGGGCGAGCGCCTGCGCAGTAGGGGCAGGCTCATAGGGAGAAGGAAGGCGTGCGGGAGGGGCGGGTGTAGGCCGTCGTGGTGCGCATGCGCGGCCCGGGTTCCTTTCACGCCAGCTTTCTGCGCTAGCGGGGGCGGGTGACGGCTTTTTTCGGCCTTGGCGCCCTGAGGCGGCGGGAGCGGGGCTGGACCTGGCGATGAAAGGAGGGCAGCCGGCTGCGAGCGCCCCGGGCCGCTTGCGCGGGCGCTCCTGCGGCGCCTCTGCCGGCCTGCTGGCGCCGCTTCCCGGCGGTGCCGCCCGCCCCTGGCGGGGCCTGTGAGGAGGGGCCCGGAGGGGCGGCAGTGCTGCCCGCCGCCAGGCCCGCCACAGGATGCGGGCCGGCGGTGTCTGGCGTAGCTGGGGGGTGGCGGGAGCCAAGAAAAAACTCCTCGGAGTAACCATCCCCGCGGAGGGGGTTTGCTGGCGCAGCAAGGGGCAGGCTGCGCCCGGCTTCTCCCGCTGCCCCTACGTGACTGCATGTAGGGAATGGGAGAGGCCCCCTGATAGAAAAGCAGTACAAAGCCTTGCAAAGATGTCGTTAGACTAGGGCAACGTGTTTTACAAAACAGAAAAATGTCAGTAATTAGCTCAGCAATACCTCCTTCGGTGTTCCAAGTCTGTTTGTAGTGTTGCTTTCCTCTCATGGATGATAAGCTGATTACAAAATACTTAAAACATGAAATTGGCACGTAGAAAAAAGAGTCTGTGAAAAGCTTTAGAAATGGGAGCCCTTCAGGGATACTTCATCATCCATTAAAAAACTGTCAAAAGTACGGAATAGCTCTCGAGTTCAGTCTGACAAAGTYGCAGAAGAATAAAAGTCCCTGGGTAATGGCCTCTGTTGGAGTCAGAAGGATGTTTATSAAATGTTGGAGTAGACATCAGCTTTTTGCAAATGGCAGCACAAATGGAGGTCCTGAAGCTGTGCAGATACTCCAGAAACTTCTATTTCCTGTCTGATTTAGTAGCTAGTTTAAGCAGGTTTTTTTTCTCTAGGAGTAATAGCTCATCATTATTGTCATGGAAGAACTATTTGTTAATTTCTTCTGTGTAAAAATTAATAAATAAAAATTGTAGATGTCAAAGTTCCTTCAAGCACTAGAAGGGTCAGGAAATTAATGCAGGTTTTGGGTGAATGTGGCCATATCTTTTCAGAAGCAAAGTTGGATAAAATTAGACTTCACTTGACCGTGTGCTATTTGTACAACCTAGAGGTGAGCTAATGCTTGTGATCCTGAGATCATGACATTCACGGTTCCCAAGTGTAGTGTCTGTCAAATTCTGTTGAAGAGTTATACCAGCTGCTAGAAGAATACACATTCTGAAACCTTGTTTCCTTGTTTCTCAAGTAGTATTAGTGGCAGATGCTGTTATCTCTTTCTGGTACTTGCCTGTCCTCTGCTTTCTCAAATGCTTACGCTCACTCAACTGATAGGTAGGAGTATTTCTTTTTTCATAAGGCAGGTGTCCTGGATTGCCTCGGCATAACACAATTAAACAAAGAAAGATAGCTCTTCAGCATTTCTTTTGCTGCTTTCTATCCTTAGTATATCTCCATTCTTGCATATCTCCGTCCTTGGTAGTACCCAAAACTCGATTAAATAATGGCCTTGAACAACCCGATATCACTTTGAAGTTGGCCTGGCATTGAACAGGAGATTGGACCAGATAACCAGAAATCCAGATGTCTCTCCCTAATCATAACTAAGTTGTATGATTATGACATTATTTGTTATGTTTATAATTAACATATATGACAGTTCTAGTGCTAGCTTTTACAGTAGCCAAGACACTTAAAATGGTCTCAGGGCTAGATGTAAGGTAGACATCCTAGTTAAAGGCCACCTTTATTTTAGTGTTGTGGTCCCAGCAAGTTGCAGCAAAGGATTGAAGCTTTATCCAAATTTTCAGTATAGGTAGGACAACTATAATGGATTCTGATCTAATTGATAACAGGGACACCATTCCTGATTATAGCACACTATGTCTGTAACCTAGCAGGATTCAGAAAAAAAACCCATAGATTTTTTTGTATACTGCGACTCTAATCCAAATTCTAGCCCGAACTTTCAATGTAGGAAAAATGACAAAATGGTTCCCCAAGAGAATACTGGTTTACGATTATTGTAATACGTTATCTCTGTTTGACTAGCCTTATGTTATCTCCACGAGTTGTTTAGCATGCAGGAGAAAAGCTACCTCTTCAATACCTTCCTTTATAAATGTTAATACCAATCCTAACAACTTCAGGACGGTCAAGAAACTAATAGTTCCATACCTAGCTTGTCAGCCATGATCTGACAAATTGTACTGAAAACTAGACATTTTCTTAAGAGTCCATTACAGGACAGTGACTGGTGAAGACAGGCTCCCAAAAGCTTTCCATGTGCCATCTTGTACAGTACCCTGAGAGCTCCCTTGCACAGTTTCACAGTTACCTGGTATAATGTTGCATAAGCACTGTCCTCCCCCGTAAAGATGAGCCTACACGTTGTGCACATGCACAGATACTCTAGCGTAGTCTGCAGTGTGATCTCAATGAAAAGTCTTCATCCTGGCTGTTTGATATGTCTGTCTCTAGGGGACATTTTTATGGATCAGCATGTTTAGTCCTCTGACAGAGTCATTGTCATATTAGGAAGAAAAAAATAAAAGAATTACACTGCTGGACCTTCCCATGGCCACACTGCTAGGGAGAGGGCTGTAGTGACAGGGTTTGAGGGTGTATGCTAGATATCTACCATACAATAGAATCACTTGCTTACGGATGAGGAAAGAGCCTAGAATTAGTCTTAGGCTTTTTCAAGAGTAAGGGCTGAAGAGGTGGTCCTGTATCCTTGGAGGCTAGTGCAGATAACAACTGAAGCAAGGGGAATTTGAGGTAGGATTTTTGGAAGCTGAGTCTCGCTTGTTTTTGTTGGTGTTGTGGTTAGTATATGGTTGAGATGGAAGGGACTGTAAAGCTAATGGTATTGCTGGAACCTGTATGCCAGTAATTTAGGAAGAAGGCTTTCTGGGGCAGACTCATAGCTAATTAAATGGGAGATAGAGTTCCCTTCACTGTAATGAAGCTTTTAGGTTATGATTAAAGTTCTTCTAATAAATAGTTGGGACAGCAGGAACTGTAGAATATATTGCTGGATATGGCAGACCAACAGACTTGTGGAAAGTGAGGCAGATAGAAATGAAAAGTGGTTAATCTTCTATGGTAAATTCTGAAGAGTGCTGTCAGTCTTGAAATTATGCTTCCTATGAGGATTAGGATTGGCGTTAAATGAGAACCTTCCGTGGCTCACGGGACTAAGATGGGGGTTGGTGCCCACCGTGTAAAATCCCAGGGTATGTAGGGTTGTAATTCTTAGAAGGGTAAGTGTTGGAGCTATTGTTAGATAGCTTTTCTGACAGCAAGACTGGAGAAAGATCTTACTTTTCAAATCAGTTAAAAGGAAAGATCATGCAAGTCCCCCAGGGCTTGGATGAAAGCTGAGCCTGGCAGAGTGAGTGGCGTATGGCAGCTGGGAGGCTCAGTTCTGGTTAATTCAAAACCAGTAATTTTTAATCATTGACATAGAAAGCAGATTTTATATTGTCTAAGATTTGACCTGTCAGCAGCAGTAATGGGCTACAAGGCCTTCTAAATAAACCTGGCACTAGACATCAACAAGTTTTCCTATTACTAGTACAAACTGTGTCAAGTTTCCAGGAATACTTGTTTCATGAGAACGTCTTGAAAGAGTTCTGTGGCCATTACACCTATGAAAGACCCGAGGTATTTTTGCAGTCCGAGTTCTATAAGCAAGTAGTGGTCAGGCCCATTTTCCATGTCGGAGGAGAATTCCATCTCACCTCTTCAGCTGACTTGTTCAGTTGGATTTTTTGGGGGAACAGGTAGAAGGAAACACTGCAGCTCTCAGTCATAAAGAATAGATTCTGTGATAAAACCAAGAATATAAGTCTATATTAAATTTGGTACCTTCAGCCTGGGATAGTTAAAAATCACTGTTCTGGAGTTAAGAATACTCCAGATACAAAGCTACTGCAAGCCAAGATTTGACATGCTGATCTAAAGAAGATTTTTTTTCCCCATGCTTCTTCCTATGAGGTCCTATGTCTTACAGTTCTTCCTATGTACTTTGCATAGTGCATAACATGATCTGCTGATATTAAGCAGTTCTCAAGGTTACTAATCACACTTTCACTGCAGCTGAAAATGTTGCAATATGTATTCCAACGTCAGTGTCATGAATATCCTTTGTTCCATTTCCTGGCAGTGACATTTTTTTTAAAGATTTAGACTTCACTCATTATTGCAAAGGCAATGGAAGTCAGGAGCAGCATCTAAGAAATCCAGCCCGGGAACTCTGACAGCCTCAAAAATAGTAGGATGAGTTTTGTCTGTACTTTGATGGCCTGTGAAACAGACCAAAGAAAAGAAAGCATATTCCAAACACAACACATCCTGCCCAAAAGCATACACAAGTGTGCAAATCCTGTTCYGCTGGAAGGAGAAAACCAAGACTTTTGAAAAAGATAGAACAGTTATATGGATGTGTGGAGTTTTCCAATGGACTGAAAAGCTTGTGCTCACTGTGTTCACCTGATTTTTCAGTTGCAGGGGCTTGTACATAGAAGGCTTCCCATTACTTATCTTTCATTTGCTATGTGTGGGAAGTAGAAAGGGACATGCACAATGATGACATACTGTAGCGTACAGGTAGAAAGTTTGTAGATATCAGATGTATTCTGAAAATCTCGTAGGAATTCCAGAATGATGAAGAATGGATCAAGGTTCTTGTCAGAGCCTAACTTTCAACAAAAGGGTAAAATCTATCACATGCAGGGGACAACCTCTAGGTGTCACCTGACTGTACAAAATAGAAACAGGATTTGGGGTTGGGCAACTCAGCTCTAAAGATGCAGTGGTATTTTGGCAGAAGTTAACTGTTTAACTGATCAGTGGGTTATTTTCTCTTGATAGTCAAATACAATTCAGTTTCTGTTATTGGGTATTCTGAGCAAATGGTCTGATTGTTTGACAAGTTGAAGCTTGAGTAATCTATGGGGCAACTCAGAAGCATTTTAATGATACTGATAAGAAAAAGAAATGTCACAAAAATGACTTTAAAGTCAATCACCAACTTCTTTAATAAACTTAGAGACCAATTGTGCAAGATGCTCTGCACCCTGAGATTATTGTATCTTGCACGCCAAATTTCTAGTGCTTTGAAAGCAAGTCGTAAGGTCTAACTATTTTGGAAAGCTGGTGTTCCCTAAATATGCAGATATTGGCAGTATAGATGTCTGTACATGCTTATTTGGCAGTGTACCTTTTCTCAGACAGCTTCAACTCTTTGAGAGTAAAAGCTTTCCATGTTAGTTCAATCCTTGACTCACCCCCTATTCCTAAAGTTAGTGCCTTTAATTCAGGGAGATACATAAGCATGTAATGTACTCAGTTCTTTCTCAGAAGAGAACTTTTGCATGTGTTTAAGAATGTCCTTTATCCTCCTTGACTTTGTTGAGCCGTAGTTACTGTCTTAAATTGAAGTGTTTTCCTGAGTAGAGAAACAGTTATTGCCATGGAATTTTTTTTTCTRTCACCTTATTGTGGGTGACAGTTTTCCCAAAGCTAAAATTCTTTAATGCAGAAGACTTATTTCACAGTTTACTACAGTTTTTACTTGGAGGCCAGAAGCAAAAAATTCTTGTATTAAAATTCAGCAAAACATCTAAAGAAATTTACTTTTTTCTATTTGAAGATGTTTCTAGCATAGGACTTTTTGAAATGTTTTAAGAAACTCAAGCCTTAGTTGTCATATTAATGCAGAGACTTGGAGCAAGGCTAGAGCTATGAAGTAGCACAATCCTAGGGTCTGGTATTAATTAGGAAATGTAAGGTTCCTAAATTTTTAATGAGTAATTTTATTTTTCATTTTACATGGGCTGACGTTAATAGGAGGATCACATCAACACTCCCTCATATCTCAGATTATGTACCAATATGTTCAACATACTAGATTATCTATTTATAATAATGTGTTATATTTTTATAACATGAGGAAATGAATAAGATAAACTAATTTTGTTTAACTGTCAGAAAACTAGGTTTCAGAAGCAATAGGTTCAAATTGTCTTTCCAGACTATGAGGTCATGAGCCCTCTGAAGCGAAATTTTGATTGCAATTTCAGTAGGGTTAGTGTTTTTAAAGCAGCATCTCCTGAGGTATAGCTAAAGCCCTACAGATGTTTTCATGTCTTCAGAACAAGAATGCTGTCGTCTTTTTGAAAGCAGGTTATCGTCAGGAAAACTGTATTATGTTCACAGAAAGCTGCAGGTACCTTGCCACAGGATGGCAGTGTAACAGCACATGTCATTAAGTCTAATTTTTCTGAAGTATTCTGGAAACATTGGCTATTGGAGCTAGAATTTGCCTGCAACTAAGTGCARCATTATTGCTTTTTAACTTTTCAAAATACTGTTGTTCCCCTTGTATGGTTAGTGCATCTTTGCGTACATTTTAATTGCATTGTTTTCCTTTTGTGCTGTTTATTAGCTATACAATATGCTTTAATAAAGAATTATGATGAGAGCCTGGCTCTCCTGAATTTCCCTATTGTGTCCTATGATTAATATTCTTTTATTTGTAGACGACTTGCCACAATCTTTTTTTAGAAAAGTAATTTATTCTTTAAAATGTAATTGTTGATTTGTTTATTTGATTGTTTGATCTGATATCCTTTCTTTTAAAGGATTTTATTTTTTTAGCAGGTCAGTTTGGAAATTTTAGTTCATAGTCCTTTGGTAGGTTCTCATAACTCTATTTTCAAAGCCTTCAAGCCTATCTTTTTAATTATTATTGTTTATCCTTCAGTATTTTATTAAGGTTCATCTCTTTCCATGCTTCCAGTGGTTTCTTGAGTAAGAATCACTATTCTTGTCAGCAAAAGAGTTGCCATTTTTTAACGTGGGAAATACTTTAAGAGTTCCATTGCAAATATRCTATTGTGCATCCTCATTGTTATTTGTTTCTAATCAATCTGTTGTGTAGTCTTGCTAGAGCTTCACTGAAGGTATCCGAGAGGTAGATGAAACTGTGAATTTCTTTGCCTTCATTGCAACTTTGCAAGCCATATTTATCAAAAACATTACTGTTTTCTGAACTTTGTATTTTTATATCAAAGCCATTAAAATTTTTCATACTTTATTAGCAAAGGGGTAATGAAACTTTGGACTTGTACTGAAGTGCCTTTCTAGGTGGACTCTAGGTGATCCAGTTGACYGTGTTTCACTTGGCCAATGCATATGAAGGAGAGCTCTACAAGCTCTCTGCTTGTAGAGAGCAGCTTGGGCTTGAGCATGTCTAAATAGCAGTCAAAAGTGAGATATCTTGCAGTGATTTTTAAAATTTATTCGAACTCCCAGAAAGATGGGATAAGTTTTGACTGGGTTTCAATTCGTTTGAAACAATCTGGGACCAAATAACGTAAGAAGACTCATCTTAGCTTTGTACTGAAATTCTGCATTCAACCTAACATGTAGTTTATTTCTACAGTGATGGGCACTGACTTATTAGGTAGTTCTGCCTTTATTAGGGTGATGTGCTGGTACTGTGGTATAGTCAGATTTTGGTATCTGCCCAGCAAAAATAAAAACTTCAGCTTTAATTTGTATTACTTAAATGCACCGTTTTGTCAAAGTTACATATGAATTTTATAAAAAGCTTTAGAAGTCAGTGTAAGTTGACATTTCAGGTTCATTTCTGAGTAAAATGAACTCAAAATGAAACTTATTAAGAAAATGACTAATTAAACATCCAAATGGTTTCATGATTGAGAGTAAAATGAACAAAACACATTATTTTTTGTAAAACGTTCCTCAAGTAATGTGCAAAGCAAGAACACAAAAATTACTTGTAAAGATGCTTGTAGTTTAAAAAAAATCCTGCAATTCAGATACTCAACATAGACTAAATCTAAGTCTCTGTTCTCCCGTTTGTGCCTGTTCAGTCAATTCCTGGTTTCTTGCTCAACAGAAGATACTTTTCTACCTGTTCAATTTTCAGTGTTCACTAGCTCTACAACCTTCTCTCCACGTCTCTAGAGATCTTTAAGAATCCCCTCTTGGCAGGTTTTTTTTTATATATCTTTACCCTGTCACAATGCATCTATTTTAGCCATTGTTTCTATGTACGTTTTATCAATCCTACATTTTCTAACCCCTACTTACATGCCTGTCTTTATTCTGTTACCTCCTGAGTACAGGCATAACTTCATTTAGAGAGAAGTTATTGGAAAACAGTTTTTCTTTTCCCAGTTTCTGATTTCAGTGTACAATTATTAACTCAGTTCTTAACTTTTGTTTCTGAGGCCAGAAATCTAGGAATTGTCCTTGATCCTCCCTCTTTTCCTTCTACACTCTGGTTTTCTCTCAGGCTTTCTCTGTCTACTCTTGGAATGCAGTCAGACTTTGTACTTGGCGTGGTATTGCCTCCTTTTTCTGTGTTTGTACCATATTTTTCTTGCCTGATATAGCTTCTTCTTACGGTCTTTCTGTATCCTCTTTCTGTTAAGCCAGGTAATCTAAAGGCAGCTACTCTTTCTTGTTGCTGCAAGAGAATAGAGCTAAGTCTTTTGCCTCGGGACGTTGAACTTAATACCCGTGCGTTTTGCCACTGGTTTCCTGTCACTGCAAAAAAGCCTTGTAAAACAAGGACGTAGCAACCTGACCACATCAGGGGCAAAGATACCAGACACATGTACATAAATCAGTCAAATGGAAAACCTACTTTGCATAATACCAGTGTATTGGAAAATAACTATATCAATGTTGTTTTATTTACTCCTGAAATACTGACTAGATATTTTTACTACTCTCATCTCATTGGTATTTTGATGGGCAAGGTTTCTTGCTAGGAGTTTTTATGATTTTGCAAACTTGCTTATGGTCATTATATTATTAGCAGTCTTTTCCTAAGATCATACATAGTCAGGTTCTACCTATCAAATATAGTAATTGTCCATCATTCTCCATTTCAGCTTTATACCTCTTGGTTCAATTATTCTACTTTTACATGTCTCTGGTCTCTTGGTCATTTCTCTGACTTGGGCCTGCAGATCCGTGCAGGATTAAAAGTTTTTGTATTACCCCAACTCTCTGAAGCTTTCTTATACTGCTTATTGAATCACCTTCTCTTGTCTAAATGGTTGGTTTTCCATTTCCACACTGCAGCCCACTTCTCTGTGTTATTGGATAAAGCTGGAGAACGCTTGAATCCTCACTGCTATATAACATATATAAGTCCAGTTACTAATGAATGGATATTAAATTCCATTTCTCACTATGCTTTTTAGTGTACTTTGCATTACTATGTAATTTTGATGTTTCATAGCTCTCACCTTTTGTTTACACTGCTCATACTTAAATTTTTCGATTACCTGATAGAGCCTGTCTATCTCAGGCTAGCTCATTGGGTTAATTCTACTTACCACTTTTAGTAGTTACAGCAACTGGTACTAATCAAATGAGTTGTGGAGAGAAAAGTCTGTTTGACATACTTGCCCTAGAATCATAGAATACAGGACTCTGAAGTGACTTGCAGTCTATTTGTCTTTTTAAAGGCAAAGTAAACTATACCCTTATCATTGCAGACTGTTTTTAAAAACCTTCCAGAGCTGGAGCTTCCACAACCTCTTCACCTGCTGTGCCCTGATGTGTTGTTATGCTTGCTCTTAGAAAGTTCATAGAACAACCCATGTTGGAAAAGACCTCAGAAGGTCATCTTGTCCAAATTTTCRTGTGAAAGGGAGCCTAGATGAGCTTATTTAGCACCCTGTCCAGTCACGTCTTAAAAACCTCCAGTGATGGGGACTCTACCATGTCCCTGGGGAGGTTGTTCTGGTGATTGATTATTTTCACAATTTATTTCTTATATCAAGATAAAACCTCTCCCAGTGCTACTGTACCCATTGCACCTTGTCTTCTCTATGTGGCTCCTTGTGAAGAAAGAGCCCCTGTCGTCTTTGTAGCCAGTCTTTGTAGTACTGGAATACTGTGATGAGGTCCTCATGAGCCTTCTTTTCTCCAGGGAGAAAAGACCTAACTCCTTCAGTCTTTCTTTATGGGGCAGGTTCTCCTGCCCTTTGATCATCTTTGTGGCCCTTCTTTGGACCCTCTCCAGGCTGTCTGCATCTTTCTTGAATTGTGGTGACCAGAACTGTACACAGTACTGCAAGTGCAGCCTGATAAGCGCCGAGTAGAGTGGGACAATTGGACCTCTATCACTAATGCCCCTTTTGCTGTCATTTAGGCCTATTACTCCTGTTCCTTGCAAAGCGAGTAGATTATTGTCTTCCTCTTTGCATCAGTCAAGAGGAGCATTCTTCAGAATTTGAACAGCTAACAATTTTTCCCCTCAGTCTTCTCTCCAGCCTGAACAATCTCAGTGCTTTCAGTCTTTCCTCTAAAACACCATCTACAAGACCTTCAGCCATGCCTGTTGCTCTTTGTTAGACTCTGGAATTGGTCCAAATCTCTTTTAAAATGTACCTGAATTAAACATGGTATTGCAGGTAAGGACTTAGCAGTCTTGAAAAAGGTAAAATAACTGCTTTACCAATCCTCTGGATGATAGTCATGTATGCTTTTTCCATGGCACTGATATTGTTGACTCACATACAGCTTGTGAACCCTGTAGTTTCAGATCCTTTTCAGCAGAGCTGCCAGCTAATCATTCCCCAACCTGTATGCATGCTTACTGCCGTGCATCTAGGTCTTGCACATGTCCTTATTGAATTGCAGTCCCCTTTTTCAGATTTATTTCCTGTTTGTCAAGATCACTTTAAATTATAGCCCTCTTGTCCGAAATGCTTGCAGTTCCTCACAGACTGGTGTAACTGCCAGTTCAAAAAGCTTCCTCTATCATACCACCCAGTTCAGTAACTAACGCATCAAATAGTATCAGACCCAGGGCAGACCCCTGCAAATGTCACATTGATACATCCTTCTGTATTGATAGTGAATTAATGATAGCTACTTCTAAATAGGTTTTCCACCAGTTTTATACTATCCGTGTGCTTATTTCCTCTAGACTAGGTAGCTGTAGCTTGCTTATGCAAGTATTACGTGAGACCGTGTCAAAAACTTTACAAAAGATGAATGTATGACATCTGTTGTCTCTTCCTTATGCACAATGCCCTCTCACAGAAAGAAACTATGATCTGACACAATTTATTTTCAACACGACTATGATGTTACTTCAGTCATGTAGTGGTTTGATTATTCATTCCATTTTTTTTTTTTTTTTAAATTGGAACTGCTGCTAAGCTGATTGTTATGTGGTTTCCATCCAATACTTTTAATCCTTCCCCTACTCTTATATATGCCCTTGACCAACTTTGGAAGTTTCTAGAGATGGTCCAAAGAAGGATCACAAAAATGGAACTGTATAAGAGTTATGATGTAGGACTAATTCCATTTATTAGAAAGAAAGTTGAGGTGACGTAGGTGCCTGTGCTGAGGTACTTACAAGGCTGAGGTATTTACTAGGCTCATACTAATCCTTACCTTTGGAACTGGGAAGGAGTTTCTTCTCTGTCTTCGGTTGGCAAGAACTTTTGCAAGCTTTTGCTTCCTTCAGCAGTTACCAGTATGGTTTGCCTGCTGATATCATTCATCTTGGCTTAGCCAGCATCTGTCACTGCTGAGAGCCAAACCCTTGTCTTTGCTTTGGGACATATAGCTTAATCTTCTGAGAATGGAAACATTTTACTGAAGTCTTTAAGATTTATATACAGGTACCGGGATAAAATCTAATGGCCTCTTACCTCCATATGTTGATTAGATGATTTGATGGTCCTTTCAGCTCTTAAATATTATTAAATTTAAGATTAATCAAAGAAAAATTCTTCAGATTTTCTGGGGTTTTTTTCATTTTCTGGCACTAACAGCTATGCCCCTTTTGATTATTTTACTCCAAGTTTATATTAATGTGCAATTCTGTCTTTGGTGGGAGAAGTCCATATTTCACAGAATAAAAACAAACACTTCATTGCAGCCTCTGATGTGAAACCACATATTGGCAAATGATAATTGTGGGTTGCCAATTTGGATATTCTTTTCATACACTTCAGTAACACAAGATCCCTGTTAGAGGCAAATAATAATTTAGGTCAATTTCTGCTGGTTCAAGTCAACTGAGAGGCTTTCTTGCTTGTTTTACAAAATCTGTCTTTTATACGTTCACTTCTTAAAAAGCATCAGTTTTTACATATAGTTGAATCACAATTATAGACTTGATTGTAATATTAAACTCAGAAAATATGCATTTCTCTTACACAAAAAAAGTCTGAATGCTGCGATATTTTCAAGGTAGCTGAATACTATTCTCATTTTTACTATTTGATGGACAGTCTGATAAGAATTGCAGGAATAAGAACTCCAGAGGCATACTTCTCCATCTTGTAATCACTGCACTGTGATTACACAAAGCCCTGTTTGTGGAGTAAGAGAGTTGGCCTCATCTCTTTTTAGAGGCATCCTGAAAAGGAAAATTTGTCAAATCACTTACATAAAAATAGAAAAATGTATTGAATTCTGTCAATCCTAAATGGCTAAAGACAAGGCACTTCAATTTCACAGTCCTCTTTGCAATTTAAAGAAAATGATCAGTGCATACTCAAAATATCACATGTTTATCAGCCATAGAGGAGGGCTAAATTGTCCCCTAGTATGTACCATTGTTCCGGTGACCCACACATGCTGTGGAACCTATTCATCTCTCAAGTGGTTTGCAGCTGACAGCATTTGCTTGCTTCAGACATTAAGTTTCTCTGATAAAAAACAAAAAATCTGACTCTTCTTTTTTAATAAATGCACTGCTTATTTTTTTTTAGTAACACCGAGATGTAAAAATATATTAGAAATAAGGTTTTTTTGTTCACCGAAAAACACCTTGTTCTTTTAAACTTTGCTTTGGTTGTATCTTTACATATTAATCTCTTTTCCATTAAAAGACTTTGAAGAATTTCCATTTTTCTTATGCTTTTTTCCCCTGTTTTACTCAGGTATGATATAAGGCAACTTGGATGACAGGCATTGGTGTCTTGTGCCCTTGTGTCAGACTGGTTTCATTGGTAATATTCTCACATTTAGTCAGGCATTTCATAGGCTTTGTCCTTGATCACACAAACCTCACGCTGGTCCAAGGCCAGGGAGGGATCATAGTTTAACCCAGTGTTATCTGCACTGCCGACTGTCACAATGTTTGCATGAATCGGTGGGTTTCAGCTAAAACTGTGGTGCCTGTTCCACTGACTTCCTGAGCTGCTTGAAAGAGCGTCCATAGCTCTGCGGTGGCAGCGCTGCCACAGGAGACAAGCCATGCTTTCTCCTTACCACTTCAGGAGTCTGGACTGGTCTCAAAGCCAGAAAGGGAGAAATAGAAAGTCCAGCTGCTTGAAGGAGTTCTGCTTTTTTTCTYAACCCATGCCTGATAGAATGATTTTCTTTCTTTTTTCCTCTTGGTGTAGCAGTTGGAAGTGCTCTAAGTTGATAGCTTAGAGAAAGCAGAGGTGAGACAGAGAAGAGCAGAACTAATTTGGGGGCAAGTTTGGTTTGGGGCCCAGGGGTTCAACCTATACAGAATCGTGAACTCTTGTAGGAGAAGCTGAAATTTTCTTCTTTGCTATAGTGTCATGCTTGAAATAAGACTAGCTGTGATTCAAATGCACTTAATACAAGYATACCGTTACCTCCATCATTTTCTCATTGATGATCATGTGTAGTTGTTACAAAGAGCTGATAGAAAAGTGTGTTYTTAATTATGCAATTATTAATCAATAACTAGTCCTCAAATGTATCTGTTATAGAAAAATCATGTAGTGAAATGAGCTTGTGTGCACAAGTCCTAAAAAATTACCTGTCACGCTCAGTTTACACAGAAAAGCCAGTAGAAGAATGTGGGGTTTTGTCGATAAATGAAGTATTAAGTCTCTCTAGAACTACCCAGCAACAGGCTGCTTTTTAGGCAACAAACCGCATTTCATTAGCAGAGAAGTTGAAATTTGTTATCTCTATTAAAATAACTACCAAGATTAAAGATTACAGGAAATATGCAAGGGTATATTTACACTCGGGGGGTTTCCTTACTCCTACTTCAAATGGTAGTTCTTACTCAGGAAGGCCGTGCCTGGGGGTGCAGCTCTTCCAAGAACTGGGTCACAATTTTAACCACTGCAAAAATTTCCCACTAGTTTCAAGTCTTAGTTTTGCCTACTAGGCAGAGCAGAGACATTCCAACCAGAGCATCCAAAGGACACTGTGTATTTTTGTCATTTCTCTCTGTATTTTTCTCCAAATGTAGTAATGTTTTCTTTGTAAAGTAATCTTTGTAATGTATTGGAATAAACCTATTTTTRCTTTTCTCCCACATCTTTTCTGGTCCTAAGTCTGATTTCACGGTGGCAAATAGTAGATGTTCCATTCCCCCGTGGGTAGGAACATTAACATGCTTTGACTCCTCTTGGAGCGTCATGCCATTATAGAGGTTGGGAAGTCCTGAGGAATCTGGTGGGAACATCTCAAGTGAACTGAAATGGCTTGGTCACTGGCTGGCACCTTGGGTGCCAGATTTGGCAAAGGCAGCCTCTTAATGGGTATGAGTAAAAGTCTATCTCTGGGGAGAGAGGATCTGATATTCAGGGWTTGCCTTAGACTGTCCTGTTCATACTCTGCACAAAGCTGGCAAGTTAATGAACTATTACTGTTTTACATTCTTCAGGGACAAGGGAACTGAGGGGAAAAAAACTAATCAAAAGACAGATCCCAAAAATATCAGAACACACTAAGTGTTCTTTATAAAAAAAAAAAAAAAAATCTCTTGTAATATTGGACCACTTCTACTGTCCATAAGCTTTCAAAAATGTTCTCGGTGAAAAGAATGATTAYGGTGAAATGATCAAGTTAAGGACCATTTATGTATCTGGATAACATATACAAAAGAGCTCGAGATGGCTTACTTGGAAGAAGGAATATGCTTACTTTTCCTTGGGAAGGATGGCATTGTAGAGACTGGAGAACACAAACTTTCTTCAGCAAACAGGAAAGGAGTGGTTGCTTTCTGAAAGGAAAAGTCAGGGTATTCATTCATTTCTCTGAGGCTAGGAGAGGTCTAGAAATTAGCTGAGTGGGTGTTACTGCTGTATGAAAATTGTGTATGAGAACCTCAGGACCTCCCTGAGGAATGGAAAGATCTAAGAATGGACTAACAGGAGGAAGAAGAGTTTTCATTTGGTCCTAGTTTCAACATCCACCTGGTGCTGGGGAGATGGAGTTTTCACCTGAATGCTTATAACATCTCCTTAGTTAAGATATCCTTCAGAGTAGAGAAAGAACATTTTGCTCGTTCCTCCACACGAGGATCACACACAGGCTGTTAACTCTGTCCCTTTCGGTTGTTTTGCAAAAGCCTCGCCTTTCAGATTTGGCACATAACACAAACACAGGGATGTAAACTGAGCTACATGTTCACAAAAATATTAAACCATAAAGATACCAAGTTTCCTCTTGGGTGAGGGGAATGCAAAGCCAATATTTTTTATGTGGTTTCTGTTCAGAACTGTAGCAGTAAGTAAGTAAGCAAGTAAGATATGCTTAAATTTACTGTTTGTAGAGCTTTGTTCTCATCTTGGATCGTCTACACATTCCTTTTCTCAAGGGAATGAGGCCAAGAGTGTTATTTTGACTTTATGAAAACTTTTACTGATCTATCCAGTACTGAAATGCATGATGCACTGGTAAATAAAAGCCAATCTTTATTTTAAAGCAAACAGATTCTATCTGAATGTTATACTCTGAACAGAAGCTAAAAATCTTAAAAGTAATGCTTCTTTTCAAAAGGAGCAGGCAATAGTCTAAGTTAAGAAAACAACATTGCTTCTCTTGTATAGCTAGAGTTATGTATGAGCAATAATTAAAAATACAATATCTTTTTGTTTAAAAAAAAGTATTTCCAACTTCCACATGTGGTAATCAAACAAAAAGGATTACCACCTCTTTACAAATTTAAAACATTGATTCAATATGCATCCAGCTTTTGTTTTAATGCCAACCCTTCTCATTGAGTGCTACATTATTATTTTCTGAACAAGTATGTAGATCAGTTTAGTAAGTTCCTGAATAAATGTTTCCTGTTTTCTCATGATTATTATATTAAATTCCACTTACTACTTTTCAAATGCACTACATAGAAAAGATGAATAAAAGTTTAAGTGAAACTTTGTTCTTACTTTTAAAGTCTCTTATAATGGACTTCTACACTATACTGTAGAGAAAAAAAGAAAACAGAAAATACTGTAGAGAGAAGCTAGCAGAGATTTTATAAGGTGATGAAAGCCGGATGATTTTCTGTGGTTTTTTTCCTGTGATTTGGGTTGTTTTTTAGGKTTTTTTTGTTGGTTGTTTTTTATTTCCCCCCTCCTTTTCTTTCTGGGGCAAGCCAAGGAAACCTAGCAACTTAGGGAAAGCATTGCACATTTAACACACAGATCAAATATCTTCAGCTTAAAAACGGTCATAATGACTTTGTTTCTGCACACTTTGAATATGAGGTGGGACTGTGTCTTAATTGATATTGAAGACTAATGAGCAGTGATGAATCAATCCAATACTATTTTGCTGCAATTACTCATTAAATTTATCATATCAGTTTTGTCACCTTGCACTTTTTTTTTTTTTAAGAGGTTACATACAAGGTCATGACTTACGAGAAACTGGTGAGGTTTTTTTAACTTTTTGTAGACTTAATTATTTTACACTGAAGTAATTGACTACAGTACAACTAATATTTGAAATTTGCAATCCCGGTTGGGTACTTTGTATAGTTTTATTCAAAAAAGTTTTAATCTCATGCTTGAAATTCTCACTTTACTTTACATTGTGAAACACTCTGACTCTTRGCACACTTTAATAAATTCACTATTAATACTCTTGCTATATAACTAGATATTCAAGCTAAATATGTGGTGGATCATTAAAGAGGAAATCATATTCCACCTTTGAGGCCTTTGTTATTTAAACAGGACAAAAATATTTCATTAATTTTCTTTTTTTTTTTAAATAGTAGAAATAATTTCTGAGCTACCAATTTGCAACAAATTGAAACACAAAGGACTTTATTACCATGCTTACATAATGAAATATCAAGAAATGACTGGTTTTAAGCATTTCAGTAAACTTCCCTGCCTGAGACACTTACAGGCATAGTACTTATTAGTTGACAATATTATTATTACTGTCTAATTACCTATCATAAAACTGTTCAATTGCTTACATCTTTGAGTTCCACTATACATCTCGAATAGTAAATTAAGCAGGCGCAAGTTCATCTATTGTTGGATTTTACAAAAACTTCATAAACGGGTTCTCTGCCTCCTGAGGTGCACTAGTGGTGTATTTGCTCCCATGGTCTTCATATTTGGACAACTTTGTAGTCCTACTGACGGAAAGACAAAGACCAACTCTTAGGTTTTGTATTAAAAGAAAATGGGAAAACTGCTACAGAGACTTAAAATCCTTTTTGACTAAGACACAAAATATATTTAGCATTTGCACAGACACATATGATAGATGTAGTGTTATTCAAACAGAAACGTATCCTCTAAAGTATCCTCATGCAATGAGCACAGTCAGAGGTTCTGAAATTACAAAAATTGGGAGAAGCTGCTATAATAGTTGTCTGGCTTCATCCAGCACCTTTTTTTAAGGTGGTGCTACGAACTACAAGAACGAAGTCATTATTAACAGATGGAGATGCTAATATCTGGACACACTGATTAGAGAAATGAAACACTCTACTTACAAGTAACACGTATCATACCATTTTGCCACTCAGAGTTCCCTAGCATAGAAAAATCGTGTCTTCTGTATTCTCTTACAGATGTTAATATACTGACTTCATTAGGCCATTCAGTTGTTCTAGGATAAAGGTAGGAAGATGATTATGACAGTGATGGTAAAGCTATTGAGTGTTTTGTACCAAATTTAATTTAAAGATTTGTAAAAAAGATTTGTAAAAAGATTTGTACCTCACTGACAGTCTAAGCGTTTGTGTCAAATATGACTCCTGTGAAAGTCATTTAACATAGATGTAATAATAGCCAGTAAGTCCATAATTGCCCTATCATAAGCCATTGTTTTTCCTAGCATTAGCTTTTTTCTATTGCTGTAGGTCTTGCAGAATTAGCACTAAACTTAAGCACTGTTTATACTGTAAAACCCACTAATACTTCCCAACCCAAGTGCAGCCAGATGCCATTTCCCAGCAAGACAGTGTTGAGATCACAATACACAAAGCTGTTTAAACTTCARCTCCAATATTGGAATTGACCATAACTGTGAGAACCATGCTCCTCTAGAAACTTCCATAAGCAAGTCTGCGTTTCCAACATTCCCAGCATCCGATCTTACCCTAGGCCATAAAGGATCCATCATTAAAACGTAACTTCCAGCCCATATGCTACCAAACTGTAACCTTAAACCTAATTCAAACCAGTTATAATCATTGCCAAGTGACTCTGATGCAACACTAAGCTGGCCCCACTCACCCTTGCTGCTGTTAGCTCTTACACTGCTTCTCTTAACCTCACACAGTGCAGCAGCAAAGCAAGCTCTTACAGCTCTGCTGTAAGGTCTTAAATCCTAAGCATAACACTCATCGTAGCTAACTACAGCCCAGAGCCCACGATAATCTGCCATGAATCTTTCATCGCTGCTGCTTGCGTCAGCACCAGTCCTTGCAATTTCCAGCATAACCATAGGTCTTCAGTCCCTACTGTCCTTCATTCAAAACCTGACACAATCAGACCTGAACCGCAGCCCTAACTGCAGGCCAACAACCCATATGCCATGCCAGATGAACTGTGAGCCAAAGCCCACTTGCCAGCTCCAGCCTCCTGCCCAGCCTTCC
This sequence comes from Oceanodroma leucorhoa, assembly GCA_030449065.1. Lineage (NCBI taxonomy): Eukaryota > Metazoa > Chordata > Aves > Procellariiformes > Oceanodroma > Oceanodroma leucorhoa. The sequence goes on along the minus strand of JASVER010000029.1, from coordinate 2,506,857 downwards.
AGGCCTTACAGGATCTAGCAGTAAGCCTAGCTTTTCAGTCCCAAGTTTCACTGGGAAGAATGTCTTCAGCTGTGTCCTAAATCTGACTTTTAGAGGAAATTTCATGTAATGTTTGGGATTTGTTGTTCTCAAGGAACTGTATACTGATTTTGGTGAGCAAAGTTAGACTAACTCTTAGCATTTCCAAAATACAATAGAACTCTCATTTCAAATACTGCCAATAAGCAAAATTATTTCATACCCTATAGGTTAGCTGGAATACACTTTTGTTAACTGAACTATAGTACTGCCCATTTAAAGTAAACAGAAGCAGCAAAGGACGCATGCTGTTAATACTTACCTCATATTTTATTGTCATGATAAGTTACTTAGATGCTTTTCTGCAAAATTTTATTCTCAAATTTGACAAGCAGGTGCTAAATTTTAGCTATGTACACATAGAACTAGATTTTATAGCTTGAAGCTGGTATAACTTACTCTAAGTTGCTAGTGGGAAAAATAATGGGTGCAGAAAAAAATTGAAGGTCATCTTTTTGTGCCAACTGATACTTGCGAGTGGAGCTTCAGAACCACGAGATTAGTCATTACTTTCTATCCACAGTGATTATACAATTGTAACTTAGGAACTGAAAAAGAAACAGGTACACTGATGCTTGAATTGGGATTTTTAATTATTAGTACTACTTATTTGTAATGATTTTGGGGGATAAATTGACAGCRTAAAATATTTTGCCTCATATTTTGTCTCCTGCAGATAAGCTGTTCTGCTACATTCTCAAGATCCCAAATAGATCAAATCACTTTAAAACCAGTTACTAAGGTTGCTTCTTTTTTTAATAAGTTATTGTCATCTTCTAAGTAGTGCTATACGCAGCAGTAGTTTCCCTAGGTGAATGAAAAAGCTGGTCATTAATATTTTGTAATGTGCCTTTAATAATGAGACATAGTAGCAGTATCAAATGGCTTCTTATAGTACTAATGGTAATACTCTGACKTCACAAAAAACTTCATAGGTTGCAAACTAGGAAAACTTGGTGGGTTGCACTGAAATCTCATGGTGCTGTGTTACTCAATTTATGTCTTTATCAGCACAAATGTATTATTACACACATTACTTGCTTCTTGACAAAATCATCCTAAAAGGCTGATAGAGTATGATGCATTACAAGGCTACCATTTTCTAGTTTTACAGTGAATTCTTGCAGGTTGACTTAATAAGCAACTCTAACAGTAAATACACAAAATATAGGGGGACTATGCGGTTAAAAATATTTACCATCTGACAACTTCAGGGAAGGAGTGAGTTAGCCAGAGRCAGCCCAGATCACCTGGCACAGCCTGAGCTTAAATGGGGCTCCTGAGCTGATGGGCAGAGAGTGTGGGTGGAATCCCCAGGTGAGGCTGATCAAGGCCATGAAGTCCTATTAGGGCACTCAGGGTCCTGACAAAGGCATTGTCTCATTCTCCTGAGCCAAAGCTGCGTGTTAGTGTGGGAGCTAGCTTGATCAAGGTGCACTGCAGAAAACAGAAAGTATATAACTGCTGTGGTGCTGACAGGCTAACAGTGCCCARAAGAGCTGATGCTGTTGATAAGTACAAACATTTCCAACAGCTGTGTGCAGTATTAGCCCAAGAATCTCCCTACTCAACAAGTAGCTCATCTTCCATAGAAAACCAAGATTTTTTACCCACTCACTCAGGCTTTCGGAAACCTCATGTAAGCTGTGGGGTAAAGGGTTTTGCTCTTCATGATAGTGACTTTGGAGATGTAAGACATCAGGGGCCTTCACAGAGCTCCTTCCTTCCTTCCTTCCCTGGTGCAATGAACCTGCAAGCGTGAGCGATTCCAAGCACTGCATCCCGGTGTGCTTCTGAGCTCAGTACATGCACACGGTGTCCAGGCCTCTCGGGCTCACTCCCTGCAACTACAGAAATATTTGTTTGTTGTTAAAAACAACAGCTTAAGTTTACTTTAGCCCTTTGTGTTCTAAAATATGTGTTCTCGTCCATACTTACGTCAAATAGTTGCATTTTCCTTTGAAATGGCTTTTGTGCTAACTAGTGCAAGCTGGCAAACCTAATTTCAGTTCTGTGGAAATTTTCAAGATTTGAAATATTTTTCATCCCACATTGGGAAAAAATGTCAAGAATGTACCCAATATGTCAGAATGGTGTGTTCAAAACTGTTGGGTGTTTAAATTCAAGTTTTTAATCCTTTAGTGGCAAGAAGTAGATAGCGGATACTCACTGCTTGTATTGTCTGGGAGAACCCCCCAGTTTTAAGAAAGTACTTTTTATGCAAATCCTTCAATTAATTCTGAAACTTGAGAGGACATGGTGGCAATAGTTTTATCTCTCATGGGCAATTCATGACTCCAGACCTGCCTACTGGTGTTATGCAAAGAATATGAGTTCACTCTCGTCACACAGATCTTCAGTCCCATGTAAACTGGATAAGGGAATGCCTACCAGTGAAGTCAGAGGGGTGAAGGAATGGCAATGGTAAATCATTGCTCCTCATTTTTGCGGAGCTTTTCTCATTATTTGTGAAATCTGCTATATACAATGAACCACGTTGTCTCTGATATATATGTACAAATTCTATCAATAGCAATGAAAACTGCACATGCCGCTGTCAAAGACTGTTCCTCCTTTGAAGTCTTTTCATAACCTTTCACATGGCGTAGTTTAACTAATCTTAGTCCTTACTTGCTTTATTATTAAATTTCAGTTCATTATTCTACTTCATTTTAAAGCACRTTCTTGTATTTAAAGTCTTTTTTCCTCATTGGCATCTGTGAGAGTCTATTTGACATTCTGGATTAGAAATACTTTTCTTACCAATATTCTCTCCATCTCATAGTAGTTTGTTACAACATACAAGTGTTGGCATTTATTTTATTTTATTAGCCTATGTAGAGGTTTGAAATGTTGAGTTTTATTTTGTTTTGACCCTGCTGCCCAGAGAATTACGTGGACACTGTAAAAAGATACAAGAAAAATATTTGGTCACATTTTTACCSTATCACTTCTGACGATATCTGTCTTAGTCTAAACAGGATATCAGTCTTTTAACCTAAAGCCTATCCTCCAGTGTGCGTGCAACCTTTTCATTTCAGTGGGAGCATATGTGCATATTGAAGGACACGGCATGACCTTGTATGTGTAATTTATCTGCCTTTATAACATAGTTTCTTGGTTGGGTTGCTGAGATTTTTTTAAGTCCAGAGAAAGGAAGAATGACACTTTAAGGGACTTTCTGTCCACTTTTCATTTAAGTAAGATAAAGCATTTGTCAGTGAGTGAAGCGTCCAAAATTAAGTACTAGAATAAAATAATTATTAAAGATAAGCAATATCTAGACTCTTATAGTCTCCGCCCAAGGGGTCTGAGGAATTTAAGAATGAAATGCCTGAGATGCTAACAAAACCATGTAGTCTCTTTAAAACCAATTGCTGTTGGAAAGTAGAAAATATGAATCTGTCTTAAAAATCAAGTGATGACTTCTCCAGGGATCCCATTGACTTTCAGATGTAACGAGGGCAACGCCAGCGACAGGAGTGGCGGCAGCCACAGTCCTGAGCTAAGTGAGCCCCTCTCAGAGGGTGTTCGGGCAGTCTCATGGCCTCATGAGAAAGACTCTTGAGGGGGGGCTTGGCGAGGTGCAGAAGATGCATGTGGTGGGTTTCCAGTTGCTGTGAAGGTGACATGGTGTTCTGGTTTCAGCCAGGATAGAGTTAATTTTCTTCCTAGTAGCTGGTATAATGCTGTGTTTTAGATTTAGTATGAGAATAATGTTGATAACACACTGACGTTTTAGTTGTTGCTAAGTAGTGCTTACACTAGTCTTGAAGACTTTTCAGCTTCCCATGCTCAGCCAGGTGCAGAAGAAGCTGGAAGGGAGCATAGCCAGGACAGGTAACCGAAATTGGCCAACAGGGTATTCCATACTATGTGACCTCATGCTCAGTATATAAACTGGGGGAAGTTGGCTGGGGAGCAGTAATCACTGATCGGGGACTGGCTGGGCATCGGTCAGCGGGTGGTGAGCAATTGCATTGTGCATCATTTATTTTGTATATTCTATCATCATTATTATTATTATAATTTTCCCTTCATTTTCTGTTCTATTAAACTGTCTTTATCTTAATCCATGAATTTTACTTTTTTTTTTTTCTATTCCCTCCCCCATCCCACTGAGGGGAGGGAGGGAGTGAGCAAGCGGTTGTGTGGTGTTTGGCTGCCTGCCAGGTTAAACSACAACACATGGGTGAGTGGTGATGGCCTCCATGAGTGACCACTGCTCTCTGGCAGCTTCGTAGTCTTGCAAGGGACACAACCGGTGGGTGTGAGGGAAGTGTCTTGTCCTGGAGCTGCCCTTGCCTGTGCCGGGCTTCTAGCTGCTGTGAGGGCAGTGCAGGCAGTGGGATTGAGTTCACAAGCACACTGAATTGGTGTCAGGAGGTGTTCAAGTGGGCTTATAGCCTTATGAGAAGGGACCTCGTGGTGGAGGCAGCCTAATCCTGGTGCAGCAGTGTCCCCTAGGGAATGCAGTGACTAGGAGCTGCGAAGAGGGACTCGGCACTCAGACTGGCAATTCATGGGACTGGGCACGTGCCAAGGAGCTGGGGTGCTTCTCAGGCTCATGTTCTCTGCCAGTGCTTACTGCTTGCTGAGCAGCTCTGCGCTTTGCTTCTAGATCTTCTGAGAGGTTCTTTTCTGGCATCCTCAGATCCAGCTTCTGCTGGGAAAGGCTGATCCTGATTAGGGAGGGTCAAGTGCCCATTTGGCTGGTGTTAGCTGTCCCAGAGCATAGGTCCCAGGGCAGAGCTCTCAGAAGCAGCAGTTTGCTCAGAAAGGCATATGGAAGGGGGCCAGAAATCTGCTGAAGGCCATGTGGGACTCATCAACAGTAGTGTTGCACTACAGGGCACAGTTCCCAGCACCAAATGGAGCAACTGCCCCTGGCACAGCAGAGGCCTCTACTGAAGTCACAGCTCCAGTGGGAGGATAAAGCTCTCCAGATCTCAGGCTGCAGAGAGTACCTGGTGCCTCTCTCAAAGGCTGGAGCAGGAGAAAAGTGTCCTTGCCTGCAGAAGGTGTGCACTAGATGATAAGGAGATATTTTGCCAAGACAAGGAGCTGTGGGAGCAAGAGGGTAGACTGCACAGCATCAGGGAACATAAAAAAGGTATTGACGGCATCTTCATAGAGATCCTGCAGAGGCAAAACCTGAACCTGTAACTGCACAGAGGGAGGGCAGCCAGAGACCATGGTCAGTTGTGGGGCAAATGGAGAGTCCCARGCTGGGAAAGGCAGGAAATTTGCGACTGCTGGCAAGAGGAGGATGGCAGATCTACAGTAGCAGAACTGGTTTAGTGGGCTGGTAGTAGGCACGGGAGAGAAAGCCATCCCTGGGGAAGCAACAGAGCCACCTGATGAGCCATGCATTAGCACCAAGAGGAAGTTGTGAGTGATAGTAGCGGGGGCCTCACCTCTGGGGGTAGGGGTACAGCCTGGAGTCGTGGCTTTAATAGCCCGGGGGGGGGGGGGGGGGGGAATTTGCACTGAGTTGATGATTGTGGACAGCAATAGTTGAAACGAGCATGCCTGTTCCAAGTCTACTAGTTTTCCAGTGAGGATGTGAGAAGGATGGGTGAAAGGGTTAGCATCTTAAATGGCCTGTTCCAGCTGCACCAGTATTTCACTCTTAGACTCTTTCCCTCTGTGTGAGGGAAACTAGTTTAAATGAAGATTAAATTGAGAAATATAGATTGCTTGAAAAATAGTGATGGGGGAGAGCAGCCCTACTCTGTGCCATCCAGGAGTTTCAAAAAGTTACCAGAAAGACAACTGTGGTAACTTACATGAATGTATTCATTAAATTAAGAAATTGGGTGAAAGCATGTATGTGTTTACACAGAAATAATGGGCTTAATAATATTAACATGCCAAGTGGTGCATTCAAATAAACATATGCAAGTAATGGCACTTGAAAAGTTTCTAGAACTTTGATCAGTTTCTTTGAAAGTACTTTGCTAAAAATCATAAGTGTTGGGCTTTATTTAATTTGTAGGGAAATTGTGGCACACTGAAGTGATTTGTTGAAGGTCACTTGGCAGACTGAGGAAGAGAATTCTGCTCTTCTGAGCCTCAAACCTGTGTTCCATTAAACTGTAGGGAGAAAGTAGACTGAATCTTTGACCTGAAGTGGTCACCAAGCCAGTAGTTGGATATTGTAATATATTAAACTGTGTTTTCATTCTATGATACTGGCACCAGTTAAAAAACTAAGTTGAGCAATAAGTGCATTACAGCTTTTGACTCTGTCTTAAAATGAGTTATCCATTCATATGGTGAGTGTCATACTGACCTGTTTACATATTTCTCACAAAACTGCATTCTTTCTGATTTGCAACAGCTTAAAAACATGAAATTTTGGACAAATATCCCTCAAGAAAGCCAGGTCTTTGGCAGACTGTTTAGCAAAACCGTATTTTCCTTCATATTCTCCCTCTCTCGTCTACATTCACACTGTCCCTGTACATATGGCCAAATATTTGCCATGGGAGAACTTTTTGTTTGATAAGGCATGCTCACAAGATCTGCCCCACTTTCCACTCTTTGGAATGAAGGAGCAAATACTCCATATTTTTTGCTCTCCTCAACCTTTCAAATCTGACCATTTAAATCTGTATCATTCATTGTTTTGGGTGAAAGTTTTGTTAGTTCTCTTTGAAGTTATCTGATTCTTCTTCTAATGTTTAGCGTCAGGAGTCTCTTCTGAACAATACCTACTATTCCTTCTTATGGACAATCCATGTGCCTGCAACCACTGAAGTGRGCTTTCAGATATCATCAGAGCAGCTTTCACTGGTGCCAAGCAGTGACTTTCTTGGGCCGACAATGACTTTCTCCTACATTGCTGTAACTATCTCTGTCATGGTAGAGCAAAGCTCCACAGAGACTGTACTTCCTGAGCCTGAAGTACTCTTACTTAAGCATGATTTACATTACAGAAACATCACCAAAGAAATCAGGATTGGCAATGCACATGTTGGCATCAGTCTAATGTTCTTGATTCTTCTTGTTGGCGTTAGTGTAGTTACGCATATTGAAAGACTTGGCCCTTTTTGCTGTATCATCTGGCATAAAGTGCTTTATCATCTGGCATTGTTTATTGGGATGCAGCTGCACAAATTTCACCAAGATGTTATTTTGCTGTTGGCAAAGGCTGCCCTCCTCAACACTTCAAACTTCATTGAACACTGCAGTACATGTCCTGCTATTTGAAGTGGTGTTTGGAAGTGTCTCTTGGCTTCAACCTTTGCACAGGCCCAATGTGATACCATGAAGCTTCAGTATGAGGGGAGAGACCTTGCTGTAGGGCAGTTACCTAATCCTTCTTTCATCTTTCATCTATTGATGAAGACAGCTTCTCAAGGCCTCAGTAAGAAATGCTGTCCTTCATGCAGATCTCTATTGATATATTTTTCAGGACAAAGGCACAGTTCAGACCCATTCTGAGTTTCTTCCTGAGGTTGTCTTCAATTTCACTTGAGTCAGAAGATTAATCACAGATAAATGTGTAATTACTTTCTAAGCTACAGCCTGTCATAGTTTTCACTCTATAACTTTGTTGATAGGCAAGCTTCCACTTTTTATGTTGATAGGCCAAGATGTTTAAAAAGTATCTCCCCTCTTCACAGTAGTGGCAGAAAGATGGGATAGGTATATCAACATAAAAAAGTTACTTATATTTTAGTACGCCTGTAACCATCAAGGCCTTTTCTGTTAGACTTGAAGTGACCATCACTGACCTCTCTGCAAAGTATCTCCATACCTCAGGTTTGTCTTCAGAAGACATTCTATTCGGCTTCAAAGTCCAGGATCATTCTTGAGGTCAATGATAATTTTTTTAGGTGTCTTTCATAGAGTCACACAGTGTGAAAATACTTATAAACAAGTACTCATGGGAGAAAGATGGCCATCTATKGTTCTTCTTTAAGATACTTTGTCTATATGTACATTCACAACCACCCTTCTACCCCTCTCCCTGGGATTGTTTAGAAGTTTTCTAGTTCTGAGGCTGAGAAGCACAGTGAGCGTGGGATGTATCTCTCCCTTTTAGAGCAGCTGGTGCAGCATGCTGGGAAGGTCAGGTTGTCTGCACACCTTATGAATAGCGTTGAGGAAAAAAAATATGACCTTGGGAACAATTGTTCTATTTATTGGTATATAAATCTGTAACTAAGCATGGCATTTTTAAAAGGAATAGTTGCAATTCAATACCATGTCTATCACATTATCTAACTGTACGAACTCTGCCTCACCCATGGTATCATTCTTATTATGTCAGTTACATAAAATTAAGTAGGAGTGTGAAAAACTAAAAGAAAAGACTCAGAGAACATTATGTACACTTTTCAATTCACAGTTGTTTATTTCAAAAGTGGTTACTTGTCTATTTTTTTWAAAAAAATCATACACACCTTCTTCCTACAATAAAATAATTATCTCCCAATGCTGAAATGGCTGAAGAAATAAAATGTAAGCATTACAGCCAAAATTGCATATTCTTATGATCTCAGCTAGAGAGGATTGTTGGCCTAAAGGACTGACTTAACTTCTTATTTTCCAACTTTGCTACATCAAAGTAAGTGACTAACAGTCAGAATTGACAATAAGCAGTTAGTCAAACCTCTGAACTAAATAGAAGTAGTTTAAGCTGTCAGCAAAGCACCAGAGAGTCATCTTCCTGTGTTTCTTATCCAATTAGTACATACTTAAACAAATTGGAAAAAATTATTGTAAAGCTATAAAGACAATGAAGACTTGTGTTTTTGGCATAGCTTTTCAGTTGTCATTTCAGGGCATGTTGATTTTCTATTTAATTGTAGGTTCAGTTAGAAGCTTTGGTTTCAGATTTCTCCCTTGGTCACTTCGTTCAGTTCCTAGGAAGACAGGCAGAAGGGAGTTCACATAGTAAATATTTTTGCAAACTCTCCTTTCCAAGTTTCTCTGACTGTCATAATGGCATACTTCAGGGCCCTTCTGCTATTTTTAAGGAGGCCTGAAAGATGGAATTTGGGAACCAGGGAAACTCTCTGGGATGGCTGAATGAGGAGCAAGAGAGACCTGAAAACATGGGGAAGGCAAAACTCCTGACTTATTGTAGTGGTGGAGAGCAGAGGAGCCCCCAAGGGAAGTAGCTCCCACGCGGACGAGGTGATGGTGCTCTTTGGTGCACAGATCCAGTGAGATTGCCACCGGAGACCACTGCTCATCCCTTCTGTGTTGTTCTTCCCATACTTCCCATGCTGGAGTTGGGCATACAGGGAGTACAGGCTTCACGCTCCGAGCTATGGGCAAACTGCTCCTCAGGTAGCTGTGTCCCTCCCTCCTGCGCTGGAGCCAGCAGGGCCAGAATGCCTTAAAGCCCAAGGTCTGTGCCACAGCCCTGAAACCACAGAGCTACTCCAGCTCAGTTTTCTGGCTCACTCATACTCACCAGAGCCTCAGTGTGCCTCTTCCAGCTGGTGTGGTGGACTCCACCAGCTGTGTTAACACTTCACAATGTTTTCGGAAGCTCCCAGTTCCGGAGCTGAGGATTCCTGGTATACACAGAGATGTGGAAATGTTTACAAAAGGTGTTGAATGAAATCAAAACTCCTTTGCTTCTCTCAACTGTGCTTTAACAGGGATTACTAATTAAAAAAAAAAAATTAAAATTGTCTCTAATATTTGCTTTTTTATTATACTTCTGAAAGAGTGAATCATAACAACCCTGCACGGAATCTGCTGTTTACTTCAAAATGCAGGTCAAGTGATATGTTTCTCTTTGACACCACATGTTCCAGCTCCTCTTTAAGCTCTTGGTATCCATTGAGGGTGATGACTGTAGGTTAATACCTTCCAATCAGRATGCTGCTATATGATGTTTTGTGTTAATATTAACACATAGGAGAGGGGGAAAAGAGGGAAGATCCTTAGGATGTGAATGAGCATTGTGTGTTTGGACAGGTACGGAGGTCTGCTTTTTTTAATTCACAGCGGCAATACTGCACACACACCCCCATTGTACTCACTACTAAGTGATACTCACTACTAAAGGAGTTACTCCTGCATTGTAGAATCTCTTGGGAAGTGTAAAGCTGCTATAGCAGCTCATGTGACCATCTCTTCCATTTTCTGCGCAGGCAACACATCATTTCTGTTTCTCCTCGTGAGGACCAAGACAAGAAAAAGAAGATGCAGCTAAGCTGTTACCATGTTTTGCTGGAATGAACCATATACTTCTGAAAGCCAGCTCTAGACTATACAGACTGGGACGTGCTTTTTCCTGGATTATTCCTGGACCCATTGCTTAAAAATTGGATTATTGTTCTTTGTACATTTTTTTGCTTTGGTGGGCCTTCCTGGACTCATTGTTTAATCTCTAGAACTTCAGCTCCTCCATCTAAAATATGGTATATTATCAGAACAACCTAGAGGATAATCATTCTACTTTACTCAAGAATTTGAGATTTCAAAATCTGACTTGATTTCAAAATCTGACTTAATTTCAAATTGGGCAACAGCCAAGTATTTTTAAATTCTCAGGAAGAAAAGGAGAAGTAAAGCTGATGGATCAAAACATTTCAACTGTAATGCTTATCTTGAAAGACATTTTAATATCTAAACACAAATTTGATCAAATTTGTAGTTTTTAAACAGAAAATCCATGTTTTATTTCAGGAACATCTTCATGGAATATTTTGAGGCTCTTGGAACTACTTTCAGTGTTTCTTACAGGAAGTTTGCATAAAGTAAACATCGTTTTGAAAACATTTTGTTTTCTCTTATGAAATATCTCTGTTAAGATTATAGACATGTATTCTCTTTGTTTATTCACTAGACCTTATATGAACTATCACAAAACTAGAAAGACTTCTAAGGCTTGGTTGTGGAAGCTTGGACAGAAAATGTGAAGCAGAACATCAGCTGAAGTAAAAGGTGATTAGCTTTATTGAAGTCTGCCCTCAGAATTGCGGTAGCCCCTGCTTGGCATTTTCAGCTCTGTACGTCTGGTATAGCAAGAAGGCATCATGCACTACCTTTTAGTCATTTCGGAAGTGCACAGTTAGATAGGCATTTTCATTAGGCAGTTCTGTGTGTGTGAGCATGTGTCTGATCATGGGCACAAAGCTTAAAATATAATGTTGACTTCTGTATGGGTACCCTGTATACTGTGAATATATCATAAAATATGTCTAAGTTGTTGTGCTCACTATTCCAAATGATCAGATCAGATGTTCAAGCTTAAATATTCAGGATTTGTTTTTTTAATTTCCAAGGAGCTAATTAAAGCCATAGCTAAAATAATGTTTTACATCTCAAAGTAAAAAATTTCCCTGCATAACAGTGAATATGCAGTGGTTCAAGATGCTTCTACCAAAAAACTTAGAGGAAGTGAAGAGTTGTAGAGTATCTTGATTCCTAGAAATACAAACCCTTTTAACAATATATGTACAATGTTTTGGTACCCTTAAAAATATTTGGCGTGCGCTTTTTTGGTGCTACATGGACATTTTCCTCATTATCTGAATTTAAAGCTGGTTTGCATCAAACTGATAGTCTGCCTGTCTTAGCTGCCTCCAGTAATTTTTCAGTAGGGTTGTGTGTGGTGTGTGTGCCTAAGAAAACAACATTAGGTTGTGCTATCTGATCTTAACATGCTGTACTGTTGTGGAGAATTTCTTAATGCACCAGGGTGTCCATCAGGCCCCAGATACAACCACAAAGCCAAGCCAGTGACGCAAATCAGCAGCTGATATAAACAAGTTGACACAAACCAGAAACTAAGCTAGGAGTGAACCTCCGGAGATGCTGCTTTTTTTCTCTTCTCTTCTTTTTTTCTTCTTCTTTTTTTTTTTTTTTTTAAATAAAGGGAAACATTTCTCAGCAACTGAAATGCTTTTGCATTTGCCTCCAACTTCACAATTAACCTAAATTTGGCTCTGTAATGTGCAAGTTTATGAGAGAGAATGTGATACAGCCTGCTTGTAATTAGTTTTGTAGACAGACTGTGTGTCCTAGACTTAGTGTGTTTGTTGATTTTTGAAAGTACCCCGATGACCTCTTTTCCTATTTATATGCCATTTAATAATCCATAACAATACTCACAGAAGAGACCATAGTGCTTTATTGAAGTCCTGTAATTTTTTCTTCATCTCTTTAATATTAGGTGATTAAATGCATATAAACCCTTTCTTTACAGTTAGAAATCTCTCTCTGTTTCATTCTTTCCAAACTGTATCCTTCTTTTAAGGGCATATGTAGTACTTTATTGTTACTATTTAGTTTACACTCCTTCAAAGCACAAGCATCATCTCATCCGGATTTATACTGGGCATGCTTTGCTAGTGTATTGACTGCAGCTACATATTATGTTAGTAGCGCTAAGTGTGAATGCAGCTTAGAGTAGCAGAACTGCTTTGTTCCACATGGCACCCTGTCCTGCTTTCCTCCTCCTTCCAGGCAAGTAAGGTCTTCCAGCCCAGATCCAGGTTTGTCCATGTAACTGCATCTGCAGTGAGACTGTGCCTGGTGCAGCTGTGGCACTGCAAACCCCTCGCTTGGCAGATACAGCCAGGCCAGCAGGAGCACAGCGGAGACTTGGTCAGAACTATCCACCTCCTCTCTTTTCTCAGAATAGTTACTGTTTATTCTGCTGTGTGCTTTTATAAAGTCATTCAAGTACCTTATTCTGTATAAATAAATCATTATTAAATGTGATTATAACACTGTTTTCAACCAGCTTATGACTTGTACTAAGTTCCCTCCTGGAAAGCTGTGTTTTTTCTTCTACATATTTATATCTGAAAGCACAATACTCTGAACTTACTTTATTTTATTCATCTCCAGGTTTGGTTTCTTTTAAAGAGTATGGCACAAGCAAAACAGCAGACACAACCTGATCCTAAAGGCTGACAGTATTTAAAGTTATGGCAGCATGAGATATATCAAGACTCCCCAGTCTATTTCTGACTGACGCTCTGCTTTAAATGACCTCAGTTTAATTGATTAACCTTTGTTTCTAAACTAGAATAATTGTATTTACAAAACTTAAAGACTGTATATGTATTAACTAACATTCATTAACAAAAGTTCTTTTGAAGAATAAAAATGTTGGCTGTTACATATGTAGTTGCAGTGGAAAATAACATTTGTCTCCTGTGAGGGAAATGCGTATATGACCATGCTAGTACGTCTCATCATGCTACAAATCTGTTTCTATTAAAGGGATAATAAATAGGATATAAAAGCTCAGTTCCTTAGAGCTTTCATATCATGTATCCAGGCCTGCTGGAAAATACAAGAAAAGTTGTCAGTCAGGCCTCCTGGAAGTGAATGTCTTCTTTTTCATAGTCCAGATAATACAGTAACAGGAAATTACTTCCATATGTGGCATACACATGTGTTATGAAGAGCAGGACATTTTTTGTATCTATTAATAGAGAGATGCCATCTACTGGATATTATAATTTACTGAAGAGTCCCCAAGGTTACTTAGGAAATGCTAGCTGTTGTTGCAGTTATGACCTTTTGCAAAATTGCTTTTAATGCACTTTCCACAAAATTTAGCCTTCTGAGAGAAACTGGGTTGATATACAAAAGATAAGGAAGCTGCAGTTCATATGTCTTGTTTCTGATAATCTTTTATCCACCAAATAAATTATAGATAATATTGCCTGCATTTTTTTTAGTCTTCTGTCATTATCATCCCTTGATCTCAATGTAATATAGAAGATGATAAATAGGTATTTTTAGAGGCAAACGTGGAGTGTTGAGAGGGTCTGTACAGTGAGACTCTGACAGTTTTTCTTTGCCATCCAACTTTTACTGTTCTATTATCGACTTAAAAAAACCAATCACAAAAACCTAAAACCCGGGGCTGCTGTGCTTAGCTCTGTTCAGTTTTCGGAAAAGGATCCTGGGATTTTAATTCAGATTTAAAGATTATGTATTTAAGTTCCAAAACCTACTTTTTTCTGCCTAAGCACATATTCTGCCTTCTGCTCAGTGCATTGCAATGTTAATAATACAAAGTATAGTACCATATATGTAATGTATAAAATAATAAATAACATTATCCTCACTGTCCTGTTGCTTTCAGCTCTGGGTTTTACATTTTATCTGTTATAGGAAGTGCTATTGCAATTTGGGGAACTACTGTTCGTGAATCACTGTGTAAGGGAACATTTGCATGTGTGGGGAGTCAGCCAGATGCTGTCAGGCTCCTGTGTCAGATGTAGACAGTGCAGGATCATCAGGCTTCGRTCCCTCAGATGCAGATGGGAGGACGTTGAAACTCTGGCTGGGTATAAGCATGGTCAAACTGAAGTTGGTGTCTGCAGAGATAAACCAAAAGGAGTGGCCAAATCATGTCCTTAAATAAAAGACTGAGAGGAATTCTCATCTTCTTGGGCTCCAGTTGCTGTTCAACTCTGAAACCGTGTTATTTTTAACTGGTAATGACAGCAGCAAAACAGTTCTCATAGACAAGGTCCTCACTGAGCAGCTCAAGCAAAATCCACATTAATGGGTGCTAGTAGCCCTGCAATGTGCATGCTCAGCCCCATTCTGCATGGTCCTTATCTCCGCTCCTTGCAGCTGAAAGGAGAGGTGGTGTCGCTAGCGGACTAACAGAGTGGTGACGGGGTGGGGTATGGAGCCTAGGGCCGTTGCTCTGCCTCCTCTATGTTCAATTTTGCCTACAGTGATGAAAAAGCTTGAGTTGTCCTGACTTATAACAATGAGATAGCCACATCCTTCATGAAGTCAGTCTTCTCCAACAGCTCTGCTGGGGATGGTGGTTTGAATGTGGAAATCCCCCAGAAAGGAAGACAAAGAAATGACAGTTTAATGCTGAGTCTTAAAAACCACACTGCTGGCAAGCTCCAGTAGATGAGTGGAAGGGAGGCTAAAAGGTTTTATCTACACTGTCTTCTGACAGTTGCCCTCAAGACAGTCTGTTTGGTCATTAAGGACAGCAGACCTCCAAATGCAATTCTAAATTCAGTGGAGGTACAGTAGGCTGTTAGATACCTCCCTGTATTAACTGGCACAACCGACAGACCACCTGCAAGCAGCAGCGTAAGTAGACGGTGGACGGGCTGCAGGGCCTGTCGTGCTTAAGGCCATAATTGCAGAAGCCTGTCACACCTTGTGTTGACTTATCCAGTGAAGCTCTCGGGCAGGAAGCTTAGCAAAGGCAGAAGAACAGAGAGAATATTTTTATTATGATAGGGACTCATTGTGGAGCCAGCCAAGAAAGAGGAAAGCATGCTGCATGGAAGGCAGATCCCTTGGCAGAACTCAGGATGGGTTTGGGCTGGGTTTCTTGTCTCCTGAGAGTCCTATGACCTTATCTGAAAGAATGCCCAAAATTTATTTAAAAATCACCTACAACAAGGATATGCATGCACATAATGCCTTAATCTCACATGTTCTTGAAGGATGAGTTATAACACCAGAGTCCCCAGAGGGCGAAGGGAGGATGGGTATACAGACAGCCCTTGTCTGGAAGGCCTAGGAAGACTGGCCTGGGGGACATATAGAAAAACTATGTACAGGAAATATTCTAGAGCAGGCAGGGGAAGCCTGCCTGAAGTTCCACAGCCTACAGGGGCCCGGGGAAAATTGACAGCATGCAGGCCTAGTGTGACCGTGTCTAAATACAGTCTGAATAGGCTCCAGCTGAAAGGACCTTATCAGAACTGTCTGACGGGATTTGTTACAGGCTGCGATGTGCTCTGCTGCGGTCTTGCACCAGGGACATTATTAAGATGACAGATGATGCTGTTAAAAAGGCAGTCTGTAACAGTGTTATAAAAAGGCCTTTACAGTTGTATTTTTGTCTAGGACTTTTATAAAGCGACAAAAAAAAAGTACATTGTAAAAAACTGGATGCATGCTTGTGGAGTGAAAACAATGTCAAATGTGAACATGAGTAAGAGAGAAATGAAGGAAAGGGACCAGTGGGAGAGTAGAGAGAAAGGAAAGGTGCTACGTGGAAAAAGAGGGGTGAAGGTTTCAGAAATCTAATTTGAAAATCATCATCCAGATCCCACACTTCTCTAAATCTGGTCAAAAATATCTGAAACTGTGGACCCTAAAACCTTGAGATAGAAGTGTTTAGAGGCTTTCTTGTAATCTATACTAATCTATACTCATTAGTACTTCTGAGGAATACAAGTTGCTGTAGAACAACATTTCTGCCGTATCGACATGTCTCGTTCTGACCAGAGCTAAAAAAATGAGTGGAGTAAAATTAAAATTATATGAAATGTGTAATGATTGATTGAAATTTAGCATGCAAACTCATTAGATTTAAGACATTTTAGATAAAAGTGGTAAGTGAGGTAGTTATATATTTGTGTATCTTCTCTCATGATACAAACCCCAGGATATCGTAATGGCATTTTAAGGTAGTACATTTAAAATAGATTAAAAATAATCACAGAATTGAAATCTAATATGTGGAATGGATTTCCAGAAGGTGGAAGAGTCTAGAAATAATGAGGATTCAAGACAATATAAAATGAGAATAAAAAAAAAACAAACCTAGATGAGATTTAGAAAGTTAAGAAGAGAGATAATTTTTGCACTTTGCTGTAATCTTTAACTCTGAATCTGTAGCAGATCTACTGAGCACTACTGCAAATAGGGTAGTAATCACAGCTCCTAGTCTGACCACCTTCTCTGATCTGGTATGTCAGTTCCTATGTTCTATGTTCCTCCTCCAAAACCTCTTTATGGCTGAAAAAAATTGTATCAAATTGTTTTGATACAAATGGCAAAGCTCTTAAGAATTTTAAGGAGCTGCCTTTAAAACTGTATTAATCTGGAGGTGGTGCCTATCCTTAGCGGTTCTTTCACTTTCAGTGGGGTGTGGACAGGATATAAGCTTTTGCCTTTGGAAGCTACTTGGCGTGTCACTGGAGTTCTCCACAGCCTGTGCTAGCTTCTTTAGTCAGTGATTCAAGCTTTGCTTAGTCTTTTTCTTAAAGATGTCTAGTTCTCTTAAGACCTAGCCTAGCTGCTTTTCTGAGACATTTCATGTTCACATTTTACAGTCTTAGAAAACAGATTTACTGAGCTACCCATACCAAATCCAGTCCCTAGTGTGGGTGCCATCAAGAAGCCATGGGAAGATGCAGTTCTGTACAGGTATCTATAGGATTACATAGGAAACCTGCAGGATGTATTCCTTGATTTTTTTTTTATGCCAATCTGTCACTGTATTTTAAAAGAAATTAAAATGTTTTGTAGAATGATGAATAAGAATAATCAGATTACYAGAGCCATCCTGGAGTTTTAAAAGAGCTCAGCTATGAAAATAGTGAACTGTGTGTAACATGCCTCTTGTAGCAGTCACTGTATCCGAGAAGGTGAAGAAGGTAAATGTGATATCAAACTTGAGAAGTCCATGGGTGCTCTGGCAACCTACAGACTATAAGTCCATTACCAGCCAAATCTTTATAAATGATAATAATGAATAGAACTAATAGCCAAATGCATAGATGAAAAGTTAGCATGGCTTTTGTAGAGGGAAGCCACTCTCACTCATGTATTGCGGTTCTTAGAAAGAGTCAACAGCATGCGGATGAGGTTGGCCTAGTGAGTCAAGCATACTTGGATTTCCAAAAACTTTTCACAAAGTCCTTCACAATGGTTTGTGAAGAGGCCAAACTTCTTCAGGAGAAAAGAAAAAATACCCTTTCAAGAATAAGTTACTGGTTAAAAGATGAGTAAGTTTTGATGGTGGTGGGAGGTTTCCCTTGGAGTTTCAYGAGCGTATGTGCTGGGAAATGTGTTGTTCAGCTATTCATAAAGGGACTGGAAAAAGTGATGGAACAAGGATATGAAGACATTTTCCAATAATCAAAAATTGTTCAGGATGGCCAAAACTAGGGCTAGTTGCCAAAGGACTTTGTAATCCTTAGTAAGTGGCTAAAAAGGTGATGCTTGAGTTTTAATATCGATAATGTACAAGGGAGGCAAGAAACCTTAATTATGTCTGCAAAACAATGGATTTTAAACAAGCTGTTACTTTTAAGACACCTTGGATTCCTTGGGCAGGCCTTTGAAAACATCAGCTCACATAGTATCAGCCAAAAACATGAAAAGAATGAGGAAAGGAAYAGAGAACAAAATAAACAGTCATTACACCACTAAGCAAGTCCAGGATATGCTCACATCTTGAACATTAAGCACAGTTCTGGTTACCTCATTCCAGAAGGTAAATATTAGGATAAAAAGCACAAAAATACTGGTCAGGAGTATGGAACAGAGGGACTTAATAGATTAGGAGAGACCCCTTTGCTGTGGCAAAAGACCAGAGGTGGGTTGAGAAGAAAAAGCATAATAAAATCATGGAGAAGGCAAGTAAGGAATGATTATGCTCTTTGTAACACAGGAACTCTAAAAGCAAAACAAAGGAAGCACTTTTTCACACAATGCATAGTTAAGTTGTTGGATTCATCGCCCCAAGATCTCAAGGCCAAAAATATGATTGTTTTCAAAATGAAATTTAAAAATATACATGGGATATATTCATATTGTCAGTAAACATAATGGCCCGAATATGCCTTCTGTCTCAGAAGGTCCCTTACCAGATTGCCAAAATCCTTCCTAAAGAGAGGATCACTCTGTTTGTCTGTTTTATACTCTTTCTCTAAGCATCTGCTGTTGTCAGCATTACTAGTGTAGCCACTCTGCTTATGTATTCTCCTGTTGTTAATCAAAATTGCATACCTTTTGAGTTTTAAAACTTTTAATCCAGGATTTAAAAACTACAGTTCAAAGTGGTTGAGATTTTGTATACTTAATGATAAAACCTGAAGGATTCTGCTTATCAGAAAAGGTGACCATGCAGCCTGTAAAAATCCAGTCCCTTTAAGCTATGGCAAAGTAAAGACATGAACCCCTGTTTGAAAATGTTTACTTTTATTTGTTTGCTAAAGCATGTTTTATATGTAGAGATCTGTATATAGAGTTGAAAAGGTTTCCATTCGATGTTTATCAATAGTTAATGCTAGTTGTAGCCCTGTCAGATAAACAGTATTGTTTCACTTCATATTTATGTGTGTCCAAGTCATGAAGCTACTGAATTCTGCTAGGCTTTGTTGTGTCCCACTTAGAAATAGGCTAATTTCAAAAGGTTTTCAGGCTCAGATGGGTTTGTGTAATGATCCCCAGTTGAGCTGGGGATGTTCAGAGAACAGGCACTCTCGTGGGACTGCTGGTATTTCCTGTTTCTCATCAGGCCAGAAATACAGTAGCAGAGGAAGAGCTTTTCTCTTAGCACTGTATGATATTTGTGCTTCTGCTTGAATCTACGAAGTGCCACAGTGCATAAAACTGAAAGAAAACAAGTTTAGTGTAACCTTTTCAAACCCCAGAAGAGCTTCATATTTGGCTTGTGCTTGGACAGCAGCAGTTCACCCCTTCCTAGTCTTGTGATATATTTTTATTCAGAATTAAAGGCTAATGTGCCATTTTTTGAAGTTAACTACATGCTTTTTGTAAAGCTGTCTCCTATAAAGCTCTGATGTAAGTATTTTACATTGTAAAGACGTAGGTGTTGTACAGTGGCACTCAACAAACTAATCATAATGTAACACTTCTGTGTAGGACTAAAAATACTTGTCTAAAATATATCTTAATGAGATATGCATTAAATTAAAATAGGGTCTCATCATTGATTTTCTTGAAAGCTATCTAGTGATTTCATTTATAAAATGTGCAGTTGTGGATATAAATTGATATATATGTAGTTTTTAAACCCAAAAGGTCAAATATCAGTTTCAGGTAGTTCCAAAGTAGACAAGTTAGAACCAGCACAGAAGATTTCTATTGACATTGAGTATTATAATAACACAGAGTGACTAAGTGTGCATTTGTGTCCTTCCAGTACATATGCATACACATTTTGCATTTCAGCAATTCTAAAAATTCACATAAAAATATTTGTAAATTTTTTGTATTTTTTATATTCTATTTATATTTATTTACGTTTTATATTAATGGTGTGTTTGTGTATGTAGATTTTATTTATATTTATAATATAATACAATAAAATATAACTCTCTCTATATATGTAAAAAATAATGCTGAGGAGTAGGTGTTTTTTTCTTTTTATGTTTCAAATGTATCCCGGCTGCATCAGGCTTTGGCTGTTATTTTCACCTTGCTGACCACGTGATTTTGCTGTGGTGAGTATGTGCGTAAGTGAGGTTTTTCTTGTGGATTTCCTGCAGATACTGGAGAGTTGCAGATTATGCAAAGGTAGCAAGACAGTTTATTATTCCGGATGTTAAGAGATGTAGAAGGCTTCTGAAATGTTTTGTTTAAAATATTCCTCTTTTGGTATATTAGAGGAAAACCTACTGTGAGTGCCCAAAACACAGTACCTAATTATCCTATCTGTGGTGTGTTGCTATGCTGTGAAGCCATTTCCTGTGAATAAATCAGTAACAGGAGCAAACTGTTACCACTACCGCTAATTTGAGACATTTTAGAAACTCCACTCAAGATCTTTTCCTAAAGAAAACCTAAGTGATATATACATGCCCTCAAATTTCTAATTTTTTTTCACTAGTTTTACAAGATGGGAAAACTCTTTTCCACTTCCAATTGGTACTGGGAAGATTTTCAAATTTGGGTGAAACAGATACTTCCTAATCACAGTTCAGTCGTCAGACAGCAAAAGTTTGACATACTGAGCAGAGCTACTCTTGGTTGCCTCAATGGTAAAACTTCTTTGGCTCGAAGAAGCTAATTCAATGCGGTAAGTAAGTTTATGGGAAATGACTAGTGAATCTAGAGGAGCTGAAGGTATTTCACCATCTTGGGGTGGTCCCACCCTTGCTTTAAGCTGCTTCTCTGGTGAATATAGAATATGTACTGGCCCAGGTTAGACCCGTCTGATCTCTTACCTGATCTTTTTTCAGTCCATTTCTCTTGGTGAATTCAGAACACTGAATTAGTATCACGGTTGCTTCTGCAGTGCTTCTGGGAACGGAGTGTGTCAAAATGAGATTCAAAACTTGCAGTACTTTGAGAATGCGACTGCCTAAAATCGACAGGCAGCTGCCTAAGACTAACAAAGTGGTAGGAATGGTGGAAAAGGAACTGCCGAGGGTAAACACCCGTCCTGAATGTTTCCTCTTTCTGGAGCCCAGAGATGATCTGCTCTGGGCTTTAAATAGGATCTCTCTGTTCTGCAGAGATGCAATACTCGGAGCACAGCTCTAACCTCTTGCTTTAAAAAAGAGCTGGGCAGGGCTCATTCTTTTAAGATATGGCCAGAGGCACAGCTGGTGGTGCCCATCTTTTCTACTATAGGTTACTACTTAGAGCACTTATACAGGAAGTACAAGATTTTGGTCAGTGATTTTCTCTGCTTAAAGGCTTTTATACCGACAACTTTCACCACCTGTAATAAAATCCTAATCAGAGACTAGAGAATAGTAAAGGAGAATATTTTTCATTGCATTTATTGAAAGTGTGCAGGAAAATATCAAGTATCATTGAGTCAGAAAGAAAATCTATGAGGGATCAGGAACCTTTTGTGGTTTACTACTTACAGCATTTCTCTAGGAGCAAAAACTCATGGTCTTTAATGCCTGTTCTGCGCATCACTCTTGTGTTTAACACGGAAGAATTATTTAGTAAAATACTAAAATGGTCTCAGGTGGTAGTCAGGGTGGTCCTGAATAGAAGGCAATATGATGAGTGTCCTAGCTTATAGGGTATAATATAGAGAGCAGGTGCAGGAGCTCCTCTCCAGGTCCCCTCTTTGAATAGAAAGCAGCTTTGTTACCACATTTGTAGGGACCCCAGTGCTCCAGGTTTGTTTTATGAATGGTTTGAGAATACCTATCAGATTAGTCACCTCACATATTTTAGCAGAAATATATGTCTTCTGGATCCTGGAATCGATCCAGTCATTGAATTGTCCAGTTCATTGAGACTTGGAAAATTCTCATCATCCTCAGAATGCAGAGGACTCTAATGGAAAGCATGAGGAGTGGAGTGTGTCTGGGTTTGAGAATCAGATTTAAATACATAATCACCATCTAAATCTCAGGTGCATGCTAGGGACCTAAGTTGTCTGTTGCATCTGGCCCACAAAGCCATTTTGACTTGCTGCTTTCCTTTTTTTCTTCAGTCTGTTCGGTTCCACCTCTGCTCTTTCCATTTAGGATGGAATACTGCAAGGACTTAGGAAAATCCTTAGATCTGTGCACACATGTTAAGTCACTGTTTGAAATCAAAGATGTCTCTATGTTCCTGCAGAACTAGGTCTTTACACTGTATTGATTTTACTTCATCACTTCAAATTTATTACTTAGAATACATGTGCTGTAGGTTAAATTGCTATATCAACATATCATGAGTGCACTGCTGAACAGTACTTTCACTCTTAGTGATTTTAAGATGTCTTCATTTGTTGCAATACTACAGGAACGTAAGGCTTTTAGAGGGGGAATTCTCAACAGGTTTAAGCTATATGAAATCATGACTAGGTAGCTAATCAAACTAACATTTAGACTTCTCTCTAAGTTTTCTCATGTGAATCTAGGTGCTCTAAAACAGATAGTACACTGCTGATTACCTGATAATCCTTTGTAGACTTTTAGCTCTAACCTAAGTAATCCTGCATTTGGTGTCTTCTTWAAACTGCATAATATAACCTATTTTAGTGAAGTGTCTCAATTAGGACATAGAAAAAAGATGCAACAGGTAGGCCATATGCAAGGAGAACCTGTAATAATCACTACATTACACATGATTTCTTTTTATGAAACTCTTAGATTGCCATTCCTTTATTCAAAGTTTGTCAATGAAAATGAAACTTGCAAATATCTGCCTTTGCAGAAAATTCTCTTTGCTTGCCCTCAGTTAAGTGTGATTCTTATTGCTGTAATTCCTCTCAAGACATGGCTACATGAAATTTTCAGCAGGATTAAAGATTTCTTACCTGGCAACTATCCAGCAACACAAAGGACATTTAATATTTCTGAGTTACAAAAATTTTTATCAAAGAAAACACCAATATTTTTTAAACAGGTCTAAGATTTATACAGATATGAACCTTGGAAGGGACTTCCAGACAGCACAGAGTATGGCAGGAGGTTAGGTAGGTAGTTTGTTTTGCTGTGTCAGCAGAACACTGCTTACTCAGTACAGAGTCCAGAAAAGGCGTCTGCTTTTTAAACGGAACTATAACTCCCTGTGCTCCATGTTCCCACCAATCCCATGGTGAATGTTTGTAAATCAGTGATTTCCTGAAGTGGGAGAGAAATGGGGATCCTCTGTGATGAAAAAATATGCCATAACCTGTGGGAAAATAAAAACTTCCTATTTTGTTTTATTCTTTCTGATCCTATATTTTCTGTTCCTGGCTAGAACTGTAAGTGTAGATGGATGAAAAGAAAAGAGAAAACCAAAAAACTTCCTTTTTTGGCTTGAAATTTGTAAAACACTGTCCATGTTAAAATCGAGGTGAAAATTTTTACAAGATCTTATTTTGTCTTAAAGTTTTCTCACCCCTGATCAAGAATTCTAGCCTAGAGAGATCATGTATTTGAGCATTATATACACTGGGATATRTGTATAGATAGATTATTCCTTCATTTCTAGTGTTCCTTACCACGAGTTTTATGAGAATAAACTCACGATGATCCCCTCAAATGATCCCCCAGTGTTCTTCCATCTGAGTGTAGGGCTGGCACCAGTGAGAAAGATTGCAACATCTGTCTAGACTGCATCAGCTATCCTTAAAATCTACGCAGTGTGCAAGGGTTTGCTTTTTACATCCTGTCAGCTCTTCACCCCTCCTCTGTGTACACATCCAGAGAGAGAGAGAGGGACCGGCCTTCATGGGGGACAGATAGTGCCAGGTAGTTACTAATCTTAGGGCGTGGGCAGAGTGAAGTCAAATATGATTCCTGGAGTAAAACACAGGAGTGTTGAAGGCAGAAGTGAGGAAAGATGAATTGAGGGAATGCTCCAAGTGTGGGTAATGGTGTTTGTGCATTTATGTGTATATGTAGAGAGAGGATAAGAGAGAAAAAGACCAATGCAGAGAGAGAAGCAAGAGCATCAAGTCACCGGTGAAGCTAAAAGCAGAAGAAGAGTGATATTTTTAGTATTCTTAGAAGAGTTTTCTCCCAGATCATCAGTTCGCAGCATAAGCAAAACCTTGGTATGATCAGCAAGCTGTACCCACACCCAGCTCATCCACCTCTGGAGGCTGGGATTGAATAGAAGGATTTCCTGGAATGAAATGCGGAGGAACATTGACCAAAACATTAATAAATGACTGCCGTGTAGTTGTGAAACATACATCAGTTGTCAAAGTCATCAGGAGCCCTGTAAGCCAATTAAAATGGTTAGTATACATTTTCGTTCTTTTTATGGTAAGTGAGGAGACAGTAATACAATAAAAGGAAGATGTGCCACAGTAAGGTCTAGAGTTCAAGCAAAATACTTCAGTGTAGTCTGTTAGCCTCAGCTTGTTCTGCAGTAGTGCTGTAGATACTTCCAAATCAACAAATCCACCCACAAGATGAAAAAAAAATTAGAGRGGAGCAGGGAGGAGGTCTAGCATGGGCAGGGATACAGGAGATCTGGTTTCTGTTCCCATCTCTCTCATTAGCTTTTGGTTGACATACTGACTGAGAAGTAAAAAGATTTTCCCACTTTGCCTGCTTACGTTTTTGTCACATCTACTTATGATATCTTGTCTACAGTTCATGCTGATATAAACTGTATCCATGCTGCTATTACGGTGGGCAGCAAGCATGTGTGCTCACACTGACCCTGTTCAGCTGCAGGTACGCGTGTAACTCCAGAAGCAGCCTTGCTTCAGGTTGCCCAGTGGTTCCATTTGCCCCCCCCTGCAGCAGACGACCTTGTGGCCCTTCAGTGAGGGATCCTAGGACAATGTGGCATCTCTGCAGCACAGCTGAAACCCAGAGAGGCAGTGGGGCACGGCACAGCACGGCACGGCACATCTGCCCAATCCACACCTCAGATTGTGTGCCGAGGTCCTCATGAACGGGTGGCATAAGCTTAATTTTCCTACTTTGGGGGTGTTCCCTGAAATAAYCCCAAGTTTGCTCAGCTGTTTATACTAAGAAATGTGCAAGGCAGGCCTGTAAATGATCACGGACCAAGACCTTTACTTGCTTTGCAGTTTAGCTGTAGCTGTATGGACTAGCAAAGCAGGGGCAAGTAGGCACTATGACTCTGTATCTATTAAATAATAATATGCTGCATAATAACATTTCCTTCAGTACACACATTTCTAGTCTTTTCTTTTAAAGGAGTAAGGCAATGAACTCTGGTTTCTACACTGTAATATTGCTTTTTAGATATTTATTTAAAAATATTTTTAAACTTCTAAATTTCCAGGAAATGGTTACTTCATTACTACAGAGTTACTAGCTGTTATTGCACATCTTGGCCTGTTTCCACAAAAATATGAAAATAACTTTACCAGATGCTGATGACTCTTTTGTACAGTGGGAGCAAGTCTATCTRAAATAATGAAACAACATGAAGAATGATGCTATCAAAAAATGTTTCCTTAAGAAAACACTGAGACCTTTCCTTAGGGTACAAAACTTAAATACACATTTTTCCACTTCAGTACTATGAAGGGAATCCTCTGTTCAAACAAGGTCACTGTAATGTTTAAAGGTACAGTTACCAAATAGTTAAATATGAACTAAATTATTTTTGCTATTGCTGACTGTGAAACGGAAGGTTGCATCTTTCTTCTCTGCTTTCTTTCCTTTCCTTTCCATTCCCGGTTTTTCAATGCAAAATTAGCTTCTCATGATTTCTTTCTGGAAGAGGTAAAATGGCAACAACAGTGCYGCTATTGGTACTGAAAGATTTTCAAAACATGTATGAAAGAATAGTGGATTCAGAGGATTAAATCTTGAATTATCAGTCAAGTGGGATTTTACAATCCCGTTTCAGTCAATGGATATAATAATTATGTAACATGACAGAATTCGACACACTTTGTGCAATTACTGGTTTATTCTGGCTACATAATTTCTGATAATAAATTTAAATAAAAAGTAGTACATCAGGCCTTGTAACTATTACCTCTACAAAGGAGATTTTTGGTTTTAATCTCCTGCTACCATAATTTGAAACTGCTTTTGTTCCCTTGATCTCTTATGAAAACTCAGTCTTGATTGTAATGGTTATGTCAAAAACTTTTCACATTAGTCTGTAAGATGGTGTTTGGAAAACCAAGAACTGTAACGATCCACAGAATTTTGTGACAGTGGGTCTGAATGGGACCATATAAGTGAATGTCAAAATTGTATTTTGAAAGATTGAAGGACTGCTAGCAGTGGTAGTAAGTGAGGAAAGCACTGTAGCTATCCTACAGTGGAACTACTAGGAAAAAAGAGGAGAAGAAAGACAATCCTATTGAATTTACATTGCATGCGATCGTGACTTCTCTAGCTTACCTGAACTGGTATCTGAACATCTCTTCTGAAGTTGCTAGTCTCTAGGCAGAGTGACATTACCRTCCCAAGTCTGTCCTAAGCATATGTGTGAGTGGTATGTCAGTATGTCGAGCCCAGCTCCTTGAGATAATTGGAGCCAGCTTGGAAAAAAACACTGTCAGTGGAAAAGGAAGTTATTCTAAAGCACATCTTAAGTGCCACTGCTACTTAATACACACATAATTAGAAACACTATAAATACACAACTTAGTCTTCTGGTTGCTTCAGCTATAGCAGAAGCCTTTACACTGCATGATTGTGTAAGGCCCTTCTCGCAGAGCCAGATAACGAAGGAAAGGGTTGGACATGACCTATTCATCAGCATGCTGGCATTTGTATCACAGGGTTAGAGTAATATGAGATAGACGGTAACTTATGTAATGAACTTTTGAAATCCTTTTTAGAAGCGATTCCAAGAGGTTGGCTTATTTGTTATGGAGAATCTGAGGTTGGGTCCATTGGGGAATTTGAGCAGGGATCACAAATATGTTCCTCAATCCTCTTGCAGAAAAGCACCTCAGGAAGAGAGTGGGAAGATGAATAACTGAGCATGGAAAAAGAGGCTTGGAGAGTATCTGTTCTCCCCTTCTCCTGAAAAGTATTTCCCATGACCAGCAAAATTAATCATGAGCTATGATTCCTCTGTGTTTCATCAGCTGAAGTCTTGGACATTAAGTTGTAGGCCACATTATTAGAAAATAGATTACTTTGATTGTTCGGCAGGTTCCTAGTAAAAACAGAATAAAAAATCTAATCAATAAATCTTGATACATACCATGAAAGAGAACCCCCTTCTGTTTCACTGCACAGGATTTTTTGGTTTTGCTTTTGCTGTCTTGTTTTAACCCATTTTGCTTTCCATTTTTTAATCCATGATTTATACTTTGTGAAGCAGAATGTGTTTCTAATTACATTTATCTGTCTCAGTGTAGTCACATACAAAGTCATAAACACTTTATCATCTTCAAATGTGTTTGTAAAAACCTATTTGTTAAACCTAGTTGTTAACAACCTAGTTGTTAAAATACATCACATTGCTTCCTTTCTTTTAATGAACAGTAGTTAAATGTAGCACAGTTACAACATCAAACATCTGAATAATAAACTGAGATCTAAATTAGTAAACTAAATTCTACAAARACGTGGAAACATATGTCTCCTATTGTATAAAGCATACTTACTTTGAAAAAAGAGACATCAAATCTTAAAGTTGTAGTTTTGGGTACAGTTTGTTTATTTTTCACAGAATAGATCAGTTAATAAAAATATTATGCATATTTTTCTGAGTCAGAGTCTTTTTTGCTTTCAATTAAATCTGATTTTTAAAGTAATTTTAAATCTGAAATTACTGATCCTGTAATTATAGTTAGGACTCATTTACCTTTCAATTGCAGGATTTCCTGCGATGTTAAAGATGCCATTCTTGCAAAACATTGTTGGTTTTGAGCAACAGGTCCAAATTTTTTCAGTGCCTATAGGCCTCAGGTTAAATAATACCATACTTGGAAAATAGTATGAATTGACTCAAGGGATGTATTAATACAGAAAGAAGGTAAAGAAAATCAGCAATGAACACGTACCAGATCCATTTTTTTCCCTTCTCATTCCCTAACTGATAAAAGTTGGATCTTGAACCTTTCTCAGATGTTTTTAAATTCTTAAAACTCCTGCTGTGTTTGTCCTTGAAAATCACCTTCTTCATAATCCCTTCTGAAAATTTTCCAATGTTCTAAGTATTGAATAGAAAAATTGATGTCTTAAGGCAAGATTAAACTCATCTTTACAATAGGATTTAGTTTATTCACTCTTATAATAGGATTTAAACTGTAATTAGTATGGAGTAGGAATGGGTGTAGAGAAAAGTAATGTCTCTGTAATGATAAAAGTCATACAAATACTAGGGCAAGAACTAGTCCTTGATCTTACATCTCCAAAACACAGGTTTCTACTACTCCAGGTAAATGTCATGCTTTGGTAAACTGTCCGTTTCAAAAGRACTTTTATGTATTCTGAAGGCTGAAGTCAACCGATAGCGAGAAACATGAAAAAATCCCCCAGCTGAAGTCCCATTAAAGTTAATACCAAAATAAGAGTACATTAAAATTAGCAGAATCAGAACTTGAACTTAAAGGTGGAGGAGTCCTGAGGACAAAAGCTCTGTTTAACAGTTATGTATTTTCTTTACATATAATGAGCATGTAATTGCTCAAGAAATGAAACTGTGTGGAAAGTTTGAAAGGTTAATAATTGAGTTTCAGCATCTCAAAAGAAGTCAGTGAAAGAGAAAAGAACAGAATCTTAATCTTTGAAGCAATAAACCTTTGTGTTACCCAGGAAGTCTCAGTACCTTCTTGCTAATTGCATTTAGCATGTATGCCCATGCTAATGTAAAACCAAACTGAACATAATCTCTTTCCTAAAAGTACTTTAAGTCATACAACATAAAATAGCTTTTTATGTGGAAAGAATTAAAAAGCACAGGGGTTTTTAGATGTGAGGTTTCTCCTAAACACTCATCAGTGTAACATTTAGGCACCAAAACAGCATTTTAATGAGTAGTCTCTGTGGAAATGTGTAAATAATTTTGGCCTTGCTTTTTTACTTTGTTCTTTTCTTTAAATGGTTTTACAAATAAATGCTTTGATTATATTTAGTAACCTCAGCTTTTTGTAACGAATACTCTTTGTTAGGAAATAATACCATGCCTGAGCTTAGCATGTATTAAATTCATTAATACAGACCAAGTTTTAACCCAGGATTTCATTTTTAGGATGCCCTAAAAGGACAGCTCAAATCCCAAGCGAAAATGAGATTCGCTAAAATCTGTGGCAGCTAGAGACAAGTCTGGTCCTTTTGAAGCTTTAAATCTGGAAGTTGATCATTTTAGAACCAAGTCAAGTGACTTCAGTAACAGTTTAGTGATACATGTGAAGTGTAATAAAGTAACTAGAATGCATAATTGTCTAATACTGGTAGTTTGCAGTCCAGTGTAACACCTGAAAAGGCACAGGCCAAGCTCAACCACTTTAGTTTCAGATCAGTAGGTACCTCAAGTATTGTTAGTAAATTCACTAATAATATAAGCTACCAGCCAGCTAACACAGATAACAGTGATTTGTCATTACTGTAAATGGACGAAATAAATACATGTTTCCATGCTGGTAAGAAAGGAGTTAGGAAAGCAACAAGGATTTAAAGCCAGTACCTTCTTCACTTGCATTATTCCCTTTGTATTGCTTGCAGGACCAAGAATAATATTGCACCCTAGAAYAAGGAAGAGTCTCCTTTTCCTGTAAACCAACTTCATACTTGCATTTTTAGATTTGTTCATATTCCTATATTTCCTGGGGTATAATAAAATTGCTCTTTAGTTCTCTCCCTGAGGGGAAAGCAACAATGTTTACAAGCTGTGGGAAGTATCCAGAGATATAACGGAGGTTATTATTTACACCCATGACGTTGTTTGCAATTAAGAGGTCACCTTGGACTTTCTCCTGCTTTCAAGTAACCATCTGCAAGTAGTGATTAATACTACTATTTATTTCATAGTTTTTATTGTTGTTTTTTTGTAGTCAGTTCATAAGTAAGAAGTTGCCATCCATCATTTTAGGCACAGGCTTTTCCCCAGCTTGCCATGATCCTCCCTGTTGTTGCAACATCAAGGTTTATATTACATCTGAAGATGAAGCAGGAATTTTACTGATGTAGAGTGTGATGGTTGGCTTGCTAAATCATACAGAAAATGTGTTTTTGTTTTATCAATAGCAGCTGCATACAACGACAGCATATGACTTCATCCCTTCCATAGTAAATAGTAGATTACCATAACTCAAGAATAGGTTTGCTTAACAATTATGCTTTAACTTTGAAGGCAACATTTTTCTTTACTTAAGTAATTATTGTCTTAAATCTGTGCCCCTGTTAACATTAACTTCTGGCATTTCTGATATGTTGATATTTCAACCACTTTTGCCCAGAAAAGTTTAAATGGCTTAGCTTCTGTCAACTTCAGAGACCATTCTTTCCCCTGTAGTATGAGATGGTAATTACGATAAATGGAAGTACTTAAACGTACTCTCATTTAACAGAAGGGCTTTCTACATTCACATCAGCAATTTACTTATCACTGTCATCTTCAGGTTTATCTAACTGAGCTTTGATCTATTCAATTCTAGAACTAGCTGCAAAACTTATTTCTGAATTTGTGGTGTGGGATTCAGAGATTCTTTTGTTAATAAAGAGCATTTTGTTTCATAAATTAATGGTAAATAATCTTGGGGGCAGAGGCCGCAAATAGGTCATTCTAAAGATGAATGTGACTTTGACTTTTGTAGCAGTTGAATTTCGTCTGCACTGAATATTAAGAATAGAAGTAAGACAATTTAATTCTGAGGGCTTGTCAGATTTAGGAGTGTGTCTATAGAGCACAGTGGAGCATAGCACAGAGATGCCTCTAGTTTCTCACGAATGCACTATTTCTGGAACGTAATTTACCACTATCAGATTGTATCAGGACCTTAGCTCTGCCTGGTTCTGTGTCATGTGGATGATTTAGATCAAGTTAGCACTAGCATTGACAGGGCTCTATCACATGGTAGAGATACACTTTTGATCCTTTTSCAATTGCTGTATCACTGAGCAAACCTTATGTAACATACAAATTTTACTGTCTTGCCACTTCTAAACTGAAATGCATCTGATACCTCTCTTCAGGTTGCATGGGACTTTGATCAAAACTCCTTTCCACTGAGCAGTCGTATTTAAACAGTGAACTGTAAGGCTATGGTTACTGCCTGATAGGATGATAGACTAAACACTAATTTAAATAATAATTTAAATTTCAAAAATTATTGTAAGAGTCCCTGGTCTTCTATAAGAAACTTTTAGCATTAATAGTGATTAGTCAGTCCACATAATTAGATTTCTGCTGCGCTAGAGCAATAGATTTTAGGCTACAGAGTATTTCCTTTTAAAAGCTGGATTTCATTTGTATTCCATGTAGCTGCCACTTCTACAGTTCATAGTATTGACATTTATGTTACTTTTGATGGGGAAATACCCATCATCTGAAAGATATCCTGAAGATTAGCCAAGCATTTCGTCTGGCAGCATCAGTAAATCTTCCTTTGCTTTATATCAGAGTGTATTGACCATCAAATGCCCTCCCTGCTGGAGAAAAAAAGTGCTGAGTATTGTGTGATATCATCCGTGGGAGGCAGCAAGAAAAAAGGCAGGGTTAATAGAAACACGTATGTGGCCAGTGGATCTTAAAAAACCCGAACAGGTGCTGGGCTGGTTACCAGTTGATTAATCTGGTCAGCAGCTGAGGCACTCCTATTTTAAGGTCACTCTGTGCTATTGACTTTTCAGCAAAGTCCTCCTGGTATGGTGTTTCTCAGGAAAGTTGATTAAAGAGTTTTATAGGTTAACAGTGGACTGAACGGGATTATCATTTACAGGTGTCTGAGGGCAATGCAGCTGATCAGACCACATATCAGTGACTCAACTATTTAGATAGGATCCTAGGATCTTTTCAGCCRTTTTTTGCATTTTCGGTCTGTGAATGCTTTCTTTCTTATATTCTAGAAAGAAAAAATATAGAATTGTATCAGACATAATTACTCTGATGTGGAAGTTTCTTCCTTGGTGCTTACTTTTTGTTGTATGCTAGGAGCTGCTTGCTTTCCTTAGAACTGTAAAGAACATACATAGACCTGAAACATAGTGAAGCGTCTTATATTACCCATGACCTCTCTGTGTCAGCTTGCTCTTCCAATCTGCAAATAAGGCAAAGTTGTGGAAATATTTTTATTTGTAGAGCAATTGAAGCAATTTTTTAATACTGCATGTGATTGCAGTAGAAATAAAAATATCAATAGGTTCTTAGCAAACAATAAYTGGTTTTAACAGTCAGCAGGAGGTATAAGTAGTGTTTTGCTGTACACTTTATTTATATATCTGTTTTTGCAACAAACCAATAGCTACTAGACCAGCCTGGATCATTTTTGACATATATGTTTGACATTTTACTTTCTAGCTTAAAAAGCAACCTCCCATAACATTATACATTGAAACAAAGTGACTAAAATATTTTCCTCTGTTGGCCAGTGAAATGATAATTCTTTAAACTTAAATGATATATCCTTAGGGCATGTTATGTTCTGAATCATTTTTTCCTTATAAAACTCTGGTATATAGTTTGCCACACAGTCTAGAAATCTTTGGAGTGATTGATAATATCTTACCAGTTGTTCTTTTTCAAGTACTGTATCAGAGTCTCTGTAGGGGCATCTTCAGTCTTATATCAAATAGCTGCCACTACTGAGACTTAGCAGGCCAAAATCTTGTCTTTATTTCTCGACAACATCTGACACAGTGATACTAATTCTAAGTCACACTTCTGAAAGCGAACACCAGAATATTATACACTTTTGAATGTGGTTACTCACTGCTAGCTATGAAGAAATTACTACCACTGCTGCTGTATTTGAGCATTCTTCTGGGATGATGCAGGAGAGCTTTTATGGCTCTTTGGAATATTGTCTCTGTAATRTGCCACATGCATAGCTTTATACTGAAGAATAGATTATTAGAGCAAACAAAATAAGAATAAAACCATACAAATATATGACTTTTATTTTTAAAAAGCTACACAACATTTTCTATAATGTGTATTTCTTTTTTAGACTCTCTTTATGGTAATAGAAGTTGTATAACATTAGGTTTTTGTGTCACCTTTTTTCAGTATCTCCCTTAGCCTTTCTCACTTTTCTAACTCATTAGTTCCATAAGACATCTCAAACTTAAACAATTCAATGTGAAAGAGTTCAGTGAAAGCTGTCCGTTCTCTTTCCTGCAAATTGCTAGGAGCACTGAGGGCTTTTAATTTATAGAGGCAATAACTATAGTTAAAACCTTTTATAAAGTTGTACTGAATGAGTGAATTAGTAGTTTGAGGTGTGGCTTTGTTGCTCTAGTATCAGTCATTCCTAGCACTTTCATTTCATATGTGTCATTGACTTTAAAAAGGCTACCTCTTTCATTATTTATCTTCTTTAGCTTGCAGTCTTACATAATCTTGATCTCGTGAGATGTGTTTATCCATGTTCTATCTGTATCTCAATTACAAGAACCACAAACCCCTAGTGAAAGGAACGGGAATCCATGTTTTATCTGTAGCATGGGATGCTTAATCCATCTTTTCTCCACCTTTACAGGCTAATCACCTCTTTTTCAAATAGCAAAAAGCTTTCTGACTCCTTACATTTTTTACTCATCCTTCTAAAGCAGATATTTCAATTAAAACACAGTTCTCTAACTTAACTTGGGTTTGTGTTTTGAGGGGCTCATAGGGAATGCTTGACCTTGAAGGGTGTGCAGAGGAGTGAAGGGCCACGATTTCTAAATAACTTCTTTATATCATAGTCTTCAAAATGAGGTTTTCCATGTCTTATGAATCTCTTCTTAGCCTTTCATKACTTCCTACAGATGACAACCCCGTTAATGTGATAGTTCTTTAAACTATAAATCATGTAGTCTTTCTGTATTTAGTCTACCATTAAGCCTACTTCTTTACATGTTTGCTGCTGAAACACTCTTTTCACCTTTTTCTTAGGCTTTTTTAGTACAGCTCCTCGTGATTGTTTCCCTAGATCCTTTTTTATCTAGAAGCTAAAACAGGTAAATTAATTCAAACAACAGTACTGCTCGATGCTACTCTTATCTTTGCAGAGAGACTCACACATGGTGTATTGCCTCTTTCCAAATCAATTTCAAACCTATTTCTGGGTACTTCTCTTTGAGAGAATCAACATATCTGCTTCTTCTAGCTCCATCACCATCTGAAGGAAAATTGTGAAGGAGTATGTTGTTACACATTATGATTAGTGAGTGCCAGGAAGAGCTAGAGGTGGAGCAGGAGACACGAAAGACTAACCCGCTCCTCTGGAGAGGAAGACTGTGATATTCTTTGCAAGGCCAGCTGGACACCGTCTGATAGGAGATGCACTCCTATAACTGCATAGTAGGGCCCTCTGAGACTCAGGCAATGGCTGGAGGCTTTGGAGGGTGTTGTCAGTGGCCTCAGTCTCACTGAATCTTGATTGTTCTGTGCAGGCATCATGGGCTTTGCTAACGTCACATATCTCACTCCAGACATGCTGCTGATTACCAGTCATAGCTCAGTGGCATAGTAGTTCAGTATTGACAAGTCCATCTTAATGACTGTCTCTCCTACACTCCATTTCATGCTTATCCTCATCTGAGGTTATCTGAAGGATAACCCCCCACAGCAGGG
Source organism: Oceanodroma leucorhoa (assembly GCA_030449065.1). Lineage (NCBI taxonomy): Eukaryota > Metazoa > Chordata > Aves > Procellariiformes > Oceanodroma > Oceanodroma leucorhoa. The sequence goes on along the minus strand of JASVER010000029.1, from coordinate 2,471,973 downwards.
GGGTTGGTCTAGACTACCTTTAAAGGTCCCTTCCAACCCAAACTATTCTATGATTCTATGAAATATCCAAGACATGAGCAGCACATTCCAGTGCCATGTCATAACATGCATCCCCATTTGGATGGCTACAATATAGTCATGAAGGGTACTGTTCCATCAGACATCCYTGTAGGATACTGCAAGGGCCCAAATCAGTCAGTGTCATCGAACTATGTAAGAAAAGGCAAGCTCCTTTTTCTGGAGACTAGCTCAAATTCGATACCTATTAGTAGAAGTTATAAAGCCTGATAGCAGGTGTTTGGTTTATGCTCAGGAAATTCTCTGGTTGTGTCTAGCTTGACAGGAGTTAGCTTGTCTGGGCAGTCATTAGCTTGCCTGCCAGGATAGGCTTCAACCTTCATGTGCCCCCTTTTCTCTCTTATTACCACTGCCAGTAAAGGAAGATGTGTTTATAAGGCAGAATATATACACAGCTTAGTCATTTTACAGAACCAGTTGAAAATACTTTGACTAGAGGATGTTTCATCATAAACACTAATTAGTTATGATTAAAACTTTTTGCAGGAATGGATCAATTCTGACTCCATTTTGATTAAAAAGAATTGAGTCAAAGTCAGACAAAAATACCTTGCACCCGAATAACCGATTTATCTGGGGACAGTAGTGACTTGCCATGTGGCAAGATAACGAATAGAAAATGGTCTATATCCTCTCAGATTCCATGCTCTGAAATCAGATAATGTTTGTGTTTATTGAAATATTTCATTGTTTTTGCTATAATGCGCACTGCAGCAGTGTTTTATACCTTGACTAACATCCACAAGTATGAACCATGTTCTGCCGTGAAACAGTAATTTTGTTTAGCTTTGGTGAGAAGTCCATCCCTACTTTACTGAAAGATTTGTAAAAAAATGCAGCAAATTTTCACTCTCTTTGTAGCTACATATATGTCTGCACGTATATAACAGTTGTTCACCTACTTGCAGGTCTCAGTTATAATTTTGGGGCAGTTTATCACTTCTTTATATTCTGGATGCAGGCTTCTACTTCGGAGATAATTTTATTCTCAATGCTCTGGGTCTTGAATCTTTTTGCTTCTGGCAGTGCATATGCTTATCTCCGTAATTCCAGCATTCTTGCGAGGCCTGTGCGACATCTCCACTATTTTCTGACCACCTCAACAGACGCTATCCATTTCTGTCAGTATATAATTGCTTTTGGATTCTTCCCAGTTTTGCTATTAAAATGGGYTTGTAACTAGCTTTGCTGATGCTTCCAAATGAGTTGAGGATCATGTTAACTTGTCATATTTTCATGCTCAAAGACTGCCTTAACTTAAAATTAAGCTGTGCACATCAGTGACTTGTCTAAACTGCATCTGCGTAGTTTTGGTCATAAGATCAGAGTGCCCCAGAGTTCTGGTGTGTGGCTCTCAGTAATCCCAGTGATCATGAATCACTAATGATCTCTTTTTCCTTCAGCATAATGCTTAAGCGTTTAACATATGTAAACACCATTGCACACTTTTTTTTATCTGAAAGGCCCTGTGAGTTTACCAGTTCTGGTAGGCTCTTCATTAATTAGTACCTGTAGGTCTGTACGTACGTGGGATTGCCTTTGCCTTTTGTTTGCTGCCCTCTGTGAGGGGGTTGCAGGTACCATACCACAATTTCCCTTTTTTCAGTTCAGATTCATTTCTTTGCCTCTTAATGGCAGAAATGAGATCTTYGTGTTCCCACACCACAAAGTGAAAGGTATCTCTGAAAATCCTATAGGATGTTCTTACTGTCAGAAACAAGTAGCCACACTAGTTGACACTAATGTCACTAAATTAGTAGTCACAGATAACAGCAACAATAGTGTTATTCTTCCACTCTAGATTTCTAGAATCTTTATCTGTCTGCTGAAATGAGATGAAGAATGAATTCCTCATCCACTAGTATTTGACAGTAATTGCCTATGACATTGGAAAATATTATTTTTACCATACCTGTAATACTCCTCAGTTGTGGGCATGTGATAGTCATATCCCTTTAGTACTTTTGTTTACACTATTTGGGCTTTGCCTTGCTTCGCTGGATGACAAGCCATTTTGGAGGTTTGTTACTCTAGAGAGGAAGCCTTTTTTCATGTGCTTAACTACTGTTATATTCATTATATTTATTAACCTCTATTATATTCATTTTATTCATTAACTATTCCTATTATATATATATTCCATAAGTTCATTTACTTAGGAAATAATACTGAAGGCAGATGATGATGTGAGTCAGTCAGTTTATTCAGTTTGAGATACACTATRCCTTCAAAAACATCTTGGTAATTTTTAGCTATTTTGCCGCAGCTATGTCAGACCGTATTGTTCTCATGGATAGTTTTTTGTTTTGCTTACATATCTATTACACTAATCATTTCTCTCAGATTTAATCTTGTTAGATTCCTACATTTCCTTTCTTTTTTCTGGAAACGCTGACTGTTGTAGTTTTTGCACAATTTCCATATTCTTCCGTGTTCTTCTGCTTGTGATTAATGTTKCTCCTATGGTCTTCTTAAACTTGATTTGCCATTACTATACATAGATACGTTGTCATGCTAGAATGCCCTCTTTTGGGAAGATCTCTACCACAGTACTGTGAATGGAGTGCAGGTCATATGAGGTCCTGATATGGTTTCAGGAAATGGAAGGGAAATTACTTTTTAGAGCTTTACCCAGGATGATTTTGAACCGTGTTTGTGTTTAAATGTTGACTATGAAGTCAGCATAAATGTATTCATATTTAAATATAAAATACTTTTATATAAAATGGGTAATMTTCTGACTTTCTACCTCCCGTCCCACCACAGTAATTCCAAAACATTGCTTTCCACTTTTTAAGTGAAATTGCTAGAGGTAAATTGCTGTTCATTATCAAAATATAGATTGGTGCTACCAGGGTATTCTAAACATGCAGCTGCTGGGTTAACAGGAAATGTCTGCAACTTCTGACTGTAACTAGCCTTTTAGTTATTAGTTTTAAACTTGGACTTTTAGAGTATATACTGATAGATCATGAATTAAACATGTTTCAAGTGGTTTAAACAGAATAACCAAGGGACAAGGTTAAGGGACATTTTGGTATCTAAAATTACAAAACACCTATTAAGTAGTAATTTTAATATTTCATTATTGACCATAGTGTATTGAAAGAGAAAAAATGCTATTGTGAATACAAAAAAACCCAACATTTGGATGCTGACACTTTCTATATGGCAGCATTAAATTAATGCCAGATATAAGGATTTTATCTGTCCAGAATGTCACTGGAGTTCATATACAYATATAGACTTTATGTAGGAACCAATGATACTTATTTTGGGCTTCAGTTTAGTAAGCCTTTCTCTGGATAAGACTTAAGCATATGCTGTCTTGAAGAGGAAAACACTTTAAGAGGTGTTTCAGTGGTTTATTGGTTCAAGAATACTTTTTGGGAGAATCCATTTTCAAAAGACTTGCATGTTCTCACAGACAAGAAGTGGTTAAACTGGTTATAGGAAATAAAGAAAGAACCACAAAATTCCTCCCCAGGCTCAAAAGCTTTTCATCTTTTGCGAAGATAGTTAAGGAGAGTGTTTTTACCTCTGTTTCCAGTGCAAGAATGGAAGGTTTTACATCTAGGTAGCTTGGCAGCTCTGTTAAGAGCCTTGCCATGCGAAAGGTGTTTTTTCTAATTTTGCTGATGTTGAGTTCCATTCTTTTATATTTGTTTTCTTTTTCTTTCCTAGGGTGATAGGGTTGAAGCAACAGGATGAGAGATCTCAAGCATGCTGCTAAATGTTGTGGTCTGACAAAACTACATGGCTTCCTTTATCAAGACAGCTGTGTTTTTACATAAATAATCTTAATTTGGCCTGCAGAAGGATTGCGCCTGATCCTCAAATGTACTACCTTGAAAGGTCACCTTGACTTCCCCAAGGAGTTTACTTCAAGGCATTCAGGATGCCAGACCAGAAAGCCTCACAGAGGGAGGTATGTTTATTGTTTACTACTTAAGAAAATAATACTGGAATGAAAAGGACACCTTCCAAAATAGCAAAGAATGTTATTGATACTGACAAAATCACTTTGAAATAAAGATTGCTGAATGGGCTGCTTCATTTTGACAGTCATACATAGCATGGCTCACAGGGAATAGTTAAACTATGTTACATTAGGCTCCTGTTAAATAGATTTTTCTCTCTGTTAACTGGCCTCCCATAGGTGTTGTTAGGATTGTTCATAGAAGCAAGACAAGACTGGGACAATGAGTAATTCACAGCAGTTATATATGCAACACTGCAATTTGCAGCAATTAAAGAAATTGGTCTTTTATTTTAATAACCACTGATTATAGATAATTTGGCCAATGCTCAGAAAAACTCATKATAAAGCATGTCAAAGATGAGCTCAAAGATGCCGCCCTGCTTATTAAAAATCAGTTACATGAAAATAATTATTTTATACTTTCATATCAAGCTTCACATAATGTACAAAGGGGAATTTAAGAGAGAAATGGACCTATTGCTATCTATGGAAATATTACAGGATTTTCTTTGTACTTCTATGCTGATCAGTATGTATAAATGACCTTTTATGTCATGAAAATTTTGAAGATGTTTTCATAGGTCTAAACCCTGAAAAATGAGTTAAATGTGTTCCTGCCTCCTGTAACAACAGACTTCCATACCCTATCAATTGGCTAGGTAAGATGGACACAAGCCATATGCTTTAGTGGTAGAATTCATAGCTGATCATGAGATCAGTAATGTTGAGGCTTGGGCTTTTATCTGATTGAAAATCTGTCTGAGGCTGAGGCTTTAACTTCAGAGTGAAGAGTGCCAAAACATAAAGTAAGACATGTTTTTAATTTAGTGACCTTATGCAGAATGGAGAGGCTTACAGTAACCCATTCAAGCTTTTCCTGTTGCAAGTTCATGTTGGATGTGAGTGCAGCGAATTAAACAAACAGCAGTCATGTCCCACTTTTGTTGTTTCCAGTTGTCCCACTTTTGTTATTTCCAGTTGTTTGGCTTGKTTTTTTTACACTGCCCAAATGTTAACATACAAAGAAAACAGCAATCTCTGTAAACAGTAATTGGACACTAAAGCAGTTCTGAAACCTTCTAGTCTGTTTTTTCTTCTCAATGTACCCACCATTTATAAGAAACAACTCATGTTTTTACACAACAACCCATTCAGATGCATACTTATTATCTGGACAAATTGTTAATCGACTTCATGGAAGAGTCTTTTTTTCAGCCTTATTGTTTCACATTTCCTTAAATATGGTGTTTATGTGGCAAGAAGCAGAAGGGAAGCTGTTTTGTGATGTAACTTGGAAACTTTTCAGTATCCTATACTTTTTTTTGTGTGCAATTAAGCATAGAAAAAAATGCCCTGAAAGAACTTTATGAAGTCGTGGTTAATATCCCAGGCACAAAATGCTGAAATTAAGATGTCCACAGCAACTAGTATGGTATCCTGTAATATTTCCAAAATTTTAAGCAGTCAGATATACCAGGGTAGACATAGGGGTTTATAGAAAGCTCTTTAGCACTGATATGTTTTGTGCACCATTGCTTATATCACCTGATGTACCTCTGCAGCCCTCCTATTTAGGTAAGGTTTTGTTTGCCTGTAACCTTACACACATACAAGRTTTTGTCTGTGTCTGTTGTACAGAGTTTTACAGTCTGCAGTCAGGAACCCCTGAAAGGAAGCCTTGCTGATCTTGCATTTGTATCTCCCTAGACTGACGAGCATTGTGTGGAATCAGATACGTAATCACAGAACTGAAGATTATATAGTATTAATCTATGCCTAAAAGCAGAAGTAATGTAGCTTATCAGTATTATATATTTTATAATTGTTTCTTATCAGCAAATATTCAACAACTCATTCGGTAGCAGCCCAAGATTGACTGAAATGAAATCTAAAACATTTGCAGAGACTCAGAGAAGGGCTCTCCAATGAGATGATACCTTATTGTTATGAATGTTGATTTCTGAAAAAGAGGAGTAATTTGTGTCTGARCTGAAGGTTGTGATGAAACCTACATTATTTAGTAGAAATTATTAATATACTTTTGACCATAGGGCTAATTTATTCTTCACATGAATATACATACTGGAATGTGCACAAAGAACAATCTATCTTTTTTATTCTTCAAAATAGTGTCCCAAATTTGTTAGGAGTATGATTATTGTTGTAATATTTGTCATGAAGTCTCGCATCAATTTTCTAAAACTCACAGCTAGGTGAAATGGAAAAAGTGTTCTCTTGAATATTCAAAGGTACACCTGTATGCCAAGTTTAACTTTTCAGTCTTCAGCCACGGGGCTTTTATTCTTAAAATCAAAAGAATTACTTCACGTGTAACTAGCTGCTTGTCTATGAGAAGAGAAAAAGATGAACCATTTGTTCTCAAACTTTCAAGTATTTCTATTTGTCCTACAAGGGAAATCATGTATGGATTATCTCAGCTCAAGAACTGAAATTTTCAGAGAGTTATAAATGATTGACAGAATGAATTTTAAATGGAAATACTTAATCTGTCTGAGTTATATCAGTCAGTAGTACTTCAGCTACAGCTACAATCAATGGTTCAGCTCTATGTTTTTCTGTAACACCCTCTACCACACTATTTAAGTATTGTATAATAGCTATGTTATGGCCTAAGYATTGTGTAATTTCTAGATTACGTTGAATGGTTGCTTTTAAAATTAGCATGAAATTTGTCAAAGTGGAATAATAACATCACATTTTGTTTCAAAAATATTGGCTATATTATTCATTCTTCATGATGCCTGCTTCCTGATGAATATTTTAAACTATCAGGATAGACAGTAACTACATCAGAGAAATGGGTAGATAGAGGCCGAGGAAGAGAACAATGAAGAAAAGATTATTTTTATACACATATACAAACTAAATTAATTTTTAAATATCAGTTGTGTGTTCATTTTTAGCCAATTTGAAAATTGTTTTACCAGGAAAGATACTGAACTGTGAATGAGGAGACAGTAGCTAATTAAATCACTCAAGAGGCTTTGGATTTTTATTGGTTTATATACTTGATTGCATGTTGTTTCTGTAACAGACAAAAAAGATGCAATTCCAGAATGCTTAATTTTGCTGTGAGTTGTTGGTAACATAGAATAATTAATTAAATTGGAAACATTTTAGACATAGTGTCACTTAAACCACAAAATCATCATATGGAATGTCTTCACTGAAGAGACAGAAATAGATATCCACTATAACTGTTCTGCATTCTGGACTAACTCATGTAAAATTAAATCTTCATTATAGTGAATACTAGAAGACAGTTAAGTGACCTGAAGACTATTTTTCAATCTGCTAATGTTACATGTACTTCCATTAGAATATAATGGAATATAAATTGTTCATAATCAACCATCAAATTGTCTTGTCAATGGAAACAGAAGTGATTCTCACCTAAACAAGAAAATTATAAGTAATGATGACCACTGTTCTCTCAGGAAATTGGTAATTTTCTTAACCTTACACCATACAGCACCAAGCAGCACCAAGTCCCATCATAGTGAGCAGAAAATATAACCGTAGCCCAACAATTTTCCTCTATATTTTGCATTCTTCCTTAGAAAGATTGGGCTATGAAACCATAGGCCATTTAAAGTCTTGTGTAGCCCTCCCTTCCTAGAATTAGCCCCTGAAAGACTTAACATTGATCTTCCTCAGCTCATCAATGACCAAATGATCTGTAAACTAAAACTTTCACCTTATGTTAAGTATGATGGTATCAACTGTCACCCTGATTAGACTGTAAATGTGGGCACTTGCCTTCATATTCATACTTGAGATAGCACTATCATGTAGCAGTTTTCTGAAGCATTTTCACTGAAAAGCAGAAGACTTCTTAATGTTCTCTTTCTTTAAAGCACGTTTAGCACACATAGACATTAAAATGTTGACAGCAAGTGACTGGTGAAGTTTCAATTTATATTAGATGGGAAAACCCCTGCTTCTTCAGGTGTGACTGAATCTTACAATACTAGAAATTAAGAACTCAGCTCAATGCTGAGCTTCTAAGAGATGGCTAGTATACCTTTTAATTTAGGTACTTGCAGCAGAGATATTTGAAGTGCTTCTAATATGCCACTATCATATTAAATTTAGATAAAAATATCTTAGGTGTCATCCTTATCATTGTCATTCTTTGAACTAATTGTTTTTTTTCTATGACTGCATTGAGAAAATTTTTCATCTCGACTTGCCAGAATCTGATCCAGTCAGTATCACAAATTTTGCATACATAAACTGATAACCATGCCTGTTGGTTTCCATCATCAGCTCTCTAAGATTTCTTCTAAATAATAATGGAAGAGAGCTAGTGACGTTATGCCATCAGATCTAACACCTTTCTTCAAGTTAGTTATTACTAGGTGTGAGTCCACATTACAAAAATACCATCATAATTCATGCAAGTCAAACATGGCAAAACCAAAATCATATGAGCTCTGAATTGCTATACTGCTGGACAGTGTTAAAATCTTTTACCCACTCTTTGCAAATAGTCACAAAGACAGAGCTGGTTTCACACACTGTTTAGACAATTCTTTGGCAAATATCTGTGTTTATGTAATAGAAAAGGAAATTGGAATGTGAATAGGTGAATTAACTTCTCGTTATTTACCTCTCTAGTACTGGACAGCTTGAAATATTTCAGATATTTATCTGGGATTTAGAAGGAGATAAACAGTAATTCACACAAAATGAATAGTTACAGCTTGTCAGCACCTCAGGGCAGATCTTTGTTAATATGTCACTTTAAGAATACATGTAAATGTATTTTTTAAAACTGTAATAGCTTCTGAGTGCTTCATACAATGATAGAACTAAATGTCAGATATAACTACTTGCCTCCTCAGTAGTCATGATATGATTTAATTTTTGCCAAATGCCAAGAAATTAACACTAATCCCTGATTGTTCTCTTTTTGTTAAGGRCTGTCAGCTCCATTGGGAATATTTTAGCAACATGGAAAGGCATAAAAAGTTGTGATACAGCTAAACAGAGGCTATTTATTTCACAGTACTTTCATTTCAGATTTTGCCTGGTCAGTAAGTTGATTCAAGGTATTTTTTTAAATTAAGAAAAAAGACTGCTCTAAAGCCCATTTTTGTATTCTGYTGTGGCTTGCATTATACTGATGAGTCGCTGCTGCTAGTTATGTCTGTGGAAATTTATTTTTCAGCAATTAAAAGGCACATGCAAAGAGATAAGATCATGGTACAGCATAGCGGATTTTAATGTTCTGAGAACACTTTTCAGACTGAAAAAATTATCATAAAATCAATGTGGTCACTAAGCTGCATAATGCAGAAGTGTAAATCAATGGTCTGGAAATACAGAAGAAATCATGCACAGGCTCAAAGTAATCATAGCTTTCCTAGAAGATACATGGTGAGATCCAGTTAGCTTAGATCACATACTAGGCTTAGGCTAACAGAATTGCTTCCGGTGATGCTGAAAAACACCTTCTTGTCCTGACTGTAGAGAAAATAAATGCTTCATTTACAAAGACTGCTTCATTATGAAGGTTGAAACTAAAGCAGAACCCATCACAAAGAAGTGTAGACAGTGTGAAAGTCAAAGTTAGCAGAGTCATAAGTGGAAAGGTCAGTCAAGTTTTAAAACAGAATTTCAGCAGGATCTCCATACGGTGCTCAGATTTCCAGCCACCCTGACAAAGAACTGGCTAAGCTGGATGCTCATGCAGGACTGTTATCTCATTTGTAGTATGCAGTGCAGGGTCCAGGAATTAAAAAAAAAAAAAAAAAAMCAAAACTGAGAACATATATACTAGCAAATAAATGCATGAATAAATAGATTAAGTACCTGAACCAGGTGGACCTGTTTCCACCCATATAGAGCAAAAAGGAGGAAATTTAGAGCGCAAAAAGAAATGTTTTCTAATTCCTATTTAATTCAATATGCAACTATTTTTGTTTTCTGTGCTATCAAGATCAGATGCCCTTTTCAACAACATAAAATTAACAGTCTCAGTAAAGAAATCCCCAGATGAGAATTCTTAGCCTGTGATTTATAGGATCACATGAAACGGTCTAATAATCTCTTCTTCGTCCTTAATCTGAGGAGTGTCATAAATTTCATTAGCTATAATATCTCCCATTTTGTTTGACTCATGGTTTGTTTCTTTATTCCATTGGACCTTAATATTTAATGTATTTGTATTAGCATTATTTATATTTGTTATTGTTATTTCAGTGGTATCCAGTGAACGCACAAATGGCAATGGGCACAAATTGAAACACAAGAAATTCCATTTAAACATAAGAAAGAACTTTTTTACAGTGAGGGTGGTCAAACATTGAAAGAGGTTGCCCAGAGATGCTGTGGAGTCTCCATCTTTGGAGATATTCAAAACCCATCTGGACATGCCTCTGAGCAACCTGCTGTAGTAGAGTAGCAGGGTTGTACTACATGTASGAGCGGTGTTCCCCAGGGCTCAGTTTTGGGGCCGTTCTTGTTTAACATCTTTACCAATGATCTGRACGAGGGGATCAAGTGCACCCTTAGTAAGTTTGCAGATGACACCAAGTTGGGTGGCAGTGTTGATCTGCCTGAGGGTAGGAAGGCTCTGCAGAGGGACCTGGACAGGCTGGATCGATGGGCCGAGGCCAATTGCATGAGGTTCAACAAGRCCAAGTGCCGGGTCCTGCACTTCGGTCACAACAACCCCAGGCAATGCTACAGGCTTGGGGAAGAGTGGCTGGAAAGCTGCCCGGCAGAAAASGACCTGGGGGTGCTGGTCGACGGCCGGCTGAACATGAGCCGGCARTGTGCCCAGGTGGCCAAGAAGGCCAACAGCATCCTGGCCTGTRTCAGGAATAGTGTGATCAGCAGGAGTAGGGAGGTGATTGTGCCCCTGTACTCGGCACTGGTGAGGCCGCACCTCGAATACTGTGTTCAGTTTTGGGCCCCTCACTACAAGAAGGACATTGAGGTGCTGGAGCGTGTCCAGAGAAGGGCGATGAGGCTGGTGAAGGGTCTGGAGAACAGGTCTTATGAGGAGCAGCTGAGGGAACTGGGTTTGTTCAGCCTGGAGAAAAGGAGGCTGAGGGGAGACCTTATCGCTCTCTACAACTACCTGAAAGGAGGCTGTAGTGAGGTGGGTGTTGGTCTTTTCTCCCAAGTAACAAGTGATAGGACGAGAGGAAATGGCCTCAAGTTGCGCCAGGGGAGGTTTAGATTGGCCATTAGGAAAAATTTCTTCACCGAAAGGGTTGTCAAGCACTGGAACAAGCTGCCGAGGGAAGTGGTGGAGTCACCATCACTGGAGACATTCAAAAATGTGTRGATGTGGTACTTCGGGACATGGTTTAGTGGGCATGGGTGCTGGGTTGACGGTTGGACTCGATGATCTTAAAGGTCTTTTCCAACCTTAATGATTCTATGATTCTATTCTATTCTATGATTCTACATGGTCTCTAGAGGTGTCTTCCAATCTCAGCTATTCTGTGAACTATTCTGTGACTATGTTTAGTTGATATTAGTATTAATATTATGGGGGAGTAGTATTTGTATTTATAGATCTGCTTAGAATTAATTGCAAGAAAGGTGAAAACTCAGGATAATGMAATTTTATGTTAGACTCCAGAAATATCCCATATTGCAGTACTCAAAGTAGGTCACTCTGAGTTTGAATGCATTACAGATGTATACATTAATGATGCCCAGTTTATTTTGTACCTTGATGAGGAACTCCTCCCTTGTATTGATGTGCCAGACAGCAAAATCAAGTTTCACGTGTAAGTAGGGATGGCCACACAATGAAAATGCAATGTGTACTTGCATCAAAAAATACTGTAGAACAAAAGGGACAGGAAGCACATAGTCTAGCGCAAGGATGGTCTTGGCATAGCTGGTATCTGGATAATGTGAGCGAGTGATTTTTCTCAAGATAGATTTCCAGACTAATTAGTCCCATTTCCAGCATTTGTAYCTGAGGTCAATATTTCTAATTTTTCAAGAATGCTCAGTTTTGGGTAGGATGGGAGAGTGCAATGCAATCTTGATGGCCCACCAGTCGAAAGTCACTGCGGTGCCTGACAGCCTGTCAGTTCCTGTCGTGCTCTTCCACCACAGCTCTTGGCTGTCTGTTCATGGCTGTCGAAGAGTCAAACATTTCCTGCTCGGCGGCCGGATGGAAAGGAAGTCCCATCTGCTTCCTGGTGCTGGAGGTGGCACGGAGAGCAGGGCGGCCAGTAAAAGCAAATGTACAAAGTGAGATAGGATTTGGTGACCTCTCAGAGCAAAGCTTTGTGTCGTCCTGCTTGAAAGCAATCACCGTTCCTGTGTATAATTAATTGTATGACTAAAAYCGTATCCACAGCCCCAAAACAAAGAGGATTAGAGGTTTTAAAGGTTTAGAGATTCTTGATTCTTGTTTCCTCTTTCTTTCTTAAATGTATCTTATGATACGTTTCTGGACTTAGATCAGTCAGGGTTGTATCACTCACATATCACATCAGAAAACAAGGCTTTTACTGATTGTTTCAGATAATTTGATGCTTATGAAAAGTGCCAGACAAGTTGATAGCCTTAAAGCCTTCCTCTTCTGGAATAATTCTCCTCTGAATTATACGTAGTGCCTCCAGACACTGCTTGAAACCTGTTTCCTGCATCTTAAATCTGTCTGTTTTTCTCTATTTTCTGACGGGTCTTAGACCCTATACCAGTAGGTATAAATCATCATAGTCTCCTAAGATTAATTTATACTGTGCTGGCTTTCAGGACATAAGGCTTTTRCCCAGAAAGTGTAGGAATGTGGAATTCCCTCTGTACTGAGTATAGAAGCAGCAGATCTGTTTAAACTAACTTGGAGATGGTGCATTCAACAAGAGTCATTCCTACTATTTAAATACTTCCTCRGGCACTTTTATTGTCAGAAGACAGCTTTTCAGTTAGTCCAGGTAGCTTAGCAAACAGTCATATCAAGCCAGATCCACATGACCACATCCATACGGGTGCTGTACTGCTCTGCACCCTGCACTGGAAGAACATCCCAGTTACCAGTTGTGCAGTGATTCTCTCTCTAACTGTGGGACATGCACTAAGGTACTTTCATTTTCTTACGAGTTTGCCAGCCTAGGCACCACTGTCTGTGTCAATGACATGAAAACATTATTTTTTATATAAACAATTTCGAAGTGGAGTTACTCATCACTAATGGAGGCAGATCTGACAAAAAAAATAAAAAACCCCACTGAATTGACAGCAGCAGCATTTAATGCAAATTTTATTAAGGAGCTGAAGTTATAAACTATGGATTGATCTGTAGTGCAAATGATAAATGTATCTGCCTTCCATTGTTTGGTTATTATTTTTTGTGTTAGCCCCAATTTTATGGACTTTGCTGATACTGCACGACAGAATTTATGAGAGACCGGTAGCAATGTCAGTATCTGTATATCTGAAAAACATAAACATGGAGATTTTTTTTGAGCAGTAGAAGTAGATTGATTTTTGGCAGTCTTCAGGTAGGTCATCTGCTTCAATGCTCTGCATGTGCTGTTAACTTCAGTTCATTTCTTTTAAATGCTAGGGTTTGGGGTTTTTTTTCCTTTTTTTTTTGGTAGCTTTATCACTCCTTTTTGTATTTGGAGCGAATTTTTCACCATTATCTTTGGCTTCACTGTTAGTCTTCTCACCAGTACAGTCAATAAACCATACAGAATACCAATGGCAAGTTATCTTATAGCTATATTAGGGAGCTCTTTTTTCTTTTTCGCAGAAAAAAGAAACAGCTGAGTTGATATTATGAATAGTTTTTAAACTAGAAATTTTAGGAGTTTAGTGTTTTTACTCTCTCATAAAAAACAGATATCACATACAAAATCATTGCTCTCAGTCTGTTAAAATCTAGATCACCTAAACACTATCATAACCATTATTATTCCATAACATGTGGTTTATCTTAATATAATGTTTATTTTATCTGGTGCCACTGTACCAGATGCATCTCCGCTCACCCCCTGGACACTAGCCTATTTTGCAAATGGGACTCGTACGGTCAYCCACTTTGGTAGCCAGCACTGATGTGAGGCATGGTCTCTCTGATTTAGGCTAACCTGGTTTTGTAGACATAGCAAAGAGTGAAGAGAGTGGTCACAAGATAGTGTAACTAGTTCATTGTTATTGACTGTTTCATATTTTCTTCAAATGTTACTGAGTTGCAATTTGAAAATACTGAAAAGGAAGATTATTTGCTTTTCCTTGTCTTCCAATTGTCTTATTTGATACACRTTTGGAAGAAAAATGAATCTCCATTTAATAAACTAATTCAGTTTATTGAACTAAGTTATTAGTACTTTTACTTGCATAGAACTTTTACTTGCATAGAATTTTTCTGTTTAACACCTGATTCTTTGACCTCTCCAGAAGGAGACACAGCAAGAYATGGTGGGATAATTGTCTGACCCAACACCTGAGTCCATCCCATAAAGAAAAATGAAGGCACAAGACATGCAAGGTTCAGCTCCCATTAAGTATTATTTGAAATTGAAATAAATCTGGTTTTCATTTGAAATTTTTTCATCAGAATTGCCTGTAGAAGTTTCATCAGAATTGCCTGTAGAAGATAAAAGATAGTTTTACTGGCTCTACTCAAGACACAATAATCTAGTTCCAGCAGAAAATACTTTGTTTCAGTATGCCTGATCCTTTCAGTATTTCAGCTCTGAACACAGTAGCAGTTCATCTGCTAGGACACTGGCAGTGGTAATAGGAGAGTTTGGGAGAGGACAAGGTGGGGGAGAAAGTATGTGATCCAGATGTTTTGCACTGCAGTATTTAACAACATTTGCTTCAGCAGATAATTAAATTGAGGTTTAGGATGAAGGAGAGTGAAACAGAGCTATATGTAATATTGTCTCATCTCTACAAGCAGTTATATACAGCAAATATATATTAAAAAAAAGAAAACTATGAGTTGAGCTATGAAATGTTAAAATTTAAGATGGCAGTTAGTCTTATCTCAAATCTCTCAAGCTCCTTGTCCAAGCCTGTCTTTACTTCATCAGTTATGATCACACTGACAAACCTTATCCTTCCCCTCTATACACTGCTTTCACATCCTATCTTCCCATCTGCTATTTCCATCCCACTCAGTAGTACTCTGTGACCTACTCCCATCACAATTTACTCTCTCCCCTCTCGCCAAGTTCTTTTCCCCTCCACTTTTAACTCCCTAAATCAAAGGTATCACTGGGAGACCTAAAGAGGTGTGTGCTGACCTCGGTTTAGGTGCTCAGACTCAACACTCAGAGCACAAGTCATAAGAACATCACGTTCAGTCCCTTGGGGATGAAATCTTTGGGGAATTAAACTGTTAAAATGTTAATCTATTGAACGTGTGTGAACTTCCTTCCCCACTCCCCCAACAGTATGAAATTTAATCAACTAGGGTCAGATTTCAGAGGGTTGGCAAAAGGCACATCCTTGATACAAAGTGTGCTTACTCCTGCCTCCCTCCCTCCATCCCAGGTTTTAATCTGAAACTTGGAATGCTCAGTTTAAGGTCACTGGAGTTAGTTCACATGGACAAAACTTATTTTTCCATAGCCTTGTCCTTGAAAGCAGCTGAGCTATTTTTGCTGTAATATTCCYAAAACAAACAAAAAAATCAAAACTGGTCCAATGGAGACACCTAAGATGGAAAATTTTATCCCAAATGATTGACCCTTGGCAATGCTACAAGTACCTGAAAAAGAGCCATTAAACAGGAGGTGTCAGGGAATCTAAATGGGTTTTACTATTAGCTTTGGCTTTAAAGTATGTATTAAAACCATTTTTCTACAGTTCCCAAGGTGTTAATCAAATGCATTCATTTTCCTTCCCAGTTGTCTACAGATACAGTAACCTAGGCAGCAGCATAACAGGTAATGGTGATTAAATATAGGTGCTAAAACAGAGCCTGTGCTTTGGTCTTCTAGTTCTCTGTAAGAAGCCCAGCACTATTCATATGCTTTGATGACCCATATGATCCATASAAGTCTTGGAAGTATATAGTGAACTGAACTTTTCCTGTTCAAATGCTTAGCTTGTTAAGTTGGCCAGAAGATGGAGAAGTAGAAGGCATAGGCAGAGCAATCAAAAGTGCCTGTTGTTGTCACTGAAGTTCACTAATAAGAAGAGATCCTATGTGCTACTGATAAAGACCTTAAACAGATTCATATCTATGGAGGTGGGTTTTCCAGACATCCCTTCATCCAACATACAGCATGAAGGATTAAATTCCAGTAAGATCGGTGGAACTGGTCAGTGMTGAGTTTAAACCACTGAGCTTTAACTTAGTATTGCCCGTGTTAAATGGCACAGTTCTGCAGCTATTGCCTAACATCAGATCTCTCAGGCTTTGAACACCTTTTCAGTCGTTCTTTCCAAAATGTTTCCAAAAGCACTGAAGGGATTATTTTTCATTCCAAAGTTTTAAAAAAAAAAAAAAAAAAAAAGGAGAAAAATAGAGAATAAACAAAACCATTATTTCCAAGAAAAAAAAATCAGGTTCTGGTCTAAGTTACTTTGGTGCAAGGGAAGCTGCACCAGTGTATTAGGAGCAGAATTTGATTTGTCCTTTGAAATAAAATTACAGTATTTTTGTTGTGCAAAATTTTATTGCTCTTTTTTTTTTTGTATTTGAGAAACTCATGGACATCGGAAATTATCATTTGCTCATGGGACCCCAGCATGTGCTATTCCAATTAAACCAGAGTATTCAGATGTAAATGAACTGCTCCTTCAAAGTTCACAGGATGTTCACATTGGCTCAATTTCTTTAAGACAGGATCCATACCATTTTTTGTTTTGCCTTAGTTAGCACAGTTGGTATCTCAAAAGTACTGCACAGGATTAGTTTCTGTTTGGTTTTGTCATTTTTGGGGTTTTTCCCTGTAGAATGGCCATCTGTACATATATCATGGTTACATTACTTTCTTTGAGAAATGAAACAAAGATACTGAAGTTTAAACACTAGTTCCTTTCCTTTGTTAGCAAAACAAACAAAAGCAGCCCAAGTAAAAGATTTTCTTAACTCTGAAGGAACATTGTCTGCCTCYGCAAAAAAGTGTTGAAAAATCAGCTGCTGTGGCTCAGTATTGCCATTTCCTGTGTCACCTCTCCCCACAAAGTGCTGGACAGAAATGGTCCCTGAGGTGTGTAAATAGAGGCAAAGATTCCTGATGGTTTATTGTGGACATCAGCACAGAATTTATTTGCATTCCAAGATAATTTGCTAGAAACTGCAGAAAAAATGAGCATACTACCCAAATTATGCCGTTCTTAAAGCATTTAAAGCCAGTTTAACTATCGACTAAATTAGTGTTAGTAATAACAAGGAGTTTGTATAYTTTGTGTACTAAAGCTTTAGGCTCTGATGGTGTCAGGTGGTTGGGAAGGTCCTAACTGTTTGCCTGATGCTTGTGGTTTTGCTTTCCATCAATATTCCATCACAGAGATCCCAAAAACATTTGAGTAGACCACATTCAACTTTAATGCAGACAGTGCCTCATGATCTCACTTACCACATGATCACTGCGACCATTTGACATACCCTGTCATTATATAGCATTCCTCTGGCAGGAATGAAATTGTTTACATGGGAAATATCTCGTGTATTTTAGGATTTTTTTTTCATGTGAAATAGCAGGGGAAAACAAAGAGAACAGTCAATTTGCAAAGAGAAATACTGGCATTCATCAAATAGCTCTTTAGAAAGAGTTTTCCTAGCTTCAATACCATCAGAAATGTTTACTTTGGATTTTGGGACATTTGAAAACAGATCTCCCCTTTGCAGCAAGAAATCTGAGAGTGGCATATACAATCGTGCCAACAGCCRGTAGTTCAGCATGCACTGTCTCTGACAGGGACCTCTATCAGCTGCTTCAGAAAATGTTACAGAATCAACTGGCCACAGAAATGTTCTTCTTAACCCACGTTAGTTAGATGTTGATATCTGCCTTAAAGCCTAACTCCCTCCACAAACTCCTGTGGGCTTTCAGAAATGCTTATTTTGGATATTCTTATTATCCACACACGTCCAAGACTTTTTTTGAGTCCTGCTGGACTCTTGACCTAAATGATACTTCGTGGCATGAATCCCAGGCTGATTGCATGTTCTGGGTAATAATTTCATTCATATTCTATTCCACACACCACAATTTGGAAGCAAAGTTTAGGTTAAGCAGCTAGCTATGTATTGCAGCTCTACACTGATTCATATTTTCTCTAGTGTAAAAGAGAACCACCAAGGTCAGCAGTACAAAGAAGATTAACCTAATAAAGAAGAGATCCTATTCAATGGTGAATAAAACTAGCAATATTTCTTTTTTGAATGAAAGTGTGCCTTGGACAACATTCTAGCATTAAGACTGAAGGCAGCAGAAGAAAGATCAGGCTAAATACAGAAAGTGACGTGTTTTGGTTATGAATGTGATAGAGAAGCAAAATACGGTGTCTCTTTGTTACTTGTTTTGCACTAACAGTGCAAGTATCTAATATTAATGTTTGGTTTATGTCACGTGATTTAAAAGAAAAAGGTCCTTGCCTACCATCAGTGCACAAACCCCTTCTGTTCTGGAAGCTTTGAAACCTTCTTGCACAAGTCCAATGTTTTACACTCACACTGAGTCTCTTAAAGTCTTAGGAACTGAAGTATTGTACCAGGCTGTAAATGAAATACCTAATGGTAAATATGTACATCGTAGTTAATCAATATGAATATAAGATTTTATTGTGCCTTTAGCCAGAAGATTTTTGTAAATGTTAGTTATGAATCTTTCTGCTTAGCAAGTGTTGAATATTACTGAGTCAGAATGACAGCAATTTACACTACGTCTGCATTCCTTAGCGTAATACAGATACAATGCAGAGCATAGGAGAACTGTGCTTACTATAGTGATCTTCTGTATCCATGTATTTATTTCCTATTTGATTTGGAGACTGATGCTGCCTCAACATCTGCAGAATGAAAACTGCTTGGTTACTGCTGTACTAAGGTTGGGGGTTGAAGCAGGGGAGCATTTGCACTAGAGACATTAAGGCCTGCGTGGCATTTCCTCAGTGCTGCACAAACAGGTAGATTTTTCATGGGAAAAAAATGCAGTTGGAACCTACTGGTGACTCAGTGTGGCCAAGCAGCTGCAGAAAATACTCCTTTCTGAAGCACTCATCTGACAGTGCCTGTCTTCTCTGATGCCTGACTGCTTGTTCAGCTCCTGCACCTGCTTATCCACTGCTCCCACCTTTCCTGGCTCTCCTTTTCCTTATGTTTTTCAAATTTATCCCCTTTTAAAGTAACCCCATTGAAAACATTTTGTAAAGCCAGAGATAGCTGAGCAAGCCTGAATTTTGCAAGGAATCTAGCATTCTCTCTCTTATTTTGTTCTGTTCCTTTTTTCTGTTTTTCATTTTTCATAAGGGCTTCAGGATAAGGACTGTATTATTTCAATGTTTGCAAATTATCTAGCGTACCATGATACAGTCCACATTTTTGTCAGCCTTAAAAAGCAAGATGTTCTTCAGACACTACAGTTCACCACCATTGTCTGTGGCTACTGAAACATGGGATAGGACACATTAACTGCTCAAAAATGCAGAAAAGCAGCATGTATCCCAAAGTTTTTGTTAATTATTCATCTGGATTGTAATTCCATTAAAAAATAATCTAAAAATGCTGTTGTATCTTCACTAACTAGTGTTAGGCAGGGTAGTGCTTTAGTGTTTCATATACTGTCTTACTTTGTTGGGTGGATGTTATAACCTAACATTCATCCCAGGCAGTGCAGAGTATCCTTCCTCAGTTTGCAGCTGTACCGATATGAGGAGGCTGGCTGTACAACCGAGGATTTCCACTCTGTGAGTGTGAATTCTCACTGAGTAATGTGAGGCATTTCAGAGAGACAAGGAAAAGACCAGTTCAGGAAACAATGCTGGTCACACAGCATTGGCCCACAGCATCCCAAAGAAATGGTCCTCAAACAGGGAGGGCACCTTCAAAGTAAAAGGAAAGAATGAACGTCCTGGCAGAGAGAAGGGACCACTGTGCTTACACCAATACAAAGTCCATCCTTCCTTTCACACAACAGGGACTGAAAGCAGGCTGTGAATTGTAGTGACCTGGAGACTGCAAGCATTGGGGCTTGAATGTGAAAAGTGCTAACCTGGAGGAGGTTATCCTCCCCCAAGACTACTCATCCTGAATTTCTTGGCAGCTTCCTTTTCTCCTACAGTGTCTTAGTTTGTGGGATCTTTTTTCACTAAGTCTGTGTGTCACCTTTGATGCAGACAGAGAAGGTATGGGAGCTGAGGGCATTACCAGACAGCTAAAGGTGCAGTCACGCATCGCCCTGTAAGACTGGGAGTTGGCTCCTGTGCTGCCAGCCTGTCTTGAAAACCATGGCTGTATGTGGAGGGAGAGGAGGGGGTTCGCATCAGCACTTCTGAAGGAGGGAAAGTAGGAGCAAAGAACTCTTCCTTCACTGTGTTGGGACAGGAACCCGGGCTCCAGCTGGGAAGGAGGAAGGAGGGTGGTAATGTGACTACAAAATTAAAAGGGAATAGTGTCCTAATAAGAAAAAAGATGGAGTGTTCCAGGGGTGTGGTCCTTATTGTATATATTGGGGGGGAGCAATGGGCATCTAAAGTATTAGGCATGATCTTTAAGGTAGTGGAAACTGTGAAAGTCCCCAAAGAAAATATCAATGCTGCCTGAGTTTCTGCCCTTGTTCAGTTTTGCRTTGCTCACCACTGGAATGCAGACAATTAAATCAAAAGAGGCTCAATAAAGGCTCTTTCAAAGAACCAAGATAGAAAAAAAGTGATGATGCATCTCAGTCTCAGATAATTCAGCTTCAAAGCAACTAAGAACTGTGTTAATATCCAACTAGGATAATAGTGTAGGTCCAGGCAGTAGAAGGAGGAGAGTTAATTTAGGGTGAGCTAAATGCTGGTCTAAATACATCATAAGAGAGTGAAAGTCTGATTCAAATCACTGGACCTTTTTTCCCAGTGATTTCATGTCCTGGTTCCAGCTGGGACAGAGTTAACTTTCTTCCCAGTAGCTGTAGGGGGTGCTGTGTTTTGGGTTTGGTAATGAGAGGAACATTGATGGCCCATTGATGCTTTGGTTGTTGCTGGGTGGTGCTTGCACCAGGACTTTTCAGCCTCCYGTGCCCTGCCAGGTACAGGGGGAGCTGGGGGGGGAGCATAGCCGGGGCGGTTGACCCAGCTGGCCAATGGGGTATTCTATACCATGTGATATCATGCGCAGTATAAAAGCTCTGGGCTTCGTCTCGCGCGGTTCGTTCGGAACACGTGGGGGGTGAGCAGTTGCATTGTGCATCACCTGTTTTGTATATTCTGTTGTTGTTGTTGTTATCATTGTTATTATCACTGTTCTACTATGTTTTATTTCTGTTATTAAACTGCTTTTATCTCAACCCACGGGTTTTCCTTCGTGTGCCCTCCCGATTCTCTCCCCCATCCTACCAGAGGGGGGGGTGAGCGAGCAGCTGCATGGTGTTTAGTTGCTGGCTGGGGTTAAACCACGACATTTCAATAGGGCCAGCATTTCACATTATTTATTTTTCCTCAAAAATGTTTGTATTAGTATAGCATTCGGGAAATCTGCTGGTTTGACCTCCAGGGCACTAAGGAGGTCTACTCMCAGCACAAATACCTCAAGGATAGCRAGAGATCAAAATGCTTCATAATGCCCTACTTAGGCTCTATAGTCAGAATCTGTTGTCCTTCTGTTTTTCAGGTATTCCTTTTGAAGTCATGGGGCTACCCATTGTTTGAGGGATTCAAAATTTGACAATGGAAGAGTCTCTTCTAAGGGGAAAAATGCTGGTTCTTTGTTCCACCCAGGTATTTTGGATAGCATACCTCGCAGACATGCTAACTGTGATGACTGTTGTTTTCATGATGTTGAAATTGTTGGCTAAAGCCTTCATCTGCGTAATTCAGTATTTGATTTTTCATCTGGAGGAAGGAGAGGAAGGAAGAAAGGGCAGTCTGATTTTTTTCTTCAGTTGAAGTTTTGTTTTCACAAATAATAACAAACACATTAGCTAAAGAACTAAAAAAAAATTAGAGATTAAGGTTACTTTCAGAGTTCTTTAATAGTGTGGTGTCATCAAAAGCAAGGAAGATTTGATATAGCCAATGCACAAAATTAGTCTAGTCTAGGTTGATATAAACATACGTGATATCAGTAGGAACTCTTTTTATATATGAGAGGAAAAGCAAATCTCTCAGTTTATGTATACTAGGAAAATATTTGTTTGCTGAGTACATGCTGAGCATCTTTCCTGCCTTTTTTCAGAATAGGCCCTTGTCTCTCTGTGGTTAGCCAAACTGGATACATGGTTCATGTAGTTTAAGGATTGCTTAATTTAACAAACTTCTGTCCTTTGTACTTTTCATTTATGCTGCTGGCACATCACGCCAATGGCCGGATGTGCATTACTAATACAGTGTTTTTTGTCTTGATTTTGCCAGCTTCATGTGAATCATATGTACAGCACTGGATTGTTACTAAGCACGTAGAGTTAGGACATTTAGAAGGAACTTCTTTCTTCCGTTCCTTTTAGAGAAGACAGTACTGGTGAGAATAGTGCCAAAGTAGTTTAGCAGAGACAGAAATGTGGTAGAATCTGATCATCGCCCCAAGTTCTGTCTTTTCAGTCTAGCACCAGGTGGTGGAACTGARCTGGCTGACAGGAACTGCAAAACTTGGTGAACAAGTTCATCTCTCCTAAGGTACATGGCAAGGCAAGGTCTACACGGCTAAGGGTGGCAGAAGGGAACAAGTGGTTGAAATTGTTTTTTGTTTACTCTGACCATTTCCATGATGCAATTCATAGATTGACACCAAAACAAGTTGTATATCAGTACTATTTCAGTAATTATGAATTGCTATGCGAAGRAATGAACAAGCAGGCTGGGATAATAGCAGTAGGTAGCCTCTTAATATAGGTTCATTATCAGAAAAAGTGTACCTGCCACCAAACCCTAAGACTCACAGATTCATCTTCCTTTGTCTTACTCCTCACCCTCAACTCTGCTGCCCCCAAACAACTAAATTCTATATATATCTGGACTTCGGCACAGAAAAATGTTTATGACATGGCTGTTTAAGTTACCTCTCTTGTATATGTCCTGTGTACATGTCAAGTCCACTTTGCTATCTCTGTTCATGTTTCAGTTCTTCTTACTCAGTAAATTCATAATCAACAGCCTAGACACCTAGGAGCCATTCTTTATAGTTTACAGACCCAGTTCAGCTGTGCACACAAATTGAAAGTGAGATTCATTTAGCAATGAGAACAAAGGCTCATCCATCAATACAAAAGCCACAGGGCTTCCATTTATTCAGCTCTTAACTTTCTTGTTAGCCAGGTAGGGAATGAGCCAAGAGGCAAACCCAGTAGAAAAATTATTTACTCGGAGCAACTGGAATTAGATTAGCTGTTAGGAGACATTGCACTGGGACAACAGCAGATTTAATGAAAGTGCTATGGGAACATAAGTACATTGATAGAGGCATTTGGGGGAAGTAAGAAAAGACTTTTAAAAGGATGTGAAAGTGGTTAGATGAACAGGAAAGATTGTTGCACCATTCAGAGAGTGGATTGTTCTGCTAACTGGGTTTGACAGTAGCCATGTCTTCATATGCCACTGTTTGGAAAGGTAGATACAGGAAAAGGCTGCCAGGTCCCCAAGYTGGGTGTATTCTACCCATGAACTGGCTTTATACATCTCATTTGTGAGGTCTTTCTAAGCAACATTTCTTCCATAAAGGGTCTCACCCCATAACCTTTCAGCAAGTTCTTCCCTGAGTGTGTCATGCTGGTGATCATATCCTGTGATGAACCCTCTGAATTCAGGGCAGTTTCAGAATGAGTCTGAGCCTTCACAGGCAGTTGCCAGCCCTCACCCTCCAGAAACCCAAGGAAGTTGCTGGGGACGTGTTGCTTACCCACCTCCCTGGTTATCAAGTTGGTCAAGGGCACAGGGGTTCAGAGGAGGACTGTACGTGGACCAGCATTCTTGGGACACTAGGGGACAAGAAGAGAAGATTAATATCAGGACAGCCAATACTGATTTGCAGATCATCAACTGCCATGTACCTATGCATGAACTCACACGATGGCATCTGTGATGCTAATCCTGAAAGTTACAGATATCTGACTTAATTTCCTAAGACCGGTCTTCATTACCACTGTCTGACTAAATCTCTGGAGAATGCTATAACCTTCAGGAAAGATAAACCTCAGGGATGGGAAGGGGAATGGAAAAAGGAGAGCTGCCTGCAGAGAAAGATGAAGGGGATGATTAAGAGGCCTTCTCCGCTCAGGGGGCAGGATACAGCTGAGACTAGTCCTGATCAGTCTAAGGAAACCAATCCAGGAACACACTTTACAGGAGACACTATGGTTGAATAGGAGGAACAGCCTCTATGTGGTGGCTGCCTGCTGCACAAGAAGTTGATGAGAATAACTTTTCAAGGAAGAGGGTGAAAGATTTTTCAGGTGAATAAAAGACTAACAAACTGGTAAATAMGTTTAAAAAAGGCATACTGACTTATTATGAAAATGAATATTTAAATGGGTGAAGATTAAGAATTAATAAAAATATCGTGGTTGCCCTAAAACTGAGAGGAAGCTCTGATMGTTAAACTAGATTGTTAATACTTGCTACTTTTGCTACCTCCAGCGCTGACCAATTTACTTTGAAATTACTGACACCCGTCCCACCAGACATTAGCAGAACATTTACATTAGCAGATCTCAAGAGGCAAAGTTAGTGTTCTTTATTACTAGAATCAAAGCTGTCATGGTATCAGCATTGCAGTAGCCATGATGGTGCAGGGATATGTGAGAGGCCAAGCTAATAGGGAAAGACACGTAGTTTCCTTGGATAGCTGAGAAAAATAGACAAGCTTTACAGTTCACCTGCCTTTCCCAGTCAGCACTCCAATAGTCAAGCTGGSTGAGGATGGCTCAAGCATTCAGTTCATATCGATGCCTGAAATTGCTAAGCAGAATTCGAGAGCCTGGTTGCTTGCAGCGCTGGCTCCCTCCACCTGCTGTTTGCTCTGTCTCCTGCAATGACAAGATAAGCCACCACTGAAGTGTACATGCACATGAGCAGGGGGCAAACTGGACAGCCAGTGCTTGTCTTTCATTGCAGAATGCTTTCAAATCCATGAAAGAAGATCACTATAAAAGATGTTGGTATTTATTTTATGGTATTACTAGTACAGCAGCTGCTAGACAGTATGTGGCATCATTTGAAATGTTCTCAGTGAATTTTGCTATTTGTTCTAGGTACTGATTTCTTGGGTAAACCTTGTGAAAAGTTGGTGTATGCAGTGTGATCCCAGGCAAAAATACTTGTTTTATCAAAAATGCCATTAGTTTGAATAGAGCTATACAGTATGTTAAAAATATTTTCTTAAAGATTTCAGGTCTAACAAATTGGCCAGGCTGTTAGCCTTGAAATTAAACCCAAGTGAATAAAACATTTTGAATAATTTGAATGTTGCTTCTTTTTCTCCTCACAGGATAACCAAAACATATCCCGCTTCCCTCAATTCCTTTTCAGAAGTATTCAAACATTCTATGATACAATTCAACTCTAAATTTTATGTGAGCATGCGGTATTTATTTCAGTATGTTGTTTCATTGCTAATGTCAGATGTCATATGGATTCTTTTTCACTTTCAAACAGGTTAAGTATAAAAACTATTTTTTCCTAAAAATACTGTGTTGTGTGATTGTAAAACCCAACAGCTGTCAACACTAGCACATTTAATGTAATATTTTGTTTTCAATGAATGTTTAGACGACATCATCCTGACTTTGATATCCATGGATAGCATCAAAAGCAAGGGGTACAAACATGAATAAAGCTTGTAATGGGAATTATTGCAGAACCAGTGTCAGTGAATTATTGCAGACTTTTTTGTAGTATTCCRTTTTCTCTGCTGGATTGTTTGAGTTAATCTTTTGTCTGTCATTTTAGCAAAAAATGTCACTACAGTCTGTGTTCTCTGTGAAAACATCCTTGATAGTTGGAATTTAGATTTTGTGCTCTTCCTGCCCTACCTTCTTTTCTTCCAGAAGCTTCTACAGTTGGTGGCAATTTAGAAAAACAGATCCTAACCTGAAGTTAGCAGATTTTCCCAGTTAGTGTCTCTTACATATTTTCAGATAGTAATCTGTTATCCCACAAGATATTTGAGTCCTTTGGAGTATCCTTTCTCAGGTCCCATGAAGTTGCAAGTCTGTAAAATTCCCCATTTCTATGAGTCGGTTGAGGAATTTTATTTTTCCAGGGCTTCATGAGAGTATTTTGTACACAAACTGTCAGATTATGCCACCATTTACTTTGCCATCAGCCAAAGGCTGTGTTAGAGCAGTGTTTGCAAATCCCATTCACTACAAATTGCAATATTATGTTCTGCATAGCTGCACACTTGCGGGGCAAGATTCACCCTGGCCCATAGTGTCCACAGAGAGCAAAATTGTGTGTATATTTTGATTCTTATGTTTTGCCCTGGACTGCAATCAACTGAAGGAGAAGGCTAGCCACTAAAAGTTAAATACTGCAGAGTTGAGCAACCTGCACACAGGTGATAGTTACGAAGTGCAGCTTTCAAACTTCTCTTAAGATTGGATGGGTCAGCATTGACTTTCTGCTGGTTTGTACCCATTTGCCATAATATACTTACAGAGTGTAGCACAGTTCAGAGTGGAGCAGATGTATGCAAACTGTATGCTCCATAAACTGAAGTGAAATAAAGTAAAATAATGGCATCTCTGCTTTGAGTTATTGTCTATGTTTAGTACCCATCTTAGGAAGGTGCTTTTTAGAAATTAGGACCTGAAAAAATGCACTTATTTTATAAGCTCATTTTATAAATCTACTCCAGCAGAAGATTTATATAAGAGCTCCAGCAGGCTCTCTTCTTTGCCTGTTACAGGCATATGATGCTTTCTGAGCTCCCAAGCTAGGTATGGGCAGCACATATGAGGGCAGGGGCCTTGGGACCTACTGTAGGTCACACTGCTGTCAGCTCAGAAAGGCAAATGGGGGATACAGTTTCTTCAGTTTTCCAATAAATCTGTGAGTGCTTGGGGAAGGATAGTGAGCTTTAAAGGGTGTCTATTAATGCTGTCTAATTCTAGAGCCGGCTTTAGCCAGGAGCCTCTGCTGTTAAAAAGGTTCCTGTGTTTTACAGCTGGCCTTATAGTGGCTGAGCTGAGACRTGCAGAGGTTCTAGCAAGTGAACCATGGAAGAGAGAAGTTGTGGGACAGCAAACCTGGTTAGGAGTACAAGGGTGATAGGGCTGTGGGTGAGGTCAGAAAGTGGCCTTGAGAAGAGAGATATAAATGTAGCTATTGAATACACTGTACTGGTGTTTATTCCTGCTCTTTGAGAAGGAAGGATGGCCTTAGATTCAGGGTTACCTTATTAGAACCCTGGCCCAAAATCACAGTTTCTAAATTGCTGTAAAGACTGTAGAATACCACCCAAATATTTGGAAGGTGGAGATGGTAGTAGATGTTGATAATTCATCAGATAAACAGTGTAAATCCCTCTTACAGTGTGAGAGGTCTTTTTAGGCAATCACAAAAACTTGCAAAAAGATGCTGACTAACTTCTGCATGTTCATTCTGGCAGATGTGGCTCTTCAGTTCCTACAGGACCCGGGAGAGGTGGTAGCTTTCTTCTAGAGTGAGGAAGTTAATCCTGAATACACTCCCCAGGGGCATTACAAGAAGAGCCTGAATTAGGCAGGCAGCTTTTGCTGGTATGTGTTGTAGTTCTACCCACTGTGAATTCAGCTAAATAAAAAAGTTAGATTTAGGTTTTGTGATGAGGGTCCAAGTGCTTTTTTGGAAGAGGCAATTTCCATTTGTCATGAGCTGACACAACAAGTGGAACTTTGCCTTTGTAAGCCCTGCTCAAAGCATGATGGAAACTCCACAAGCCCAAAGTATGTGACCCTGAATTCAATAGATGCTGTGCTGGTGGGAGGGCTTGCTGCACTGGACTCTGGCCATCACCGTCAGTCTGTGGGTGTCATCATTAATTGCTAACCTTAATAAAACTGAAAATATATTCTCACTCTCCTTTTATTGGAAACCCAAATACAAGAGGGACTGAGTTTCATAAAGTGCTTTGGCAATACACATTCTCTAGTTTATCCCATCAGATYGAACTGCAGCTGTGTGGGACATGCTGTACTTCCTCAAGGGCACTCTTTTAAATGAGCCAACAATATCAAACCCTCATGGGCAATGYGAGCCAGGCATGCACATGCTTTTAGACTTCACATCCGTTTAACTGGCAATTGCTGTAGTATCTTCCATTAAAAATGATAAACATAAAGCTTTTTCTGATTTTTTTTTTTTTAATGTAGAACCTTTGATTTCATGAACTTCATGTCAGGGCCCTCCCTGAGTGCGCTAAGGGGCCTTCCTGGCCCTGACAAACTGCACGGAGGACTCCACCCCACCCCTGCCCAGGAGTCCCCTTTCAGGTCACCCCTGGGCCTTCAGTCCTACTGCTGCCGTGGTGTAGGACCAGCCTCCAGCTCAGCCATGGACCCTATCAGTCTGGTCCCTCACCTGTGGCCTGGCCTCGSACCTGTTTTGTTGCTATGGACCTGCCCAGTGATCCCAGGGCTGTGCCCCACCCGGTCTACCCTCACCAGACCTGGCCCTGGCCAGCGGCACTGACCGTCCAGCTTGATCTTGGACCTGCCCCACCACCATGAACTGGCCTGATGAGCGGCAGTGCCAGCTGAAGCTGGCCCAGGTCTCTCACTCAGGCACTGTGGGGCTGGTGAGGCCCCATAGCTGTACCCTGTACTGTGCTCACCTCTTGCCTCCCCATCCCCTGGGCAGCCCCGGCCTTCGCTGCACCATGGCATTTCACTGAAGAATACTTCTTGGTAACTTTAGKTTTTTTTGATCTAGATAAAAAGAGCATCAAGATTGCAAGCCAGAATCTCAAAAGTTAAGAACAAATAGGATCAAATTTGCTAGAATGGGGTTCCTTTGTGAAATGCAGAGTGCCTCCCATGGGCAGACATTGTGGGGTGGAGGGAATATTAGCAGTGGCTCTGAGCTAGTGGGAGTACCCAAAGCAGTGTAGGTGTGATGGTGTGAGGCGCCTTAGCAGGTTAATTTATTTTGCTGAAGGATAACATGAAAATAGCTTAACTGACTTGCTGAAACACTATAGCGGAAAATCTGAGACACAAATAAGGGCAGAATTCASTTCTCCAAGGTAGCATTCATTCGTTACAGCTGCTTTTTCTTCTTGCACAGACTCATTTATTTTGTGTTCTCTCCCTTAGCAATGAATACAAAGGAGATACTTCGTACAACTTATTAAGAGCACAAGTCCTTTTTATTCCCACAGGACAACTCATGTTCTAATACTATATGGCGATGGCAATAAACTGTTGTATTCATACCCGCAGAAATGCCAAAAACCATCTAAGCTGTGAGTGCTATACTTTGTGACCTATAMTAGAAGAACATTAATATAATGTGAGAGTTCAAATGTGAGTACATACTCACAGTGTTTGAAATAGTCATATATAGGCATGTATGTGTATACCTTTGTGTGTGAGTGCATGCGTGTGTATATATCACCATTGAGTGCATGCGTGCTGCATCAGCAGTACAAAGAAGTCATTACTCACAGATGTGAAATCAGATGGATATAATATCTTACTGAGACTTTTTAAGTTCCATTTTATATGTATGTGTTACAGGTAACTAGCTAACATATTAAAAAAGAGCAAACCACTAAAATGGCACTAAAACACACTTAGCTGGAGGGTTTAGGATTGGAGACAGTAGAGTGGGGGAGGCAGGGAGATAGAGAGAAGTTGACAGGCTAAAGCAAACATACATGGAAATGTCTACAAATCATTATATCATATTCCTAAACAGAGTTGTGATTCATGAATGCTGGAGTTCATTGCATGGTCTGCAGGTGATACATTCAAATGACTTGGAGGCTTTTTGTATATGTTTGGTTTACCCTTTGTCACTACTTTCCCTTACTATCTCATGATTTTCAGTCATTCTCCTCTTCCTGCTTTTTCCTCATCTCTGTACTTTTTTTCTTCTTCCTGAAGCCTGGACACTAGTAGGAAGGAGATTAGCACCTAACTCCACAGGGTTCTTTATTAACTAGAAAGAGCAGTTGCAGGATCAGACCAAATCGTGAGAGAATCTTTAGATATCTTTTTCTTCTGAAGTCCAGAAGTGTTCTACTGAGCATTTTTTGGCTACAAGATTTGGCTGAATTACCGTTTGGATACTTTTGATGATGGAAGCATATATRACAACCTGGCTCCTGGAAGATGCTTCTGCCAAATTCTATGTTTATGCTCCAAGGTTTGGAGACACTAGAATTCATCAGTGAAACGTTTGCAAGAGTTTTGTAGGGGAAGAAAAGTTATATTTCTTCAACCATGCTGAAAGAAAGAGGTAAACTTATTTTCTTTTTTTCAAATGGGAAAAAAAGTCAAGGTTGATGCAGTAAGGAAAAGAAAACCAACTTGAATAAGATCAATAAGGTCATCAATTCTGGCTAAATTTATAAGCAACTTGATCTGTTCTGCTGTGACAATTAATTGGTGCTTTGTCAGTGTCAGTTTGTATACAAAAAATAGAAAATTTCCACTGCATTTGACATGGACACTGTGCTTAAGCAAACAAGGTAACTCTCTCCAGGCAATTACCATGAATCTGTTTATCAGCAGTAATGACCTCTGTGTAATCTCACATACAAGATCCTGATTTACCTAATTTCTATCAGATGCTGCTGCCTGGAAAGAGTATCTTCCTTGTTTAGGCAGCAGTCCTGAAATTTGAACAGCCTGAGGAAAATCAAGTTTATCGGTTCATCTGCTAATCTTCCTCCCTGAAGGCATCTTCCAGACCGATTAAGGAAGCACAGGTATTTCAGTACAAGGGCAGTAAATATTAAACTAGCATCTTTGAGATTATTGCAAGGAAGTTATTCTTTATGATAGACAAACCTAAGAGGTGTTTAAGACTTTCAACTCTTGAGTTCTCTTGATGGAATGGCTGCTGACCTCAGAGTGACAGTACCCCTTTGGGCTCCTGAATTTTACACATTTACAAGTACTCTTGTCTCACTGTCCCAGTCCCCTACTCTTTTATTTGGTAAATACAACATTAAAAGAAAGCAGTCTTGGCACTAGAGCCACATTAATAAATTGCTTCTTYTAAAAAAAGATTAAAAACTTTTAATTGAGATTTCAAGCTGTTTAAAAAATGCACAATGACTTGTTAATCAAAAAGCTATTTAGTTTTCTTTTAGATGGAAAACTGATAAAATGCATTCACAGTAGAGAAAGAAAGTGGCAAGCTACAGATTAACATGCTGTAGGATGCATAACATATTGCGAGTTATAGAAGCAGTAAGTGGGAAAATACCAAGCTTTTATATGACATGTTCCAAGAAGGATATAACTCATGAAGAAATAGATTAAACATATAATTGAGTTGACATAATACACTGAATAAATTTACCAAATTGTATCATATTCAGTAGAATAAAGAAAACATAATATAATGGGTGCCAAGCATACTTAACAGGGTAAAATTCTTCATTAAACTGATATATAACTCACTGCACCAATCAAATCTGAGTCGATAAACAAAGCAGTTGAATGACACTTGTAAGAAGCGCGTGAAAGATACTGAATCAGAGGGACCACAAGAACAGATGAACTGTGCAGTAATAGATTTTGCTATTTTGCTTTGCAAACTCTATAGGCACCAACACATCAGCGGAGGTATAGGTGTCAAACAGAAGCAGAAGTTTAAGTACCAACACATCAGCAGAGGAATATATTAGATTCCTTTGTCATAGAATGTAAAGAGATGGGAAATTATAACAGTAAAATTATATCATAACACATTATTATTATCACATTTCAACTGCTAAATACTTTTCCTTAATTACTTATAGATTGCTTTGCTTTATATATGAATTGCAATTTTCTGTAATTTTCATAAATACAAAGAGACTAAGAGATGAAGTAAATTTCTAATTTAGATTCATCATCATTAGATTCATCATCATCATAAGAATATACTAGATTGCTTTGCCATAGAATGTAAAGAGATGGGAAATTGTAACAGTAAAGTTATAGATTGTTTTGGTTTATGCATGAGTTGCAATTTTTTGTAGCTTTTATAAATACAAAGAGGTGAAGAGATGAAATAAAGCTCTAATTTAGATCCTGAAATTTGAAAAATTACATTTTTTGAGTGGAGTAAAGGGTGGTGATSTGGTGCCAATGAGGACAGAGGTTGGATTTTGAAGTCTAAATAATTTTGTCATGTCTAAAATTAGTATATTGGCATATATTTACAGTGGGACGGTACTACACAGTAAGTTTGCATGGGATTTACAGTGCTTTTGCTGCTTTTTTTCACTCTTCTTAAAAGCTTACTCTGTAATCAGGAGGAAACTATCTTATCTTTAGTGAGTAGTGATGTTGAGAATAATCTCACTTTATGAGAAATATCTGAACGTTAGTCACCTAGTCTAAACTAGGTTCCTTTCATAATCAATGGATAGTGATGAGCTCTTCCAAAAGGCCCTTCTGCCTATTCTAAAGATGAATAAATGGAACCTTGTTGAGTCAGATGAGAATTCTAGTAATAAATGAAGTTAAGATGAATCAAAATCTAAGTCTCTTCAACTGAGAAATTAATGCAAAGAAGCTCATGTGCTGTAAATTCTCAAACTTACTCACTACAGAGGAATTTCCCCACATAGACAAGTATACAAATAGTCCTCTCCACTTCCTTGTGAGGTTAATGGAGTATATTCCTTTCAAGGAATGCTAGTATCCACTATATCCTTACATCACAAGATATAACCAAGAGAGAAGACTGCAGTTAACTTATATTAAAATTTATTGATTATTTTTATTAAATAGTTTCCATAATCTGGATAGTTATCCCTTGCCTAACATTTCTATAACTGCAGTTTCTTCACTCCTTTCTTCACAGCCTTCACTCCTCTGCCACACTTTTGTTACTCTGCTATGGCAATAAAAGATGTGGCTTTTGCTACACAATAGATGAGGATTCTTACAAGCTAGTGTGGTGACAGTTTTGAAGAAGAGTTTGTCCCCTACACGATCTTGCCTGAGAAGGGTCTGAAGGGAGGTGTGGATTCAAAGTTCACAGAACTTAAAAGTAATTCAATGACCAT
The DNA here is from genome assembly GCA_030449065.1 of Oceanodroma leucorhoa. Taxonomy (NCBI): domain Eukaryota; kingdom Metazoa; phylum Chordata; class Aves; order Procellariiformes; genus Oceanodroma; species Oceanodroma leucorhoa. Next base: position 2,438,599 of record JASVER010000029.1, on the reverse strand, counting down.
TTTTCTTTCCATCTTGTTATGCTGTTAATCTTGCAGCAATTTCTTTTTGTTCTCCTTACCCTCAGGATTCCCTTTCCATCCCCAGTTTGTTTATATTTTTACTCCTTGTAGGCTATTTGTCATTAAAACATTCTAACAAGAATATCTGACAGAAAAATATCTGGTCAGGGCTGGTATTCATTTCCTGAAGATGGTCAAAAGATGTGCCTCTGTTAGACAAGCAATTTTTTTCCCCATTCATTTTAGAGCTATTGTTGCAATACTCACTTTGGCTATCTAGATCTTTCAAATAATGTTGAACAAACCTTATCAATATCCAGCCTTTAGTAACAAGGCAGGCTTCTGGAAGGTAGAACCTGGCCCTGGGAAAGACTATATCTGCACCTTCAGCACTGACTCTTGTGAACCTGGGGAGAAGGTTTAATTGTTATGTGCCTCAGTTTCTCCACCTTTAAAATGGAAAAATCAAACTATCAACAGTTGTCTTAATATTTGAGATAACACAGATAAAAAAGGCTGGAGATAGAGATGGAGATGTTTAATTCTAATAAAACAGTATAATTCCAGTATGTTGGGGAGATTGGCTTTTTTAAACATCCTTAAAAATTCTGAATAATTTTCCAGAGGAAGGCTGTGTAACACATGGAAACCAATTATTCAAATTAATTTTATTTTTTCTCTCCCTGCTGACCATTTCTGTACTTTCATTCTTTGTTGACACAGTTCATTGTATTTGGTGTGAAGACTTACCTTTACCGTCAATACTGTACAGTATACTATATAGTGTCCTGGCATATAATCACTATTGAAAATAATCTAGAGGAAAGATTTTGCTACATTAATTGTTTGGTTTATAGCTTGGTGTGCATTTTAACAAAGTTCAATCATGAAAGATTTCTGAAACTTGAAAAAATTTTTCCTAAGTACAATATAGTATCATAGAATCATAGAATTACTAAGGTTGGAAAAGACCTCTAAGATCATCAATTCCAATCATCAACCCAACTCCACCATGCCCACTAAACCATGTCCCGAAGTGCCACATCTACACGTTTTTTGAACGCCTCCAGTGATGGTGACTCCACCACTTCCCTCGGCAGCCTGTTCCAGTGCTTGACAACCCTTTCGGTGCAGAAATTTTTCCTGATGTCTAATCTAAACCTCCCCTGGTGCAACTTGAGTCCATTTCCTCTCGTCCTTTCACTTGTTACTTGGGAGAAGAGACCAACACCCACCTCACTACAACCTCCTTTCAGGTAGTTGTAGAGAGAGATAAGGTCTCCCCTCAGCCTCCTCTTCTCCAGACTAAACAACTCCAGTTCCCTCAGCTGCTCCTTATAAGACTTGTTCTCCAGACCCTTCACCAGCCTCGTTGCCCTGCTCTGGACACGCTCCAGCACCTCAGTGTCCTTCTTGTAGTGAGGGGCCCAAAACTGAACACAGTATTTGAGGTGCGGCCTCACCAGTGCCGAGTACAGGAGCACGATCACCTCCCTCCACCTACTGGCCACACTATTCCTGACACAGGCCAGGATGCYGTTGGCCTTCTTGGCCACCTGGGCACACTGCCGGCTCATGTTCAGCCGGCCGTCGACCAGCACCCCCAGGTCCTTTTCCGCCGGGCAGCTTTCCAGCCACTCTTCCCCAAGCCTGTAGCGTTGCCTGGGGTTGTTGTGACCCAAGTGCAGGACCCGGCACTTGGTCTTGTTGAACCTCATGCAGTTGGCCTCGGCCCATCAATCCAGCCTGTCCAGATCCCTCTGCAGAGCCTTCCTACCCCCAGGCAGATCAACACTGCCACCCAACTTGGTGTCATCTGCAAACTTACTAAGGGTGCACTTGATTCCCTCGTCCAGATCATTGATAAAGATATTAAACAAGACGGGCCCCAAAACTGAGCCCTGGGGAACACTGCTTGTGACTGGCCGCCAACTGGAATTAACACCATTCACCAGAACTCTCTGGGCTCGGCCGCCCAGCCAGTTTTCTACCCAGCAAAGAGTATGCCTGCCTAAGCCATGAGCCTCCAGCTTCTCTAGGAGAATGCTGTGGGAGACAGTGTCAAAGGCTTTACTAAAGTCCAGGTAGACCTCATCCACAGCCTTCCCCTCTTCCACTACACAGGTCACCTGGTCATAGAAGGAGATCAGGTTGGTCAAGCAGGACCTGTCTTTCATGAACTCGTGCTGGCTGGGCCTGATCCCCTGGTTGTCCTGCACCTGCCTTGTGAACACCCTCAAGATGAACTGCTCCATAATCTTCCCTGGTACCGAGGTCAGGCTGACAGGCCTGTAGTTCCCCGGATCCTCCTTCCGGCCCTTCTTGTAGATGGGTTTTACATTGGCAAGACTCCAGTCGTCCGGGACCTGCCCTGTTAACCAGGATCACTGATAAATGATGGAGAGTGGCTTGGCGAGCTCCTCCACCAGCTCCCTCAGTACTCTTGGGTGGATTACACCCGGCCCCATAGCCTTGTGAGTGTCCAGGTGGCATAGCAGGTCGTTAACCTCTTCCTCTTGGATTATGGGGGGTGTATTCTGCTCTCCATCCCTGTCTTCCAGCTCAGGAGGCTGAATATCCTGAGGATCACCGATCTGACTGTTAAAGACTGAGGCAAAGAAGGCATTAAGTACCTCAGCCTTTTCCTCATCCTTGGTGGCAATGTTCCCCCCCCACATCCAATAAAGGATGGAGATTCTCCTTGGCTCTCTTTTTGTCGCTAATATATTTATAAAAACATTTTTTGTTGTCTCTTACAGCAGTGGCCAGACTGAGCTCTAGCTGGGCTTTTGCCATTCTAATCTGCTCTCTGCATGACCTAATAAGATCCCTGTACTCTTCTTGAGTTGCCTGCCCTTTCTTCCAACAGTGGTTAGAGTCTCCTTTTTTTCCTGAGTCCCAGCAAAAGCTCCCTGTTCAGCCAGGCCGGTCGTCTGCCTCGCCAGCTCTTCATACGGCACATAGGGTCAGCCCACTCCTGCGCCTTTAAGACTCCCCCCTTGAAGAATGTCCAGTCTTCTTGGACCCTTTTGCCCTTCAGGACTGCCTCCCAAGGGACTCTCTCAACCAGTGTCCTGAACAGGCCAAAGTCCTCCCTCCGGAAGTCCATGGCAGTGGTTTTGCTGACTCCCCTGCTTACTTCACCAAGAATCGAGAATTCTATCATTTCATGGTCGCTAAGCCCCAGACAGCCTCCGACCACCACATCTCCCACCAGTCCTTCTCTGTTGGTAAACAGCAGGTCAAGCGAGCCACCTCCCCTGGTAGGCTCGCTTACCAGCTGCGTCAGGAAGTTTTATCTTCCACATGCTCCAGGAACCTCCTAGACTGTTTCCTCTCTGCTATGTTGTATTTCCAGCAGACGTCTGGTAAGTTGAAGTCTCCCACGAGAACAAGGGCTAGCGATCGTGAGACTTCTGCCAGCCGCTTGTAGAATGCTTCATCGGCCTCTTCATCCTGGTTGGGTGGTCTATAACAGACTCCCAGCAGGATATCTGCCTTGTTGGCCTTCCCACTCATCCTTACCCATAAGCACTCGACCTGATCATCACAATTGTCAAGCTCTGTACAATCGAAACACTCCCTAACACACAGAGCCACCCCGCCACCTCTCCTTCCTCACCTGTCCCTTCTGAAGAGCTTACAGCCATCCATCACAGCACTCCAGTCATGAGAGTCGTCCCACCATAGTTCTGTGATGGCAACTAAGTCATAGCTATCCTGCCGCACAATGGCTTCCAGCTCCTCCTGTTTGCTGCCCATACTGTGTGCATTGGTGAAGATGCACTTGAGCTAGGCTATCGATCTCACCCCCGATATCGGCAYGCCACCCCTAGGCTCATCTCTAGCGAGCCTGTTTTTATCCCCTTCCCCCTTCAAACCTAGTTTAAAGCCCTCTCGATGAGCCCCACCAACTCATGGGCGAGAATCCTTTTCCCCTTTGAGACAGCTGAACTCCATCTGTCGCCAGCAGGCCCGGTGCCGTGTAAACCTCCCCATGATCAAAAAAGCCAAAATTCCACCAATGGCACCAGCCTCTGAGCCATGTGTTAATCAGGTGTATTTTCCTGTTTCTTACAATATTCTTCCCTGCCACTGATGGGATTGAGGAGAACACTACCTGTGCTCCTGATCCTGCAACCAACCTGCCCAGTGCCCTGAAGTCCCTTTTGATCTCTTTGGCACTTCTCTCCACTGCCAACCTCATCGCTGCCAACCTGTATAACCAGCAGCGGGTAATAGTCAGAGGGCCGCACCAGACCAGGGAGTTTCCGAGTAACGTCTCTAACCCAGGTCTCAGGGAGGCAGCAGACTTCCCTGTGGGATGGGTCTGGTCGGCAGATTGGGCCCTCTGTTCCCTACAACAGTTACCCTCCTTTTCTTCTTAACAGAGGCAGTCATAATGCATGGGGCTGACTGACTCGACCTAGGCACCCCCCTGGATGGACCTTCATCTACATCCTCATTTGCCTGGCCCTCAAGTTCCAGAGCCCCATATCTGTTGTGTAAGGGCAACCGGGAAGGCGAGGGAGGTCGGGAGAGGATTCACCTGGTGCGTCGAGCAGGGACCCGTTTCCATTCCCCCTCATCTCTTGGGTCCCCTCCTTCTGCCTGGTGGCAAGAGGGAAGGGGATCCTCTGCTTCTTGTGGAGCCTCCACCTGCTGCCTTTGCCTCAGGTATGGCAGCATGTGGCTCCACCAATCTATCTCCCTCTCACATCCCCTAATGCTCCTTAACCTTTCCACTCCCTCTTCCAGCTCTGCCACCAGGCTGAGCAGATCATCCCCCTGGTCACACCACGCACAGGTGCTGTCTCCACTGCCCTCCGGCACCAGTGACAGGCTCAGGCACTCCCTGCAATATACTACAATGTAGACTCCTGGAGGAGAATTAAACTTCTGAAATGGCTCAGAATTAATATAGTCCTTAAATCATTATGGGAAGGGCCACTACCAAAACCAGAACACTTTCATATCAGTGAAATACGACTGCTATCTTGCTTACTGCAGAAGAAGCTTAGAGTGAGAAGGTTGGCTGAATGAGTGAGAAGTGCTTTTGCTACAGTTATACAATTGAATTTCACAGCAGACCTAGATCTAGAATTTCTGGCGCAGCGTCTTACAGGCTGGAAAGCTGCTAAAAGCTTAAGACCTCCTACCATGATCCGATTTCAGAGAGCTGTGTTAGTTTAACACTTCATTATTTTTTGTTGTGGAATGTGATAAAATAGAGGTGGTGTTTTGAATTTTCTCCTTACAAGAAATTTGTACCACAGAAAAATGACTCAAGTTTAGGTATTTGCAGATAAAACTAATATATTTTATATGAAAACCCAGTTACATATTTAAGCACTTGCCTCTTGATTTTTGTCCACTGTATTTGCACATAATCTTTGCTCTAGAAAGTTTAAACCTTACAAAATGTTAATCTTTGCTAGGATTCATGTCTGAAGTCATTAATAAATATATGAATGTTCGTAACACTAAGAACTCTGTCTTGATAGAAGATTTTTCTTTTGTTTCATGATTAAATCCATGAGATGATAACTCCATATGACAGAGAAATGAAACAAAAGACGACTTTTAAAAAAAAATCATTTTTCTTCTGCCATATTGAGCCCGAGGCTAAAGTGTTTGTCAGGTTTAAAACTCAGGGTCTGGAGCAGATTAGGAAGAGTGTCAAAGAGGAAAAAAACCAAACACAATTGCTTCTTGTTTGAAGAATGGTAGCTCTGTAGCTGAAGTTTCTGTGTAGTTCCTGACAGTTTGTGTATGAGGAAACATTTTGTGAATAAACAAATTATGCTAAGAAATTACTTATGATTGCTCATAAGTGATTTCTTCTCTGAATGCAAAAAGGGTGTGTTTCTTTTTCAAAATAGTTATGCTATTATTGCAAGCTTTCTTGCTTCCTTATTCATTACTGCTTACTTTCTCTCCTCATTAGAGTCACGTACTTTCAAGTGATCATCCACTGTGAAAGTAGGAGCCTGGTCTTCCTGGCAACTTCTTCTTGTAAAGCACTAAAAGATGAGTTGTCTTTCCTTCTCCTTTTTATCTCAATTGTTAATTAACCTATGGAGGAAGCAGAAGAAAAAAGAATAGTGTGTTAGCCCTAATGAGGAGACAGAAAAATAGATTTTAACTGATAATTTCAAATATATAATACACTACAATTCATGGATTAAATTTTTACTAGATTTAACTGAGGTTAGATTTCTACTTTACTTCCTAAAGGAGCTGAAGTAACTTTGGAATAAAAACTGTAGTATGTGAGGCTAAATAAAAACTGGTCTCATAATAACTTTTAAATAATTTCTCGTTTCATAATGTTCTTTCTAGTGGTAAAGGCTTCTGTCTGCTTTCAAGACCAATGAGAAAACAAAAATGAGAGAGCATATGGTAGGATCTACTCTGTTGGAGTCTGTAATGAATCCTTCCACTGACAGGCATGAGAAAGGGCTACGTGGGGACCTGCACCTTTTGAGGCTTCACTAGAAGCTGATCAGATATGGTTGTCTTGTGGAGGCTCATGTTAAACACCACTGATTCCTTAGAAGTCAAGCAGTGAATAAGACATATCCTTGGTCGTGTCTTTGCCTTGAAGTCCCTCCCTTCAGGTCACCTCTCGACTGCATAGACTAGAGTGCAAGGCAGATACAAAGTTCTCTAGAAATGTAGAGGACAACTAGAGAAAATTTAAGTATCACTTCACACTTCATATAGGAAACATTAAAAAATGAAAACAGTCTTACTTTTTATACTAGTTGGTTCTTGACATACTCAGTCACTCAAGAGGGAAACCTGGGGACTACCGCACTTTGTAAGCTTGAAACATGCTAATACTGTATTTGTAACATAAGCACTGGTGAAAGAATAAAGAGTTTCATCTAATGGGAGGAAGTCATGCACAATATGCCACTATGAAAAGTCGTAAGTTAACTAACACATGAAAGTAAAGGTTCTATTGGACTGGTAGATATCAATGAGAATAATTACTGGAGAATTGTCTAACTAAAAACATTTATAGGGAGATAATGTTTCATTTTACTACCATTTCATTTTTTTTCTGGGCCCAAAGGTTTTCACAGGAAAATGCAACAAATTTAAGAAGGAGTTCTTAATACTACCTGGAATTTTATTAAGGGCCCTCATGCAATTCCACATGCTCTACAAAAAAACATAAGAAAAGCGTATGTGAGGATTTTTCTAAGAATTAAAAATCCATGATAGGGACAAGAAATACTTTCTAGAGGGCTCAAATAGCAATATTGCAGAAGCTTGATTTGTCACACATGCAGAATGGATAATCAGGAGACATCTCCTCTTGGTGGCACAGGAAAAAGTGGCCCTCTTGCAAATTAGACATAGATTTCTTTATGCTTACTAAAAATATCAGCTAGAGAGAAGAAACATCCTGTGTGTTCAACATTATCCACATTCCCTTGAGGAAGTTCTAACGTGGACAGTGGCTTGTACTGAAAAAAAAAATTTTTTTGGATATCCACAACTGCTATATTAAACACTGACAGACATCTGTGCAGTATGCCATGACATTAAATGGTCTATAGTGAAGTAGAGGCTTCTACATGTAACTACKGGGTTCTGCTGTCCCTTCATCTAAACAATAGAAAAAAACTGTCAAAGTAACATAGAGCTTTCAGGGAAAGTATGCAAAATTTGATATCAACCTGTATTTAGCATGATTATTTTATAGAATAGCATCAATGAATCATGAATTGTAAACAGACATGATTTTCAGTTCAGAATAAGAATACCTTCACTTACAGAAAATAATATCAGTCACCAGTGCAAGATGTTGATGTAAACTCCTCATCCAATGTGGTTTGTGCTCAATGTATTTCATGCTCAATGTTATGAACAAAAGCCTTTTGTTCAATATCTAGTAAACATAAAAGTGGGAAAGAAAAAAAAGATAAAAATAGGGACATTAAAAATGTTCCTTTTCTCCAAACTTTAATTCCTGGAATCAGTCTTCTTACTAAGACACACCAACATGCTAATCAACATACTTTTCAGATCTTGCAGCTAGAGGTGCAGTAACTCATTAGAGAATAATGTCCTAGGACACCTTGCAGCAATTCTCAGTCGCTAACTACTTTGTTACTTAAAGCCATTTGACTTCCATGGGTTTTGGGTTATACAGATATTTACGTGGGAGTAGAAAGGAAGGAAAAAATTGTGGACACTTCCACATTTTAATGTAGGAACTAGACAAATGAGACCACAATTACCCCTCATGTCCAGTTTTATGAAGAATATTCTCTGTCAGCCCAAGTAATTTAAAAATGTGCATATATGAAAAATACAAAAATAATATGATTTAAGTACAAGAAACAGCAAGTTTTAAATCCTGAATCATGTTTCTAATATTATCTTTGATGTCAAGTCACTCAACTTCCCTACTTCAGTTTCTCTATAAACTTAGTCTTTTCTGTTAATGCAGGGGTTTTGAGGAACCATTGAGGAAGAATTAGATTAATTTAAAATGGAATGAAATTTAGTAGTAGAAAGTACTAATCTTGTTAATAATGAGAATGTCCTCTGTAGATGGATATTCACTATCCAGTAATAAGAAAGGAGAGAAAAAAAAATCAGCATAGGTTAGTTAATAGGAAAATGACAACAAGTCCCCTACTTGTGGCTGTGAAGAAAAGGCAAACACAATCCCAAGATGTATCCGGAGAGGTATTTTCTAGAAAAGATCAGGTAGCTCATGAAAGCCTTCATCTAGAAAATTGTATGCAGTTCTACTCACTTATTTTTTTAGGTGCATTTGTTGAAATGAAATACAGATCTAAAAGAGGCCTGCAGTGGCAATCAAGGAAATGGAGAGACTGTTACACTCAATGAGAAAAAGCACTTGGTTTGTTTACCCTAGCAAAGTGAAGGCTGAGAAGAAATAACGGTTGTTCTCTATAAATGCACTGAGGAGGTGCATTTGTACCAGACAAAGAGAATAACTGTTAAACTTGTCATAAATAAACTTAGGTGGGAGGTCAGAATAACGCTTCTAACCACCAAAGGTACGAGACTGTAAAAGAGGATCCCAGTAGGAGTACTGTAGGTAGGCATCTTAGCCACTTCTTGATTCCTTCATGAAAAGGACTATATGACATGGAACAGCAAGAGATTGATAGGCTTTTATGTTGTCAGATATGTAAATTCAACATTATAATTCCACCTAAGTTTCAGTTATAAAAACGACTTTTTAGTGAGAGACAAGAATATCCATGCTTGGGTAATGGAGGCAAATTCAAGAACGCACATGGTTTTAAGGGGGAAATATGCAGCTTGTTGCTTTTGTATATTTTCAGTGAGAAAGACATTATGAAGTATTGAACTGGCTGAAGACCATAATTATTGTTTTTCCTAGGATTTGTCTGGAATTGGATTTAAGGTAGCAAGAAATTAGCTCAATGCCACCATTTGTGTGTAATATTTGAGAGTGGTTGTGTCTGTCCTTGAAAACAAATTGTGCATGGATATTGGCTAATTGACTAGCATTCAGTCCAATAAGCCTGAGGTAATCTTGATAAGCTATAGGAGGTAATTGGATGTATGTAGAGACTATACCTGTTCCTCTTATTGAATGTTTCTGTTTTTCATAACTCATGCTTACCAAATACTGTAGTGTTGATGCCAGGCTGTTGTAAAATAATCACATTCCAGTATTGCTGAGGAAAGCTATTCCCCATCTTTGGTTTGCAAACAACTTTGGTCTGCTTTGAACACAGACCAGGGCTTTTTCCATTTTGAGATTATATCGTTAGATAGAACGTATTATGAGAGATTGAACTTTAAATCAATCCAGAAGCCATGGCTGGTACAGAATGTGACACCTGACACTTAAACACTGCATTTTGGCAGCATACAGGCCAAACTGAATTCTCACAAACATCCGTGCAAGTTTCCAGATGCAGTTGAAGATACAGATTATTTTGCAAGAATGATTTAGAACCTACATGTTTCAGAAACAATTTTATTCCCTATATTTTTCTGCCACAGCTCTCTTCCGTGGAAACATTTGAACTGGATCAAGAAATTAGAAGAAGAAATGAGTAAAAAAGTAAGAGAAAGAACAACCAAAGATAAAGATTTTTTTCTTTTAGGGGCTGTCAGCTTTGAATCTATTTTTTTCTGTCTCTTGTTTGGTCTTATATTACCAAAATTTAACCTTCTTGTGTACTCAAGAGACCATTAACCTCTTTATCCAGACTGTGAAAAAAAGGCAAAACAGAAGAAAATGGCATTTGTGAGAGAGGACAATGTTGTTGGATTTTATTTTTATTGTAGAGTTGTTTTGTTGGTATGAGAATATAGAAGCAACCTTTAAAGATCAGGGTAAAGACTGGGACACGTACTCTCCTTTTATATGTTAGTTTTTACAACATAAAAACACGTAGTTGCTTGCATTTCACTGGAGACACCAACTATCATTTCTGTTCTCCAGAATACATGACTTCTTTTCCTCAAGATCCCAGCCATCAGTACTTAAAACATCTATTTATTACACTCAGGATATGAAAGATATGTATAAAAATCAAATGTCAAGGTTTCTTTTGTTTGTTTTTAATTCCAAAGAAAGGCTCTCATTCTTTCTTGTGTGGGGATTTTGAGGAAGATGACAAATAAATTACAAAGCTTGAGAAAATTGCTTCCAGACAACACTAGAAAAGAACAAAAAGCCACTGAAACCATTTGACTCAGCCTTGGTTTCTTCCAATGAAAAAAAAAGAACCAGCTCGTCTCAGAAGCAGAAGGATTAAACTTTAGAATGAACAGAGATTGTGATGAGCAAAATACAGGCTAAATGAAAAAGCTTTGTTAATGTGCATACATGTGAAAAAATAGAGATGTTCCAATGGAATATTTCCACCTTGGGAAGCAAAAAGTTGTGGGTGGTTTTTTTTTTGAAGTTTTTACAATCAGCTCTTATAAGAAAAATATACAGAAAAAATATAAAAATACCATGGTGGTACACTCTTCGGTGTGTGGAGAGCTCTGTTAATATATCCCACAATTGCTGTTTGTATGATGTGTGTTGGCAGCTCTGTGTTGCAAAACATATGAAGTGCATCAGGGCATCATTAGATCATGTAACGAATGTACCAAAACAAGTAATAGGGGAAAGGCTGCACATCTCCCTGCTGCATTACTGTCCCTTGGCTTCTTCCTGCCGTGGCCTAAAATACTAGATTCATCTGGTTAACAGATTGCTTGGCCAACTGTTTCTAGCAGATGTGAGTCAGAACACTCCAGAGATGCTTCAGAACTGCACAGCATTATGGTAACATATAGATCTGGTTGGGAGAGTATTTGTGGGAGACCGTTGTGAGAGTCTCATGCCCTGTGCACGAGACCTGACTTGAGACTTCCGCTAAATGGGCTTCTTCGTGAGAGGGTGATCATATTAAGAAAGATAGTAGTATGTTCAATATTTCAGTGATAGCCTCTTCAGAGAAATGATACCATAATTTAGTACAAAAAGATCAATACATTTTAACTACAACCATGCTGAACCCAGTACAAAATGTAGACGTAAGAGAAAGTGCGCACCCTGCCCAATCCACAGTATAACTTTGGACAGAAATGCGTACTTCTTGGAAGGTGGATGCACAATGAAGTGAAAGAACTTGCCCAAGCAGCTGGTCAGTGATACCACCAGGAATACAACTGCCTAATGCCACTCTCTAATACACCAGCTACTGAAATACTGGAGCAATGGTAGAGCTAAAACCTATTCTTACTTATTAATGAAATTGTAAGAAGCTGTCTTATGCAAAACATGTTCCAGTTTATGAAAGCATTGATTTGGCTTGGGAGATTTAACTGTGATTTTCAAGTATAAAATTCAAACTATTGCTATATTTAAAATAAATGAAGTTGCAAATGAAAAATACATGTTCTCTCCTTACTAAGCTACAAAGACAACTGAAAAGTGGAAGGTTTTCCTTTTAGCCAAGTCCTCTCAAACCAGAAATAAGCCCAAAGAGAAACAGTGGGGTTGGCTCCTTCAAAAGCAAGGGCCTGAGGCAAAGCGAGAGCCTGGTAGTGCTGCTTTCATCTGGTTCAGCTCAAGCAAACAGACGCACTTCTCAGCTGAGGAATGTGAGGCCGTCGCCACCGGGTCAAGTCCTGGGAGGGGAGCGTGGGCAGTGCCCTTTCACTCCACTTTCACAGTGCAGTGGAAAAAAAGACATCCACTCATGTACTTGCATGCACGTGCCCGCTCACACACGTGCACAACCAGTATGTGCATGCACACGTTCTTTTCAGTATTTGCCAAGCTACCTAGCCCGCTTCACTTTCCTCTTATTTTTTCGTAATCCAGCTGAGGCGGACTTCTCTGAGCTGGAAAGGAAACATCAATAACAAGAGCTTCTGTCTCACTGTAACAACACCTGACTGCTTTGTATGCATTGCCTGTGCTGCTGGGTAACCACTCCTACTTCACGAGCACAGTCTTCTAACATCATTTCCATTGTTATGAATTTTTACCATCCTTCATTGCTATCTGAAATGAACTGACATTAGTTTTGGCAGAAAACAAAAAAAAGGCAGAAAAGAGCAGTTCAAATAAACCTATCTGAGCCTTCAAAAACATATGATGTGTTATCAAAATAGAAAAACAGCTGTAAGGAAGTGTTTTATAGTTTACTGTATAATCATAGAGACACACATTCTATAAATCACTGAAACTGCAATGGGAATGTGGCAAGGGCAGTGCCAAATGACACTGGGATGCTGTTAATCACAACTCTCATCTAAGCCTATGGTTATTTTTGAGATGTGTGATTTACCCTGAAACAGTCCTTATATCAGGTTATATATCTGAATTCCCTGAGGTGAGCTACTGCAATGAGGCACTTAGAAACCTGGTCCCACATTTTGCTGCAAAGTCTCATTGCTTTCTGACCAAGAATTCTTTGGGGAAAACCCTGAAGCTGCATATGAGGACTCTTTCTCTGGTTATCTGTAGAAGTAAATCATCAAAGGAAAAGTCAGGATTCCTCAGTGAAGAAGAGATTTGAATTGGGTGAGTTTGATAGTTTATTCTGTGAAATTTTCTTGTTTCCCAAACCAAATACACACACTTAATTCCTTAGACAGAAGAGTCGTACCCTCTCAGCCCATCTCCTTTATTTCACCAGCTGTTCTCCTTGTGCTTGTGTGGTCTCAGAAATGCATACTACATCCCTTCATGACTTTGACTCTCTCTAAACCATGAAAATTTGTCCTTATCTCAGTTATTAAACTCCTGAAAGGCAGCAGAGTACAGAACTGATGCTATCTGACAGTGCTTTGGTTTACCACTCCATTCAGATGCTGCACCAGTCAAGCTGTGCTCTAATGCAGTGCTCACTCCCACCACAGCTCACTAGAGCTGGAAGCAAACTGTCAGTCACACTTTCCCTTGCCTTCCCTTCATCACTCGAAGCACGCTTTGGTCTCAACATAGCAGCCATTGTGAATGAAGGAGAGATGGAGTCACGGTTAATGATATTCTCGAGAGGATATTGCTGTGGACTTCCTGGGTCTCCTGGTATTTGGTGTTAATGCACATTTCTGTAGCCCTCACTTGCCCTGTGGCTCTGTTTGTGCAGTTCTCATTGATTTCAAGTGAATGGATAATCACATCTAAAAAGCAGTGTTAAGTCCAGGACAAAGTGTATAACATTCCAAAACAAAGAGACATATGTCTGTAATTAATTTTATTAGGATGATGGAGAAGTGTATAGATTTTTAGAAGTAGCTGAATTTAGGTTTTACATATAATCACTGGCTTATCAAAAGACTCTCACAAAGCATTAGAGCATTTTCCAGGCTCTGAACAAAGCTGGATTTCATGTCATCACATTATAGCAGCCAGCACAGTGATTACTACCTTCTGATAAAATGTAGCCCATAGGTATCTTTTACTTCTGACTTGCATTTAACAATTCTTTAAACCAGCTAGTGCCATTAAGTAATCTCACTTGACTTCCTGCATAAGCCATTCAATTTCATTCTCTAACTCTAGTATTGAGTTGGTGTTAGGGTAAAGCATATGTTCTTAAAAAMCACTCAGATATGATTTGAAGACATCAAGAGAGCTATTCAATTACTTTCAGTTGTAGGTTGTTGCAGAATGATTCAATAATTTTAAATGTTTATGTTTTGGGTTATTGTAATACCTATGAATTTTTGGCCTGACTCAGACCTCATCATGCCAAGTTTCACAGGCACATAGAACAAAAAGACAGTTGCCAGTCTACATGATTATTCAAAGAAGAAATGCTAATCCCTTTCTTTTGGCCAGACTCCTATCCAAATCGACTCTGAATTCTCTTGCAGGCTGTCTTGCTGGGCTTACTTATTTCTGTTGATTTACTCCACAAATTCAAGGTTTAGTAATTTGTTATTTTGTTGCCAAATTGCTGTGGAAGAGCTCTGATTAACCACACTGGTATAATAAGTTTTCTCCAGGGTTACAGATTACATTTTGAGTAAACCAAACTGTAATATGGGGATACCTTTCTGTAGGTGTACTTACACATCTGGGCCTGCAGAGCCTGGCACTTTAAAGGATTCAGAAGAATGGATGTAGATGGTTGTGTTGCTGATGAATAAAAGCTAATGAGTTGAGTGTGCAGTTTAACCATACAGTGCCAATAGTAACACTTAAAAATCACTTTCAAGTTCCTTGGGATAGAATGTGTCTATGTTTGGATGGGGGAGGGGGTGGATAGGTGGAAAAAAAGAGAAAATCAAACAAAGCATCAATGTACATATCCTTTGTTCACATTTCAACACCCACACATTGTACACTACATGCACTTTTACCTCTTCTCCACAACAAACTCTGTATTTTGAATATATAGACAGCCACAGCCCACTCATCTGCTGTTGATATTTCTCAGGTCTGACTTCATTGCTATGTGTGTGAGTTATTTCATGACTGTTATATTAGCTTTTGCAAATGGAGATAAGACTACAGTGAAAAGTGGAGTTTGTAGGAATGATAGATTTTCTTTCTAACTTTAAAAAATACCGGGAAGATTTTCTTAGGCAAAAAAAGTTGGTATCATTTTGAATGTGGCAAAAAAGACTAGTTTAGTCTTGGGAGAATTAATAAATTAAATACTTACACTACACTCTGTTATTAGTTTTAAAGAGAAATGTAGGTACTATGCAGGTAAAATGAGAGCTTTACGTGATTGGGGAAGAAGCCAGATTTTTAGCAGATTTTCACAAGTTCGGTATTTTCCATTACAAAACAGAATGAAATAAGTGAAATTCAGAATTTCCTCTGAAGGAGAATATTAAAAAATATTTGATTGATTAGGCCATTTCCTTTAGATAAAACTGAAATTTTTTTATTTCAATTTGTATGGTTTTGTATAAAGGCCACTAAAAATAAAACAAGAGAACTTGGTAAGATTTCTGAAAAGGAGCAATCATTTTATTCTTCTTCTTTTGGGATTCTTATCTTTGCATGAAACATCTTGCTTGTCATAAATTTGCCAAACAGAAAAAAAAAAATCCTTATAAGGTTTCTAGTGAGCTTGAGATACTAGAAATATATGTTAGAAGTGAAGCCTATGAAATACTAAGTTTTAAAAGAATGTCAACCTCCAGCTCAACTCTACCTGACAGCATAGGTCAGCAGCAACTGACCAGAGAACAGCAGCAACTTTATGAGCAAGTTCCAGTGATAGACACAAGATAAATTGATTTGATCAATAATGTGACCTGGCACAAGCATAAGAACACTATTTTGAAATATCTCCTACCTCCTTAATGGGACGGTAGGAAGGGGGTAGTTTCCGGGACTATCAGTGGCACAGAGAAGAGTTTTATTGTGCTGTCAAATAATGAAATGAGATTTGTTACTGCATAACCTCACACTGAAGTGATATGACATCATGCATTTGCCAGAAAAACATGGTGTGGACCAGTTTGTTCTCCAGATGATTTCCTTAAGATAATGACAGGTTTTTGGTTAAATATTTTCAAATAGCCAGGTGTGTAATGGTAGTATTTAATTATAGCTGAATTCTTGTAAACACTTCAAAGTAAAACTGTCTGTTGTAGTCATTCTGTAATCATGGAACCATGAAAACATAAAGCTGGAAAGGACATCAAGAGGTCATGCCGTCCAACATCCTACACTGAGCAGCATCCAGTAGTCGTAGGCAAACATACAAATACAAGCCTCTATAGGCAAGCAAGACCAGGATATTGCATGTACTCTCTGGAGTTATTGTTTGACTTCCCAGGCATGCTAGACTTGCACGTCGGCAGAACTTTCAGCATTTGGGTCCTCTTCTGCTGTTTGGTGCAGCAGGTCTGTTTTATTCTGGTTTTGTTTTTTGTTTTGTTTTTGCTTTTGCTTTTGCTTTTGTTTTTGTTTTGTTTTGGGGTTTTGTTGTTGTTGGGTTTTTTTGCTACTTTCTGGGCTTCAAATGTATACAATCAAAGAAAATGACATTTTAGATACAGCGAAGGGCAATTGCAATGGAAACCTCTAAACAAAAGAGATTTTGCTTTTTCACCTCTTATCTGGAACTTGGAGGTCTTCCAGCTTTTCCTTTCAGCATTGGTCCTATTAAATATTGGTGCAGAATAATTGAACAAACTTGTTTCAAGACCTGTTTCTAGTTTTGAATAACCTAGATTTTAAAACCTCTGAATGTTTGGTGTAAAAATGAAATCAAGTTTCTGTGTGGGTTATTGTGAAAGAAAAATTTTGCCAAATGCCTCCTCTTTTTCTCATTCAGTTACTTAATTTGTGTTTTTTGATCAGTGCCGTGGGCTGCCCTCAACCTTCTCTTTGCTTTGAATTTTCAAAAGAAGAATGGATTTAGTTGTGTGGTAATGCCTGCTGAGTGGGAAGCAATTACTGCTGGAGATATGAATTAGCAAAGCTTTAAATCCTATTGGAGCAAGACTGTATCCAACAACATTTGCATTAAGAAATAGTTACTAAGACTCTTTTTTAAGTATAAGTGTCATTTTTACAACAGACTTCAGCACTGAAAAGTCTAAGTCGTGCTGAAAGTTAGGCTTAGATGGACATATTTTGTCAGTCAAATTTGAAATGTTCCATAAGCCTCCTCAGCTGAAACATGCAAAGTAAAGCACTTCTCTTTTGAGTGTTGTCTACATGCATATTCACATTATAATGCGTTTTTATGCTGCAGATGCTTAAGTCAGACTCTGTTTTGCCTTAGATACACCTGGAAGCTGTTCTTCCTCCACATGCCCACGTCCTTTACATTGTTTCAGCTACTCAGCTGAATCAGAACACTTAACCAGTGAAGTGAAACATTTTTGCCAAAAAAAACCTCTTCATATATTGTTTTATTCACAGCTTTTGGGGGAGAGTTCCTTTGTTTCGTTCTGTTTCACATTCATTTCACCAGCTCTGTAAAACAATATGAAGGTTGCATTAAGCTCTGATCACACAGTACCTTTTGTGCCCTTTCTCCCCAAGTTACCTTGGAATTTCCAGTCCAGTTAACTAATATTTTACCTTCATATTTCTATCATGACCTTGCCATTTTCTGCAGGTACTTTCATAGCCTGCCCATCTTTCAGCAAGTGTATTTTTGCCATAGACACTTATGGTTAGGTTTTGAACAGATATTGAAGTTGTTGTTCTGTTAATTCCTGGGCACAAGCAGAGTGAGAATTGTACCTGCGTAGGTATTTCTTGGCTAGACAGTGGCTTCTTTTTGAATCCAGGTAGTCAAAGGCTTTCAAACAATCAAGAGGCGTTGGCACTCATACTGACTACTAATCCATCTTTATTGTCAATGCTGGAGGAGACTGATGACCCCAGCTCCGAGGGGGTGAGGCTTTCTAAACTGACATTGGAAATACTTTTGCACCTTCACTATGTTAAGTTGGAAACATTGAGATCTTTGGTCCCTGATAGTCACTAGAAAGGCTCAATAAAGCCAGGATTCTCAAGTTCTAGTTTGGTTTAATGATAGAACAAGTCCACTTTGGTATTTTCTACTATCCGTGAGTTTCAACTGCCAGGAAATCAAATGGCAATAGCCACCTCTATGAAGAGATCATCCAGATGGATAATATCTGGGAATAGTTATGAGACCACCAAAGTCGTTTCTCTCTATAGGATGTAAAGATATGCACCACCAGAGCTGAAGCAGCAATTGCAACATCAATTGCAGTTGCAACATCTACAGTGCATGTACAGTGAAGCTGTCTAGAAACTGCAAGCTTATATTATGTTGTTGTGCATATGATGAAATAAGAATATCAGAGAGAAAAGTTTTGTAGCGAGGGATAATATCTTTTATTAAAGCAGCACATACTTTTTGTCCTCATAGTGCTGGAAGGGCACACATATTCCCACTCCTTCTGTTTGCCAGGTAGATAAGAGGGCGGTTCCTTTTGACCACAGGAGCGCCTGCAGGAGAGGCTTGGACAGAGTGCAGAAGAAGAATGCCGAACTACAGTCATTTGGAATTAACTTTTCTTTCTCCTTCAATACTCATCCATATGCATTAGCACTGTGGGTGATCCCATGCACTTCATATACTCACCAATTACCTAAAGTTAAAACTCCTGTTATAGCTTCTTCTGAAAGACAGTGTGGGAGGAGTGGAGTTGACACAGTCATTACTGTGTAGATCCAGAAGCAACTCCTACACGATAACAATGAAAGAGAAGAGAAAGAGGGGCAAGATTCTGTTCTGAATAAAGGGAAAAAATAAATTACAAAAGTCTTCGATGAACTCTAGCAGTCTGGGAACTGTTCAGATCTTCAAATCAGTGCTAATCCGTACGATGAGCAGTAGCATGGATGGGCATGGAGTCGTATGAGCTGAAGCTGTTCCTTCAGTAAGAATGTTTGACATCATCCCTCGAGGCACAAGGTATAATACTGCCAAGTATAATTTATAATTATATTTTGTTGGTTTCCTTCACTTTTGTAACTTTTCCAGTCTTGAAATCAAAAACTTAAGCTTTTGCTTTCCTTGATTAAACTTTTGTTTTCACTATTAAGCTTGTCTGGTGGAAAGACTGAATCTGGATAAAGAAGATTCAAAGAAAAGGACTTGTCTGGAGAGTAACTAATCCAGTAAAACTGTTTGTGCAGGCAACAGCCTTCCTCCCTGCTGGAAGCTGAGCTATATCTTTTGTTAGGTATAAGGACTAGTTTGAAAGTGTTGTGAGCAAGTATTAAGGTTTAGTGGCAGAAAGATCATTTATAGCCGCATGTACACCTCAGATTATCAACATGCTAATTTTTAAAATTAAATAACTTAGATGCTGTTGAAAACTTCACCCCAAATCTTCATTAATTCTAGAAGAAAAAATCTGTTAAATCTCATGTTTTGGAAAACAGAAACAAACTTTAGAATCAGATGATTTACCAGAAAGACTACGTAGTTATTCTTCTGAAAAATGCCCTGGTAACAAGTTCTGGTCTTGTTTTTTAACTGTTCAACGGTTTGTTTTCCTTCACAACTCCAGAATCATCTCACTACCACTCTTCCTAAGAACATCTGTCATGAGGAATGCAGCTAAGCTGAATCATGAATTTTAATCTCTTCTTAGGTTCTATGGTCCTTCAAGACAGAACTTAGTAGAACATACAGCTGTGAACGCATTACTACTCTGATTAGGATTTGTTCCTATACTCTTATTAGGATGAAATACTTTGCTAGACTGAGGCCACAAGTGATCTGATTCCTATGACCACCAAACTAAGGTCAACTTGAAGAGCAGGGGTCAAATCTCTTTCCTCACAGGCTACTTCATAAATCTATGAAAGTGTTGTGCATGTTCATTAATGTCTGTTGCACAGGATTTTTTAATTCACTCCATAATGCAGACCTAATGTCTAACGTTGTTCTCTTGGTTGACACATACAGATTAATTTATATTTAGCAAATCATACTGAAAATCCTTAATTTAGTAGTCTTGTCTATGGCCTGATTGGAACGAAAAAAAATGGAGTAGTTGGTGAAAATAAAAAAGAGCTAATAAAAAATAATAATTTTTTTYTCTTTTACCTCTTTCCCCAAGGAAACAAATGTAAGTCTGGCATCTTCTAAAGTTTAGGCTAATGATCCATCTGAATGGAATGGCTTGGTCATACGCAGATACTAAATATTGAGCAACCCAGAAATTTTAGTGGAAAATATTCTATTTTCAAGAACTCTTTCCAAGGTCCAGTCAGCCACTACAACATTGTTATTTGTGACACTGCATATGACAAAAATGGCTTTGAGCACTGGACAGATGAGTTAGTCATAAGAATTTCAGATTTCAAGCCTTTCAATGATAGGCAGTCTTCTGCAGAGTCTGTGATACCTACCGTTTGATGCAGCTGCCCTTTGAACTGCTTAGCGTCATCGTTTCCTATTCCTCTAATCCTATAATCCTTGTCAGGTGAAGAGCAGCTCAGTAACAAATGCGTTAGCAGAACACAGTGGATATCTGGGTCCTGACATTCCAGCCTGGGGTTACTTGGTACTTATGTCTCTCTGCTCTGTGCACAGTGAATTTGCCAAAATCTTGAAGCAGAACCACTCTGCTATCTTCTGGTCACACTTTTATGTAAGCTACGAAAGACTCCAAACTCTAATGCTACTTGTGATGCTAGCACAAAAGCAAACACAGTTGAAGAAGGTGACTCAGGAAGTAGGGAACATCAGACCTGCTGGATGAGGGAAGCATGAAAAAATCAATCCCAAACAGTGTTTCTTGCAGGATGGGTGTCCTTTCTCCAGGTCCTACCAAGGTTAGCAGCTGGCAGTGACTTTGTGTCTCCCATACTTAGGCAGGATCTTATGTATCTCTGTAAAGAAGTGAATAAATTGAACTACTCACACTTATTTCTGTAGTGGATATTTTAATATGACTACTAGTGCGTTCCAATATGAAATAAGTGCTCACAAAAGCTCTTAGAGCAGCAGTTTTGTAATCCCACAATGCCAGTAATTTTTGGAACTAAATGCAAAACAAATTTCTTCAAATTATCTTCCCCACAGTAAGTATTTTAGCAAAGGTCTCAATTTCACTACAAAACTGGTGATACAACATTGGTGGTAAAAGCGAGTACTTCCCTAATATACAAACACGTTTCCCAATATACAGACGTGTCTGTATGTTTCCATGTGAAATAACAAACAAAAAAGAAAAATCTGTTTCAATGTCAATCTCCTATTAAATTGTATTGAAATTATTAAATGAAATAGTAGTTATTAATATGCTAGGGTTATTTCTTTTTTTTAATGAATAGGAAGTCAGTTAATATAACCTACAAAACTCTACATGTCCTTTCAAACAAACATGAGAAGTATAGCCTTTTCAATACCCTGTCATAATGTACAGCTGAAATGGAAAAAGCTAGATAAAATTGAACCAGGGCAAGAGAGAGAGAATGCCTTAGAAAAATTATTTTATCTTGAACACCCCTGGTCATCCAATGTACCTGAAAGTTAAGGATAGGCAAGAAAATGGTTCAGCTAGTCAACACTAGGTTCCAGCTATTCTGTCCCAGTCAGCCCTACCTCTCTTTACTTGCTGAGTGAGGAAGGAGGCATGTTCATGGATCAGAGCTATGAATGCTCACTGGGCAGCTGGTTGCTGCCTGTCAGCTGATGGCTGACCACACAAATGAGTCTGGAGCAGTGTACAACCTTCAGGCAGTATTTTGTATGGGCCTGGCTTAGATTAAGTCTGTTCTTATCTTCAGAGTCTTTTGACTCCTCCAATACTGTTGATTACCCAAATAGCGTGAGAGCAAGAATAAATAAATATAAATAGATGAAACATGCCCTTAAAGTTGTCTCAAATATTTCTCCATTTATTCTCCCAKGTATGTTTTGGGGTGAAAAAACCAACCTTTTCAAATATATCCAATACACATTACTGGAGAAATCTGTGCACTTGCGGCACTGAAACCTGCAACTTCTTGTTATGTAAATGTACTTCCACTGCTCTCCAAAACCAGCTCCTGGTCTCCTTAGCAACACAGACCGCAAAGAGCTCACAGCCTGGTGTTCTGCTGCATGTACAAGCTTCCAAGTCAACTGGAAGATTTTTGGTTTAGGATTCAGAACTTCCTTTAGACCAGTTAAAGCTACTGGTGAGGGAGATTCCTCTTTTGCAGTCAGTCTCATAAAAGCTGTAGTTCCTTGAAATATGTAAGTAATGAACCAACAGGTGCTTCTGAGAAAAAGAGAATTTTCATGGCAGAAAACTGAGCAATTTATTCCCTTCCTCCTCCCCATCCTGTGCCTCATGACCGTAGAACAAAATATTTTAATACTGAAACTCATGTCTTTAACATAGCTCCCCTTAATAAGTTATTCACATAAGGATGTAAGAATGTATACAAGAATAATCCCATGTCTTTTCCAAAGCTTCGAGAAATTAATACATTTACTTGCATTGTAAGACAGAAATTTGAGAAATCTTATTTATTATTACACCTGTCAGTGCTTGTGAGGTGATATTATAAGACTAACGGTTGCCTAACACTATCATGCCTGGCTTTAGCCATTGAAGATTTAAATTGGTTCTGGAAATGAAAATGTCCCTCWAAATCATTCCTTCCCCAGTCCCTTCTAGTTACCTTGAGGTTTTGTTTGGGTTTTTTGTCTTGTTTTTAAACTTAATTTTCATGCTAGTTCTGTACACACACATGTAACAGTAACTTCATTTAGATTTGAGACCAAGATTGTTCCATTTCATCAGTTGTCACTGCACTCTACTGCATTCCCTACTGCCACCAAATTGACAAGGAAATCACTAATTAAGGCAACATCACATGCATTAACAGTCAAATATTATGTTACTCAAAACGTTTAGAGGCTTCTTGATTCATATACACAGTGCTGAGAACCGAGAGAGGGAACGCAAGGATGATCAGTCCCTTAGGTCGAGTGGCTTTGAGCTGCAAGCCCCAGGATCCTGCCTTTGCCTCCAAAATAGGCTGGTGGGAAAAGTGATACAGCAATGAGATCACTCTGTACTTCTAGACAATTTCCTTTTTCCTATATACTTAAATACACAGGGAATAATCCCTATATTAAAGTGAGGCCCACTACGTGAAGATGGGCAAAGGTTCAAATGAAGGGAAAGAAAAATATGTTCTTGTACCAGGAGATTTTCCTGCCTGAACAAGAGGGGAATAGCTTTGTGGCTCATTTGCTGGAAAGCTCTGGGACCTGGAAGAATGGGTAAGCACATGTCAAACAGACGTACCCAAATCACAAATTTCCCTCAGCAAAGGAAGTCAGGAAGGTTTTGTTTTCCTTCGTGGGTTTAAATTATAGGAATAAACCCTAAAGGTCTGTGACGAAGCCTTCGAGTGGAGAAGTTACACTGCCCGACTGTGCTGGTAATGCCACATTACACACGTTCCCCCGTCCGAGGTCTGGGAGCATGTTGTGTTTGTACTCTCTGTACTCTAACTCCTCAGCAGCAAAACACGGCTGGGTCTATCACTGCTTTATTAGCATTTCTGCTACAGAGCAACGCAAAACCATTGGTCCCAGAAAAAAAAATCCATTTAATTAAATTCTCCCACCGCATCCACTTGGATCCAAGGGACTTGCTGAACGTTGTGCTGCCTCCAGGTAATATAGGAGAAGGGCTTCTCCAGTCTGTAACAAAATCCTGCTGGGAAGGGTTTACTCATGTTACTGTAATGCTCTGTAAAATAAAGTTTAGTCTGACAAAAAGCAGATGCAAGTGAACAACAATACCGGTTTCTGATGAAAACTTGAATGACTGCATTGTATGCTGGGTATGATTTTAAACAAAAATGTTTCTTGTGCATAGCTTGTGACTAACTTCAGTTGTCTTATAGCAAAACTGTAGACAAAATAAACACAAATGATTTTACAAATAGATTTTATAGCTGTGTCACTTACAGGATATGTACCACCTTGAACCTAGCAGCACACATATCATTTTTCATTGCTAATCTGTAAATAAATCTTAATTAGTGAGAATATTTCAAATTGAAACAAATAAGATCTTTGATTCTCATTTTCCCCTCTGTCTGTCAGAATGAATTCAGAACAGGAGAAGTGGTTTCCAGATCTGTCATAGCAAGCAAAAGAAAAACCAGAAGTAAGAAATATAGGAAGACTTTCCTTTCTGTATACTGTTTGTTTCCCAGTCTCTTTTACCAGCTTCTTGACCTGAAAGTAATTCAGTTTCCAGTGAGAAGCTGAAAGAGTCAAAAACACGGAGAAATTTTGAAATGCAGCAAGATAAATGTTTAATCAGCATTGTCTTATTGATTATTTTTTGACAATGATAGTGCATTATAGAGATCTGCTCGTTTTCATTTAATGTTTTGTGTTTGTACCAGTGATTATAACTCATCCTTCATTCACTTCAGGCAGTTATGTGGTTACGGAGTGAGGCGAGTCCTGATTTAATTGTCCTTTGCTTATGCAAAATACTAGTTATGAATAGTTATTTGGCTTGGTAGTAAGTGGTGGCTAAATGTATTATTCTACAAAATAATTTATTAATTTAAGATCAGAGTATTCAAAGAATTCAAATTGACTTTGTGTGTTCAGTCTGTTTATGAATTAATTTAATTTGCATCTTATGTTTATAGATGGGCTGGTTTCAATAACAAAAAGCAGAAAAGCAGCTGAAATTATTTTGGGGAGTTTAATATAGAGAATAGGTTCAGACAAATCCTTACCTATGGCTAGCCATACTGAAAACTACCTGAATTTGAGAGCACCCTTAAACCATGGAGAAAAATAATTAGGTTTTCCTCCATATAATTAAAATCTGCACTGTAGATGCATATGCACATGGGATTAGAGACCCATTTCCATGTGAAACTTTACCTCTGGCATCTCCTGACTTTTGGGTACTTAACTGTGCAGTCTTCATGTTTTCTCAACTTGGTGTTTTTACAGTTTTTGAATGGAATGTTTATTTGTGCTGGAGACAGATAATGATCAAACATCTGCCTGTGGATACACACAACATGTACCAGCCAACTGCTTGTAGGCTTCACCAGGGGAGGAACACCCAATTTTTGGGTCCAGAAACACCAGCCCCTACGCAACCACTCTGCCTACTTTTTCATAGATAGGCTATAGGATATATTCCTTCCAGCAGAGGGCAGTGGAATGGTAGATGTACGTATATAAAACAGATTTTAATGTAATTTAAGAGAGAAAATACAAATATTCATTGAAAAAAATTGAAATTAAATAGACRATAAGCAAGAGAGATAATTTGCATTGCCCTTCAGGCAGAGTGTGATTTTGCTTTGGCTTTATTCCAAGAAATAGAGGAGACCTTTCCACTAACAGTGGTATACCATTATAAAAAACACGCCAGTGCTTAAGAATTAATAAAATGTGAATTTCTGAACTAGATAAAAATGTATTCCTAATGCCTTAATCACAAAAAGTCTCATTTTTGAGAGGCCCAGTTTAAGGTGCATCTTTTTGACAAATATTTTTTCTCTTGAGGGAAAGATTAGAACAGTATTTTCTGTCAAAAGAATAGAACCCATTCAGATCTTGGCCACGGTATTGTTTCTAATAAAAAACTATGCAAACACATAAAGGAGGCATGTCTTCAAGTACTTATTGTGAGATATGATGTTCCATTTCTTATTTCTGACCTTTGCAAAGCTGAAAATGCTCTCAAAATTGTAAGACCCTTTGGCAGGTTGGAAATCACATGGCTTGAGACTGCAGTTGCATGGTTGTGAATAAGTAAGACTAGAAGCCTTCATTGATAGCTATGAATTCGCTTTGTTCATTGCATTTTTGTGTAGAATATCCACTCTGAGAGTTTGATGCTTGGTGTCTGAAACTTAGCAGCTTTGGTGGTATATGCCTAAAGCCAGAGGCAAATGCTAAACGAACATGCTTCTTACTCTCATGCAGGCTGAGCTTCTGTTCTCTTAGAGCTTCCTCTAGAAATCTGTTAAAATGAAACTGCTCCTTCTTTTAAAGCTACCTTCATTTAAAGCAAAAGAACAGCAGAATTTTCAGTGCAATTGAGAGCAGCATTCATGTAAAGCAGTGCCACAACCAATACCAGTATTTGATGGGAGTGCTTGAAAAGAAAATAAATGCAACCGCTGATTGAATCCTCATTTTCTGGTCTCTGCTCTAGATCACAGGTGCCTGATTTAATGTCCATTTAATATGGTTTCTAAAACCAGAATCTGCTTTTCTTAAACACTTTTATTGACTAAATTGAATACAGGCAGTTTGTGCAATAAAATCTTCTAGATACAATCATCCCCCCCCAAAAAAAAAAAAAAACAAAAAAAAACTGAAGAAGGAAAAGGCGTAGCAAAAAATGAGAACCTTTAATCTGAAGTAAAATCTGAAGTAAAAAGATATGTTCGCATGACGTTGAATTATCTGTTTTTTCCCTAGGTCCGTATCACACAGAATAACTGTATTCCACATCCTCATTACTGCTCAGCTGAATCAGTTGCTAGTTTAGGGTGATACACAGTGTTGGTCTATTCCTAAAACGGTATAACTCCAAAGACTAGTTTCTAAATATACTATGATGTCTTTTCATACTATAATTTCCTCTAGAATTAACCAACATGAAACTGTTTTTCATGGGTTTGCATGGTTGTCTTTTGCACCTTTTTTAAAGTGTGTGAATGCATTTTATATTTTCATAATATTTTATAACCTTTTTCTATTTCCTTTGCATTTGTGCGAAAGAGATGGGTGACAATGAATAATCAGGGTCAGGAGAAAGATACTAAGTGAGTTCTAGATGTGACTGTAAAATTCTAGCTGTGTATAAGCCAGGTTCTGAGCTAAACTCATGAAAATGCATTTCAGATTTGAGATATTACCGGTAAGCAAAGAATCAAATTTCCAATTCCAGCTATTTACTTTATATAAACATCCTGGCTGCAAATTAACCACAAAAATGTTGGATGAAATCATATTCTTCACCTAAATCTACAGTGAATATCGAGCCAAAAGAAGTATGTTGTTCTTTACCGGTACATCTCAAAACTATCGGTGAGTTTTCAGTCTGTTTTGTTTTGCTTACCTTATATTTTCAGCTATCCGTAAACATCAGCCTTTGATGTATATCAGCCTTTCTACTAAGGTAGCTCTGGAGCAATAGATTGAACCTCCTATTAAGTAAATAAATCTGCTCTTAAGTTCCAGAATTATAAATAACACGAGGAATGTCAGGGCAACCTTGGGGGTAAGCCAAGTCTCAGCACAGCTGCTATGACCTTGCATGTCAGCATCTTAGCCTTTATCAGTGTTTGATTTGTGTACAACATGGAATTTCTTGAGTTTTATATTAATTTAATTTTATTTGTTTTTGCTACGTATTAGGAAAATTTTTAAAATAACAAATATTTCCAGGCTGCATAAGGTTTCCTAGGAGGTTTGCTTGGTAGGTTTCCGACAGATAATTCATAATAAAGAGAATTACACCAATTTACTGTGGTACAAGGTAAACACTGTAGCCATATTGTAAGCTTCTGTGAGCTGAAGCCAGTGTGCTCGCTATAAAAGTTTATCTTCTCTGACCTACCACATAGGACACAAAACCAGAAAAAAACTTTGCTTATATGCAGAGCAGTGAATAATGACAGTTTTGTAGGAACTAATCCTCTTCTCACTGCCGTTCTGTACTTCAATTAAGTGTTCTTTAATGAATGTCTAATTTTAAACATGCAATTAGTCCGAGTGAGAACAATAGACCTACCTGTGCTTAATTTCCTCAACGTGTCAAAGCTGTACTGACTTCAACAGAAGTATAATCAAGTTTCTACAGTTCAGTAGTTACTGGATAAAAGCTGATTTAGGTCCTCAATGAAAGACTGAATTCAACTTTTTTACAGTTCACTAAGGTTTTCTGAATACCTTTTATTAGGTATGTGTTCACTCATGTTGCCATTGGACTTTGTTAAAAACTGGACCAGCAGCACCAAGATGCTGCTCCTAATACCTCTACTGGGTTCAATTATTCCAAGTAGTAGAAATCACACTGCTTTAATTTTACAGCTCTTGAGGTTTTTCTGAACCAAGGCACTAATTTATGAGGCAAGTATATCAGCAGTATTTTAAAAGCCCACAGCTAAGAAGTATATAACATCATTCTGTCTTTGATTTTTATCTTTGATCTAATTTCTGACACTTCTGATAGCATATAAGGTTTTTTTACCTGCTGTGTCCACTTTATGACTACAGGATAGGTACTCTTGCTGGGAATACGTAAGCACTGGAAATACTGCCCCACCATCAAATTCTTGTGTGTCAACAGCAATATGAATTCAAGGTGACATTGAGAGAAGTTCAAGAAGCTATTCAGAGAATGCTTTGGTTTCCATGTCAAAATTCTGTCTTGTGAAGAGGGTCATTTTTTCTTCAGCTACTTTGAGTAGCAATACCTGCTTCACATACTGGATTTCAGTCTAGAGCTCTGGTTGTACCATATTTGCCAAAATTCACAATCTGAGTCTCAAGTTTAGATTTTTAAATCCTAATAAGGATACGTACATAATTAACCTGTGGATGCCAAGAATTTATGGACACGTAGAAACCTGTTTTTAATAAACTTCCCTCTCATGACTGCTGAAGGACTCATTAAAGAAAATGAAGTCTTAATTCAATGTGATTGACATACCTATAAAGTGATAGATGCTAAAGCAAGATCTATAGAATGAATTTCTATAGACTGTTTGTAAAGATACATTAGCCTCTGAAAATTTAGCCATGCAATGGCTCTGCTGTTGTTACCTGGGAGCACAGTAATGTTATTTACCAAAGTATTTTCTGACACTATGTGCATAAGCTAAAGAATCTGCTTAGGTTTTGAATTATTCATATGTAGTTTAGCTTTATCTTTGGTTTTTCTGATTGT
Organism: Oceanodroma leucorhoa; assembly: GCA_030449065.1. Lineage (NCBI taxonomy): Eukaryota > Metazoa > Chordata > Aves > Procellariiformes > Oceanodroma > Oceanodroma leucorhoa. The sequence continues at coordinate 2,409,694 of JASVER010000029.1, read as the reverse complement.
CATAGGTCCAATTAACGGAAGGGAAAATGCTGCTTATATTCTTTTCAATATATTACACTTTCTACCATTTTAGCTCAGATGGGAACCAGAGGAAATATTATGTTCCATTATCTTTTAATTTTATGCAAATTCACTGAAGTTAAAATTGTAGGAGACTTCATTACAGTGCACATTTTTCCAGTACTTTCACCGCGTTTTCTTTTCTCAGGCTCTGCCTAAAGGTGAATTTGTGTGGAATCCGTTCAGCTATACACACTCTGAGTTATCAAAATGCAAAAAGCATGTTTCCTTCAATGAGTGAAGTTATCCTTTGCTTTTCTTTCTGTCACTGCTTCCCCCATCCCTTATTCCTTCAACACACAAGTTCAGGGAGTAACTTGAAATATTTGCATGTCCTATACACAATATTTACTGAGAAATACATGTTTTCAGCTGTGTGAAAGGGAAAAGGTGGAAAACCTTGGGAGTTACCAAGAGTAAGAATGTATTAGATGGTATTCATATCTGTGTGGGCAAGCAACAAAGAGAAGGTGTATTTTCTGTGAATATTTGTAGTAGTAAAACTTAAATGCACAAATGTTTGCCTAAAGGTATGCTTAAAAAGTGCATTACTACGAATGAAGTAAATGTACTTAACATTTCAGGCTGTTCTTTTAGGCTGTTCCCTAAAGAGTATGTAGCTCTCTCTTAGTTTGCACATTGCTCCGAGCAACAGCACTACTCAAGGAAGATGCCAAGATAGACATTAGCCTGAGTGGCAAATATTTTTACAGGTTGTCCTAGGGTCTTGGTCCTATTCAAATCCAGATGCCCAAGTTTTCCTTCTGTAGAAAACAATACTGCTAAAGACAGTTGCTGAACACCTCACTATCACACCACTCTGGGACCAGGATATGACTAGGGCATACACCAAGGTCTGAGATCTTCTCAGCTGTGCAGCACAAGCTACATTCAGGCCTCCATTCGCATTTCTGCCTYGGCTTTGGCACTTGCTCTCTGATAGCGCATGTCCAGTAAAGCACAGGTTTCCAAATTTACCTCAGCTTYCCAAAGCAGTACAAGGCTTTCCCAGTCTCCAACAAGATGTACATGAATGAAGAAAGCACACAGGTTTGCATTGTAGGTGGTTGTTCAGGTGTAAGTGAAGAAAGGGTGAGATTCAGTCAGATCAGAAATACAGCATTTCATGCTAGTTTTACACATACTTGTCTGACTAAACCTGGTCATGCCAGGCAGTCATTTATTCACTTAATCTGGTTATTTTTTCCCCACATGTTTTGATTTTGCCACCTAGCTCAGCAGAAAGGAGGTATTTGACCATAGAGTAGCCCTTGCAAAGACAAAAATGACAAAGAAAGAAGAAAGGGGAAATCCAGCAAATTGTTACTTTGCAACGTGCCCTTTCCCTGGGAAGATGAGAAGCTGCATTTCAGTCATTGTTTGTTGTGAAGAAAGCACAAGCAGGGTGCAGAGGTTCAGTGCCGGAGCATCGACTAACGGGGCAAAACGTGCGCACAACAGGCGTCAAACCCCAGGAGTGCAATCCGTCGTGTGTGCTGTTGCTGCATGCCCTGAAGAGGCAATGAGGTTCATTCTTCTCCTTCAGTTGGATGCTTCAAACAGTGAAGCTAATTCAGCACAGGCAGAGCAGCTGAACATGAAGCAACATCCTTAGTGCGTTGCAGCCTAGTAGACTGTACAGCGAACTAGGTTATTTGCCCACCTACTTTTCCTGCATATTAAATGGGGGATAATGAGTAATTACTTGTGGTCTGTTTAGAAGAAATGAGTTGTTTGTTCAGCACTTTGAAATCATAATTCAATATATGCTGCAAATGTGGTGTGCCACCTACAGCTTCATTTAACAGAGAACAGCATTGGACAGGAAAAAAAGGTGTCTCTTCTGGCTCTTACATGCTGCCCTCTGCAGAACCTGGTAATGGGAGTGATGCCTTGGTCTTTGTTTTGAGAACAAATAGAATGCAAGGGGGCTTATTCACCACCTTCTGTGGACAAAGTGAGCAAAAACTAAATGAATCAAGAGGAAGATAGAAACTATGGTTGCCTGGATCACTTTGGCTTCCGTGGAGATGACTATTCAGTTAGCAATCAAGTCACACAAGTGTTTTCTTTGGCACTCCAAGGCTCTCTCCAGGCACATCAAGCTGATGTTTTCAGACAAGCCTTTAAAAACAAAATTTGTCTCTTTATGGAAATCTTTCTTAGGGTTTCTCCAAATGCTGGCTTTAGAATCTGAGGCTGAGGACTCCAAGTGAGATTCATTTCTCTAGCTTACACTGATGGACAAAACAAGCCAGTGTATTCCCTGAGGTAGCTTACAGCAGCTTTCAGGGCTCCCTGATTCAGTGGTTTCCCTGAGCCTTTTTAGAGGTACGGCATTTCTGAGCTCTGTTCAGCCCTGCACTGCTCCCTTTCTAGTAGTCTCCTTTTCCTCCACTCCAGGGATCTTCCCAGGGATGCTGTGGAAGCAGGGAAGATTTACTACTTGTAGGACTGCAGCTGCTTCCAAGAGGCTGCAGAAAAAAGAGGTGAATTAGGTTCCCTGCTTTCACCATTTGCCAGCACTGTCTAACTGTTTATACTGGTGTAAAAAGTTCCATTTAACAACTGATAAATCCTAACGAAACCATGCATCAGTATTTTTAAGATACAGTCACAAGAAGCTGTGGTTAGGTTTCCATTTTCAGGATTAACTCTGCCTYTTTGTTTTCTGCATATGGCATAAGCATAACACTCCAACTCAAGGAGTTAAACTGGTCTTTACAGTGAATCTAGAGCATATAGTGATCTATGTGATTTTGTAATTATAATTTTGAATTTTTTTTTTCACTTTGGCTTGCAATAATGTATGTGCTTGGAGGGAGGGTTACTGAGATGGAAATTGACTTACATTCAGTACACCACACCTTGCCTAAAATACATGGATGACTGTTACAGTACTGCAGTTATCCATAACGGAGACAGAAAGAGGGAGAAAGAGAGTGCTTTTTTCTGGTAATGAATATTAGGCTTTTACTTCCAAAAATTCCTTGTGAGTTCAGTAGACAGAGTTTTATTTATAGTTTATTTTAGCTTTTTCTTCTATACCATGTGACCTACACTAAGGGGACACCAGCAATCTTCACAGCAAAATGGAAGGAATAAGGAGAGACTGGTTATGCAGGAACAGCTGCTTGTTTTCAGCAGCATCACTTGAGAGTTTTTCACATTCTCCTTCTCCGCCTCTCCCCAAATGTTCAGCCTGCTGTGTGCAAGCTGGGTGTTTACAGTTCAGGACTATGGAGGAGGAGGAAATATTTTGCCTATTGTTCAGTGACGTCAATGGCTTCGCTCCCAGTCACTTGAGGGACGCTGGTGCTTAGCAAATGTCAGTACACTGCTGCTACTGCATGTGCCTTACAGTCTGCTTGCAGGAATTTAAGGTCTCTCCTTCAAGATAGATCCAATTGGTAGATGAGGCGGGTGTGAAAGGCAAAGAGCAATAGCCATGGAAAGCTGTTCTGCTGCTTTTTGCATGGGAAAGCATCACATGCTAGTTTTTATTGTGGCATTAATATGGCATATTTATTAGCATTAAATGCTGAATTTAGTATAAAACTGTCTTTTATCCTGCACCAAGTTCTTCCCTCTCACACTCTCTTCCTCTGTATTAAATCAAGGTTCTAAAAATAGAAACAATAGAAACAAGGTTCTAAACACAGAAGACATTGACAATTTTATAATTAATCAGGATAAATAGTTAACATCTGACCGTATTCCGTGTTTTTCCGATGTGCTCTCATCATGTATTTTGTTACCAGATATTGCTAACTGAATTGCAAATGTATTTTGCTGAAGATTTTTTAAGCTCAGGGCTGATTTTTTTTTTTTTAATGCATGTTTTGTGAAAGTATGCTACAGTTGATGTTCCTAAAGGGGCTGCAATTGGAAAGCCATGCTTCAACCACTTTATTTGCATTAAAACACATTTGAAATTATTTTTGGCAAACTTTGATGTCTTTATTTGTGATTGAAAAATGGATATCTGCAGCCTTTGTGTATGAGTGCAGGAAACTGGGTTTTTAGAAAACACTGAGAAATTGTTCCTTGGTGTCAGTGCTTTATGTTAATTTTTTGTAGTTGAAATTGAAGAGGTTGGTTTAAAAAAAATTATCCATAATATATCTGGACAGAGCTGTGACTCTGAATGGATCCAAAAGCTCAGCCTACTAATTATCTTGATGTGAGACCCCGGATTTGTTTCATATGAATGAAATAAGCACAGTGAAAACTTCAAGTATTTTGAGGGTTTATTAAAGCTTATGGTAGAGTGCAGCACTATACCGGTACTTTCAGATAAAGGGAGAACATAAATTCATGCTGACATTTTGTAGGGCAAAAATGGAAAGGCTAAGAACAAACAACAGTGAATACAGAGACTAGCACTGGGGTTGTAGTGGGAAATAAAAGGGTGAGACAAACTAGTATCAGTACCTTCTAGGTTGTGACAGCCACCGGTCATCATCCATTGCCTACAGGGATATACAGAGTTGCAGAAAAGAGGCCGTAAGTAGCCTGGCTTTCTGTGCTGAGAAATAACTTGTAGATGGTTTGTGTTGATATGAACTTAAATCTATATACTTTACTTTTTAAGTTACTCATATGTATGAATCATTCACTGATCAACAGAAGAGGGCCTTACCCCATAACACTGCCATACTGAAAGCAGTAAGAATTTTGCTTGTAGACGAATGAAGAATGAAAATAATTTTTTTTAATAATGTCTATTCCAAAAATGTCAAAAGAACATAAGATTTCAGAAAAGATGCTCAAATACAACACTGAAGTAGAGATTTCCCATAATTTGGCTTACTTCTGCATATGATTTCTAGTAGTAGTTAGTAGTATAGTAGTTAGTATAGTACTATAGTAGTTATGATCCTTCAATTATAGGATCACATGATTCCTTTTTTTACTTCTTCTCCAAAGTGGTTAATTTTTCCTCCAGCCAGCCTGGAGTTCAGTAGGGGAAGAGGCTAAGAATGCAGCTATTTTCCTTGATCTCAGTCCTAGAGTCTGGTCCTAGAACAGTCTGCAGAAATTCAGGAGAAGTCTGCGTTGCTTTGAGTATGCTCAACACCGGCAGAAGTTTAGAAACTTAAGTTGAAGAGCTCTGACAAGTCTATTTTAAACATACATGAACTGCAATTTTTCAGATGTTTACAGCTTGTCCAGTTGAAGTGGTCTTTTTTGAGGAATAAAAAGACACAAAGAGAATTAATCTACCATCTTCATTTCAAAGTGTGGAGGCCAAGAAGATTCTGAACAAAGCTTCTGTAAGAGCTTTTAAATACGGGAAAGAGATCATTTGCTTTCCCATATAATTTTACTACTTAAAAACTCAGCCCAGAGATGATACTAAGCATAGAAAATTTCAGCCCAAACACTTAAAGCTGGAGAGATTATGACAAAGAAAGTGTTAAAAAGCCAGACTGCATACTGTATTACTCAAGTTAGTTTTTAAGAGGCTGAGATACAAGCACAGATGATGTAGGGTAAGGGAGGAGAGTTTAGAGTCTCTCTTTAGAGTTTAGATATAAATCAGGATGGAATGTAAGGAAGGATTTTTTCCTGTCCTCTTGGTTAGAATAATACTTTCAGAATGGTAAATGATAGAATAACTAAGAACAAGTGTTTGGACAAGTTTCCTTCTCAGTTTCTGGACATGCAAATATTGCCCAAAGCATCACTTCTAAAAAAAAAATAGTCTCCTGAGGTCTTTATTATCTGGGTATAGAGTTTAACTGCATTTTTGTTCAGCTGTAGGTGTCATGTTTTGTTTATACAACAATTTTGTGCTCAAGATAGGGGAAGACAGGGGAAAGGGGCATGGTTGTTTCATTTTTATGTCAGAATCCTTGCAAAAGATCAGAATTGCAATATTGTTTTCTTTTGTCAAACAACATCTTTTCCCATAAGATTTACAGCTCCAGTTACATGTAGTAGATAGTATGAATGGGGTTTTTTATACACATGAATTTATAGGAGCAAATATTTTCTGGAAAAAATTTATATACCTGCTTTATTTGTTTGCTTGCACAATCTAAATCACCACACTTTTTGCTTTCTCAGATCCCAGGTGTTTTGGTTTTGCTTCATTGATGCATACTGTGTTTTTAAGTAGCACACAACTGCAGTATATGCCCAACAGACAACTGTCAGAAAAGGGTGTGTCAAGCCACCCAGACCAGAATCCTTCTTCAAGAGGAGGATAATCAAAAGATCAAATACAATTTATTTTTTCTGATTTACTATACTGGGTGTGGTCAAGATGATAAATACCTGGCAAGATTTCCAAGTATTCTGGGAAATCTGTTTCAAATCAGTGTTGAATGTTGGCTTCACCATCCGAATACAGAGTGAGGGAAGCCTGTTGTAGTTTCACTGCTGTTATTCCAATCACTCTCTAATCTTTCAAAATGAAAACAACTTGTTAAAGGCAGATTTGTCAGCATCTATCGAGGTGGTGTCACCACCACCTCTCTTTCAAGGAGGAAGCTACTGAATTCAATGAGTAGATTATTCCTGATGAAGAATGTTTGGTATATCTTCTGCAAAATATTGCCAATTTCTCTGTTAATCCTTCATCAGTTTTTGTACCAAAGGCGATAAGTCCTAGAATTCTGCTTTATCTGTTAGTTACAGAACACCCTGGCACTCCTTCACTTAAGAAGCATTTTTTATAAAAAAAAAAAAATAGAAAAAAAATTTTGCAGCACAAAGGAACTCCAGCCAGTAAGATAGCTTCAGCAGGGGCCCAACTTAAATGCCTCTGGCAATAAACAAGAGGAGTTAGAGATGTGCACACACCTACAGGGCTGCGATCTTATTGGCATCAGAGACGTGGTGGGATGGCTCCTGTGACTGGAGTGTTGGGATGGAAGGATACAGGCTCTTTAGGAAGGACAGGCAGGGGAGACAAGGAGGGGGTGTCGCCCTCTATGTCAATGACCAGCTGGAGCGCGTGGAGCCCCACCTGGGGGTGGATGAGGAGCCGACCGAGAGCTTATGGGTCAGGATTAAAGGGAGGGCAGGGACAGGTGACATTACGGTGGGGGTCTGCTACAGGCCACCTGACCAGGAAGACTGAGCAGATGAGGCCCTCTATAGACAGATAGGAGCAGGCTCATGTTCACAAGCCCTGGTCCTCATGGGGGACTTCAACCACCCCAATATCTGTTGGAGGGACAACACAGCAGGACATAAGCAATCCAGGAGGTTCCTGGAATGCATCGATGATAACTTCTCTCTCCAAGTGATAGAGGAGCCAACGAGGAGAGGTGCTGTGCTGGACCTTGTTCTCACTAACAAGGGGGGGCTGGTGGGGAATGTGAAGGTCAAGGGCAACCTTGGCTGCAGTGACCATGAAATGGTGGAGTTCAAGATCCTTAGGGCACCGAGGAGGGTACACAGCAAGCTCACTGCCCTGGACTTCAGGAGAGCAGACTTTGGCCTCTTCAGGGATCTGCTTGGTAGAGTGCCATGGGACAAAGCCCTGGAGGGAAGAGGGCCCCAAGAACGCTGGTTAATATTCAAGGATCACCTCCTCCAAGCCCAGGAGCAATGCATCCCAACAAAGAGGAAGTCAGGCAAAAACGCCAGGAGGCCTGCATGGATGAACAAGGAGCTCCTGGACACACTCAAACACCAAAAGGAAGCCTACAGAGGGTGGAATGAAGGACAGGTAGCCTGGGAGGAATACAAAGAAATTGTCAGAGCAGCCAGGGATCAGGTTAGGAAAGCTAAAGCCCTGGTAGAATTAAATCTGGCCAGGGACGTCAAGGGCAACAAGAAAAGCTCCTACAGGTACGTCGGGGATAAAAGGAAGACCAGGGAAAATGTGGGCCCTCTCCGGAAGGAAACGGGAAACCTGGTTACCCGGGATATGGAGAAGGCAGAAGTACTCAATGACTTTTTTGCCTCCATCTTCACCAGCAAGTGCTCGAGCCTCACCACCCAAGCCACAGAAGGCAAAGGCAGGGACTGGGAGAATGAAGAGCCGCCCATGTAGGAGAAGATCAGGTTTGAGACTGTCTAAGGAACCTGAAGATGCACAAGTCCATGGAACCTGATAAGATCCATCCACGGGTCCTGAGGGAACTGGCAGATGAAGTTGTTAAGCCACTATCCATTGTATTTGAGAAATCGTGGCAGTCCGGTGAAGTTCCCACTGACTGGAAAAGGGGAAACACAACCCCCATTTTTAAAAAGGGAAAAAAGGAAGACCCGCGGAACTACAGGCCAGTCAGTCTCACCTCTGTGCCTGACAAGACCATGGAACAGATCCTCCTGGAAGCTATGTTAAGGCACATGGAGGACAGGGAGGTCATTCGAGACAGCCAGTGTGGCTTCACCAAGGGCAAGTCCTGCCTGACCAACCTCGTGGCCTTCTATGATGGAGTGACTACATCACTGGACATGGGAAGAGCTACAGATGGTGCCTATCTGGATCTCTGTAAGGCCTTTGACACGGTCCCCCACAACATCCTTCTCTCGAAACTGGAGAGAGATGAATTTGATGGGTGGACTGTCCGGTGGGTGAGGAATTGGTTGGATGGTCACGTCCAGAGGGTAGTGGTCAATGGCTCAATATCCAGGTGGAGATCAGTGACGAGTGGTGTCCCACAGGGGTCCGTATTGGGACCAGTACTTTTTAATATCTTCATCAGTGACATAGACAGTGGGATCAAGTGCACCCTCAGCAAGTTTGCAGATGACACCAAGCTCAGTGGTGCGGTCGACACACCTGAGGGACAGGATGCCATCCAGAGGGACCTGGACAAGCTCGAGAAGTGGGCCCGTGTGAACCTCATGAGGTTCAACAAGGCCAAGTGCAGGGTCCTGCACCTGGGTCAGGGCAACCCCCAGTATCAATACAGGCTGGGGGATGAAGGGATTGAGAGCAGGATTGCCGAGAAGGACTTGCGGGTACTGGTGGATGAAAAGCTGAACATGAGCCAGCAATGTGCGCTCACAGCCCAGAAGGCCAACCGTATCCTGGGCTGCATCAAAAACAGCGTGGCCAGCAGGTCGAGGGAGGTGATTCTGCCCCTCTGCTCTGCTCTGGTGAGACCCCACCTGCAGTACTGCGTCCAGCTCTGGAGCCCTCAGCACAGGAAAGACACGGACCTGTTGGAGCGGGTCCAGAGGAGGGACACGAAAATGATCAGGGGGATGGAACTCCTCTCCTATGAAGAAAGGCTGAGAGAGTTGGGGTTATTCAGCCTGGAGAAGAGAAGGCTTCGGGGAGACCTAACTGCAGCCTTTCAGTACRTAAAGGGGGCTTATAAGAAAGATGGGGACAAACCTCTTAGCAGGGCCTGTTGCGACAGGACAAGGGGGAATGGTTTTAAACTAAAAGAGGGGAGATTTAGACTAGATATAAGGAAGAATTTTTTTACAATGAGAGTGGTGAAACACTGGAACAGCTTGCCCAGAGAAGTGGTAGATGCTCCATCCCTGGAAACATTCACAGTCAGGTTGGACAGGGCTCTGAGCAACCTGCTGAAGATGTCCCTGCCCACGGCAGGCAGGTTGGACTAGATGACCTTTAAAGGTCCCTTCCAACCCAAACTGTTCTATGATTCTATAATACTAACTCAAAACAAATAATCTTTTTGTAGACCAAAGGCTCACATTTCTTTTTTCTATATAGTCATCTTACCTCATGGATAGTTCTCAGTTTTGGATAGAAAGAGATTAAAAGGCTTTCTCAATTTGAATCACAACTGAATTACCACTACCACAGTCCCTCAGTAATTGTTTCCTGATTTTTCATGAAGTTTTCAGGAACAGCTCATCATCTAATGAGAAGGAATGTAGTGTTAAAGATTGTGAAACATAATATAGAGCATGAAATATAATACTTAGTCTCCCCTAGAGGCTTTTACATAGATGCACCTATATATAAATATTAAATTAATGTAAAATATATCATATCAAATTAACCTAAAATACTGTTATGATATATGTAGTTATAATTATCTTCCTCTTACAGGCAGGGACTGTAAGTAAAGCCCAAACTATGCTTTGCATTTAGAAATCTTTTCATAACAGACATGTACAAAGACATGTCCAAAATTATTAGTATAAATAGGAAACAAGTGAATGTTGAAATACTCTTCACTTAACCTTGATTTGTTGTCCCCCACTAACCTGTAAACAGACATTTTTCTGCCTTCATCTTCTAAAGGAGTTTCTAAATCAGGCTTACATTTCCTTTACTTGTCTTAAAGATTTTTTTCTAACAGCATCAAATGGCTGTTTGCCAGATCTCAACTGTAACAGGGAAGAGACCTGTCATCACCCATAGGAAAACAATGAATTGTGTCTAGCCAGAAAATAAAGTGAGCACTTTCTTCACATAATAAACTAGTTCTTGGCAGAGCTAGTTTTTCAAATAGACAATATAGAAAGAAGAGTATGTCATGAATTCTGTTGTTATGATAACACTGTCCCCTGYATACCAGCTATACGAGTTTTTGGAAGCTAAAACTATTGCAAGTCTTTTGGAAAAAAGAAAAAAAAAAGTATTACATCACTTTCTGCTTCAGTGGGGGTGGGTAGGGATAGAAATGAAGAGAGGGAGCTTCGTTTCCTCCCTCCTCCCCTCCCTCCCTCTGCCTCCTTCACCTCCTTCCCTTCCCTTCTCCCCTCCCTCCCCTTCCAGCAAGATACCTGTCTAGTGCTGTTCCTCTAGGTACTGTGGCTCCTTTGTTTTAAACTGCTGCAAAACCATTAAGAAAATCCATTTGTAAATAACATATAATGGCTAGCTCAATTAGTTGTTAGGATAGTATTCATATTGTTAGAAAAATAATTTTGAAGTATCTGAAACATATGAAATGTGAAAATCTCATCTCTTGGCAGCATTGTTAAGTTAGGTGGTTGCTTTGATGGTTCTTGTGATTGTAGCCCATGTTTTGGAGAAAATCTGAGAGAGCGTGACATTATATTCATTGCAGTCTTTATCTATATCCACCTCATGACCTGTTGTAATGGCCTAGGCTTTACTCTTCAGGCCCGTTGAGAATTGCTTCAGGGTAGTTGTTTCCAAGATTTTTTGTGAGCTCCACTACACCACATGTAATGATGGCTCACAGACTGGACTTGCTAGGAAAGCAGAAGATCATTCTAAGGTGGACATTTCTCTCACTTGGGCTCAGACTGAAGACAAGCTTTGCCTTTCAGGCATAAAGCATATTGTTACACAACAATTTCTTCAGTAAGAGAGTGGTCGCTAAGGAATAAGCAGCTAGCTATTTTCATGAAGATCAAATGGAAATGAAATAAAAAAATAGTGAACCTCTTCAAATAAAGGAGGACAGTACATACAGTTCTTATCTGGAGAAATAATGCCACTATTTAATGTTATATATGATTCTTAAACAAACATTATCATAGGTTATTAACATTAAATGTATTTATAATACTGTGTCAGATCTTCTGGGAGTCCCACTGTATTTTACAGGCTATTTCTCAATCACAACTGCAATGCAGTGGGTGGAACATTACAGCTTTCTGCATCTAAAAAGGTACACAGAAGCTTTCAGCAGAATGCTGTGTGCAAGAAGGACAAAAAAAAAAAGAAGGTAGCGATCAGATTGGAAGCTGGCAAGGAAATATGGAGGGGGAAGGGAATAAAATATGCTTTTTAGTTTCTAAATAGTAAGATGTAGTTTCATTTCTCCTCTACAAGACAGCAGCATATCAGCATGACATGCAAGTTTCATTTCAACATACTAGCCAGGGAATCTTCAAGTAGCTGGGTTATTTGAGGGGGAAGAAAAGGGAAAGAGATAAAAGGACACTGGAGGAGGGGAAATTTGGCACATTGTTAATCAAAAAAAAAGTTTGGGAGAATGGTGCACGTTGGAAAGTACCTCCCCCCGTTTCCAGGATAGCGTGGGGAATGGGATAAACACGAGATGCAACACAGAGGAGGGAAACTAATGCCTGGAGGGAATGGTGTCACTTGATACTTGGAGAAGGGAGAGGGCAGGGAGGAATAAGACGTGATGCCACATACGAGAAGCTGTTAGAGTTTGGGTCTACCATGTGGCAAGAAGACTTGCTAGAGCATAGGGACAGGGAAGGATCTCATGCCTCAGGTAGGGAAGTTTATCACAAGAAAGGGTGTGACTCCAGACTTGGCATAGGAAATGTCCCCTAATATAGAAATGGGTGCTGACATTTGTGTCCAGGCTCAACCTGGTTTGAGTGATGAGACCACTGTCAGCATGGTGGAAACTCAACTTTGGAGGGACAAAAAGTTACCCCAATTTTGTGACTGGTTGGGACTCTGCTCTATAATTGTGGCATGAGTGATCAATGACAGGCTGCAATGCTAAACCACTTGGAGATGCTGGAAACCCAAGAAGCGGAATGATGCCATGCTAACGAGTAGATATACATACAATCCCAAAGCTGGGGCACTTTTCTCCTCACACTCCCAAGGCTGCATGCAAGTCTAAGGGGAAGATACCAGGATTGCACTGGGAATTGTGAGATGTCTATGCCATCTATGCCGGATGTAGCATGTTAGCCCGGACTGAATAGATCTCTACTGGCCATCATTTAATCTGCTTCCATAAAAAAATAGATGATGCAACTCTCATGTTAACAGGATCAAAATTTTACGTCAGCCCCTTTACTTGCCGTTCTAAGCTTAATTCAGCAATGGTCCAAAGGAGAGAGGAACCGTAAACTGCCAAGCGCTGTAATCTCAGTAATTTACAGCCATTTTTAAATTTTATTTTTCTTTACAGAAGATTTTTATCATTTTTCTGTTTCTTATAAATGTTTTTGTAGCATTTACTACTATAGAAGTAGTACTAGCAGCAATAATATTTATATTATACTAGTGCCCAGAAACTGCAGTGGGAGTTGGGATAAGTGTAAATACAAAAAAAAAAAAAACAACCCACATGATCTTTGCCCTGAGGAATTTACATACTGAATCTTGTTGCAGCTAAATTATGTTTTATTCATTCTCCTAAATCAAAATGCTTAATAACAAGTAAAGGATTTATCCTGTAATTACAGCAGGATTCCTGTAGTGCTTCACTCTCTTTTTCAACTCTTTCTTTTTCTCCTCTTCATTTATTGTCTGCAGTTGAATTACATTGCTTTTTCACTCCATCCCAAGAACAGGTAGGATTCTCTTGCCACATATAGTCAGATCAGCACAGAAAAGCATTTCTTTTTCTGTGTGAAAGCTCTTTTCCTTGAGTGGTGAATGAAAAAATTCTTAACACCACTTTTAATTTGTTTCCTACACATACGACACACTGCTGTATCTTGATAGCCTAACATGGGAACTGGCACGGGAATACTTTGTTCTATTCCCTTTGGCAAGTTATTGTCTTTGAATATTATCTTATTTTCTTATGGAAGGATGGCTAGGTACGAAGCACCCCTAAAACAGCAACCCTGTTGTTACAAAACATTATTTCACACAGGATCTTTATGCAGGTTTTTTTACATGGAAAGCCAGGCTATGGTGTATAAACCTGTCAGGGTCTCACAGAGGATTAGCATGGCTGTCACACTGTATAGAAAAGATTGCTGAACTATGTCTACATGAACAAGTACATCAGTCCTCTTGCCTCCTACACTGCCACATAATCAATATTCTTCCAGTTCCCTCTCCCTTTTCTGACGGCCATTTTAGGCAGCACTGTCTGCTCAGCTAAGATGTCTGCGGCTTTCCTTTGGTGACTTTAACAAGGTGCATCAGGATGATTTTCTCTGGATAGTTGAACTCTTATCTACTGTATCTACTTGTGGTGAATGTGTGAGTGGCACAATTTTTCTGCATCTCCCATCAGTGTTTGTGATTGAAGAAAGGACAAGGATGAGGCAGGGTAAAGATGAAATTTCACAGACCTATAATGAGTGTTCAAGAAAGGGGGAAGAATCCCTGCCATTTCACTTCATTTCTCTTGCTGCTCTGAAGAGGCAGCAGAGGTGAATGCTGCTGGTGGGCAAATATCCATCCACATGGAGTGCATCCACATGCAGGAATTTAAGCGTAGTGGACAGGTGCTGCGGTCTAACCTTAAGCTGCATGAGAACAGCACTATTCCAGCTCTGGGAGAAGCACAAGGCTGGAAAGCAGAGAGGTTCTCAGAGCGAGACCAGCCAAAGGAGGGAGGAAAAGCTACACCTATAGCAGATGAACTAAATGGATGAGTTCTATAGCTGTTACCTTTTAAAGAGGATCATGTACTTAAATTTTCTTTGAATGCCCATCCAAAAATCAGCATGCCTTTGGCGGTACCTCGCAGCAGGATTTGTTTCTGAAAACACCCTTAATCTCTAGTGAGATTGATTTGATTCCGAGTTAAATATAAAGGGTCCTAGGATCATACAAAATACTTCAGCTGTTGAATAACATTAGGATTCTCTGCGCTGCTTCGGCTGGGTATGTTTTTCTGTATTTTTTATTTTACTGGTGTGTAGGTGGTAGGTAGACTTTCCAACACCATTAATTGAAAGGCTTTCTCTAATCCTACAGGTGTACATATTGCATTTACAAAACGAGTAAAGTATTTCTACATGTATGCATTAATAGTGTTTTTTTTAAGTTTCTCTCTGAAATATGTGTGAATAGACTGTAGTCATAGCTGTCTTTATTACAAATCTTTTTTGGCAGCAAGAGTCCAAAGGAAGTATGACTGGACAACACTTTGTCTTGTTAGGCATGTACAAATTTGTTTGGTTGCTATGACAAATGCTCCAAAGCCACATGCAATGCTGAGCTCTCATAGTACAAATGATAGAGGGCAAGGTTGAATAAAATGAAGGAAGTGTTTATTGGTCTTCAGTGTCTTTACAAAGCAGCCTATCCTCACTTTGCCTGTTTTCTCCATCCTCTAAGATTTCTTCATCTGACCACTGTGGAACAAAACTGGAAAATGTCTAGTGTGTCATACAGAATGAGCCAATATAAATTTAAGTTAATGCATAAAACCAGGCATGCTGTCCTTTCTCTCCCCACAACCTTCTGCTTTTTCTTTCCAGTACTGCTGGAGGAAGAATATTTTTTGTTCGTCTGAGACACTTTTTGGGCCATTCCCATTTCAAAGTACTGAGTGTATCTTTTCTAATAGTCAAATGAGTCAACTAAGAAATTTTAGAAAGAGACTGAAGACCAATTTACATATTCACATTCTCAATAAACACAAGGTTGTTATATAAATAGGAGCTGGAGAAAAAATCGAGTAGCTTCATTTAGAAAGAAGGTGGCCCATGACTTCAAATGAAAGTAAGTTGAGGAAAATTGGCTTTCTAGGAGGCAAAGTTAAATATGCAGTAGAAATCCTTCACAGTGAGCAGGTATTCATAGCATTTGTGTGTGGAAAGCATGGTGCTAAGGAAAGCAAACCAAAAAACCAACAAGTCATCAGGTCTATAGGGTTCAAATATTTCAAAACTTGCAGACCGAGTTGGCAGTTGCTGTTCATAAGGTAATTCAAGAGTGGAATATCATATGGTGTTAACTGTCAGGACTGAAGTGCTTTGGTAGCAATGTGTGTGGGAAGCCTGCACAGAGCCTGCTTGCAATGTGCCTGACAACCAAAATTGTTTTTCATTACATTCACGCCCAAATTGAAAATATATGCAATATTTATTCTAGTATAGTTTTTGGCATAGTTTATACCTCTAACACTTTGAACAACTTAAGCAAGCCTGGGGATCTTATCGAGGGCAGTAAATTAGAACATTTTGTTTGTAGAAAAAGGATTTGCTGTACTCCACTGCAAAAGCCAAGCCAAAGTTGAACTATGTCCTTTAAAAAACAAAATAAAACCTTTTCATAAGATAAACTGCCTCCATCTAGAAAACAGTTAAATAATGACCTTATTGACAGCAGCTGAACAAACTTGCCATAGAAAAATGTGTCATTTTCAATGCGTTTGGATTAAGGTTTTTCCACCCATTTTATTACWTTATATATATAAATATATTTCTATAATGTATACAGTCCCTCACTGGCGTTTGAAAAAACAAACACAAATCTTGGAAACATTTTATAACGATTTCAAGTTTTTCAAAAGTTTACTTTTACAAAATCCTGAAGTACATATGATCTTTTCTGTCCCTTTAAAATAATATGTATATGGAGGTACAGACTATGTTTTAGACTGTGAAAGTAGAAAAGATGTTCACATGACTAAAACCTTCTTGCAGTTTGGGTGGACATGGCCACTTGAAACTATTGACAACAAGCACTGCAAGCTACAGAAATCCTCAGTGAGGCTTTTAAAACAAGGGAATTAAGTTCAACCTACTTCTGAATATAATTCACTGAGGCCTTTTGGCGCTATTACAAAAATAGTGTTTTTCTCCTCTACTTTTTGTGCAAGCTGTTGTCTATCTTCTCTCTACTGTAATTTACATTACCCCCATTCTTTGATGTGTTGATTTTTATGAAGCGCCTGTGAGATAAAGAAATACTTTTATAACCTCATTATAAGGGAACAGAAGCATTGTAGAGCCAGGCTACTTGCTGAGTTTTTACAATATGTTTTGTAGTAGATCAGCAAGTTCACTCAGCATCAGCTAAATCCCAAATGGAGTAAGTCAAACATTGCACCATTTAGGGTAATTTAAGGAAAAAGCCCTGGTTTTTTTCAGGAATACATAAAAATTTGTCATTCAAAACTTTATTTGGCCAAAGCTACTATGATTTTGCAGTAAAACAACAAAAAAAMCAACAAAAAATGAAAAAACACAACTAAGAACTACAGCTCAAACGTAAATCAACACTTTTGTAGTATAAATTGGTCATCCATAATGTTACAATTCAGAGCAAAAGCTGGGCAAGCAGAGCCTTGAGTGGATCCCAAAGCAGATCAAATTGTCAGCATTTGTTCCTGGCAAAGAGGCCTTCTCAAATGGAAGCAGACACCCAACAGAAGACGTAGTCTTTAAT
The DNA here is from genome assembly GCA_030449065.1 of Oceanodroma leucorhoa. Lineage (NCBI taxonomy): Eukaryota > Metazoa > Chordata > Aves > Procellariiformes > Oceanodroma > Oceanodroma leucorhoa. The sequence continues at coordinate 2,392,695 of JASVER010000029.1, read as the reverse complement.
ATTTTTACCCTGACCTAAGGCTGTGTTAAGCTTACGTTCCATGAAAGGAAAAGTTAAGTAATATACAAGAAAAAGGCTAGCACGTTCTGGCTTCGTATTCAGTTTAAGGAAACATCATCCACAGAGTTTAGTTTCTACCTCTACTTCATGTGGCTCTAGACATAATATAAAGATTTCTATTTTCTGCATTTGTTTTCTGTTAAACATCTGGTGATATCCAGTGGCAGAAATTGAGGGGAGTGATGCTCTCTGTAGCACCCAGCAAGAGCCTTCATTTTCTGCAGATGTTGCTTCCTCTTTTAAATTAAGTTCAGTCAGGAGAAGTAAATGGCAGTGTTTCTGTCCAATAATATGGAAATCAGGCTGAATATTTCATATGTATTTGGATTTATTAGATTCTATTTGATTTATTTGGTTGAACAGTAATTCCATGTAGAAAACGCAGCTGGACATCACACAGCTCAAAACTGTGGTACTTCCTTCTGAAGCTAATTTATACTACTATCATTCAGCCATAGGGAAACCTAGACAGAATGAGAAAAGAAAAATGGAGAAATTGCTAGCAGCAAATTAAACCTAATCTTTCTTTGCATGTTTCAAGCAAGAGTACCACAGAGAAAAAATAAATCACACATTCTTGTTTAGTTGTTCTTTTTCTATGTTTTCAAACATTTGTAAAACATTGCTTGTCTCTGTGTTATTACTATGATTAAACGTGTTAATTAAAAAATAAGTTTAAAGTGCATAGTAAGGAGTGACAGACATTCAGAAACCGCTGGAGTCAGTATCTATCATTAAACTGATGTGTTTTGAGATTTAGAATTGTTTGAATCATTTATTCTAAATGGTTTATTTAGACAAGACAGTAGCAACTTGGAGAAGCACCCAAGCTAGTTTGATGTGACGTAGCTTGAAGACCAGTGACAGCTCAGCTATGGCACTACAGCGCTCTGCATGGGCTAATTTAGCTTGTTCTTGGCTGCTTTTTTCTTTGCCATCTTCTGCAATGATTCAGATTTTGTTTTAATGTTCTTGTTAGTCACAATTATTCACGAAATAATTTATGCAAACAAATTTCAGCTTTTGGATAGCTTTTTGTGTGCTCACTTACATGAAATGTGGTATCACTCACTGAGTCACGTTATTGTTTTTGTCCTCTGAGTTGATACATAACATTGCTACAAGAAAGCCTTAATAAATAATAAATAACAAGACAAAATGCAACCAATGCTCATTTGTGTAAACTTTTGAATTAGTCTGGGGACTCACAACTCTTCTATGAATGAACTGCTAAGCCTCTGAATAGCACTACGCTATAAATAAATAATAAATACGAAATAAATAACAACAAAATACTCTGTTTCAGTGAAACCTTGTCACATTGAATAGTAAAACTCTCACTGATTTCACTGAGGTCAGGCTTTTAGTGTTATTCATATATTCACTAGGTTTTTTGTACCATTCTGACAATTTATTGACATCATGATTCACTGCATTTTTGTAGTTTGATGGTATAGCACAAAGACATTAGTTGTAATATTTTTACTTTTAATGAAAATTAAGAACATGCTAAGAGTCCTTATTTTTCCAAAAATTTCAATTGTTGTTAATAATATATGGGACTGGATCCTCTAAAAGGCAATCTGGAGCTGTGGCTTTGTAGGCTTGTTTGCTTGCTTAACTACCTTTTATTAACAACAATGCCAACATCTCGATGTAAAGAATGATCTAACCTGAGACTGCCTTTCAAAACCTCAGCAAAACCCTATGAGGAATGTTCAGCTCTTTTGTTATGTATTATTGTAGACATAGGATTAACACAGCTAAGCATTAGTTAGCAGAGCTAGAAAAAAACTCTCTTCTTTTTGCATTTTAAAAGGTTCCCATTCGAGCTGTAAAATCATAAGTCAAAGTGAGAACCATTTTTTTAGTAATATGTAAGACAAATTACCAAAGCACTATGACTTAACTAACGTTTAAGCTAAATCAAAATGCCAGGGCTTTCCTATCAGCAGCGCAAGGCCAAGGATGGAAAAATGGCTCATACTGAAGAGTGGGATGTCAAGTTCTGCTTTGGAGTCAAGCTCAGTCCTCTTGAATACTGTAAATGCTGACAGTTCTGCCCCTTTTCTGTTTGGGGACAGCCGAGATGGGATTTCGCTCCCTCTGTAGAAGCAAACACTTCACACAAAGACAGGAGTCACTGTGTCCTTGCTCCCTAGCATCAGGAGCCAGTTTTGGCTTTGAGTGTTGTGTCTCCACTTAATTAGCAAAGTCAGAAAGGCCCAGTGATATCTGATACCCAGACTTGCAGGTGAAGATCCAGAAGATGTGGCTATCTGATGAAGCATGATCCCCTTATTTTCCAGTGCTCTGTCAGGAGGATGTCTAAATAGTCAGGAGTCTAAACAAGATGACTGAATAGCAGATACTTGCCAGGAGGTGTTCTGGCCACCTGTCCACAAAATGAAAGGTTTACACATAGTGGAAGAGATCTCTGAAGGTACAGATATGTCTCTGAATGTCTAAATCAGTGGTTTTCATTAGATGGACACATGAAACTTCTTTATAAGTTTGCAGGAGTTAAAACTAACCAAACTTACAGAACTACAGAATATGGCAAAATATTTATTTTCTCTCAATGGTAAATACGGTTCATATACTTGCTGTCATGGTTTAACCCCAGATGGTAACTAAGCCCCACCCAGCCGCTCGCTCACTTGCCCTGGTGGGATGGGGGAGAGAATGAGAAGGGTAAAAGTGAAAAAACTCATGGGTTGAGATGAAGACAGTGTAATGAGTAAAGCAAAAGCCGCACATGCAAGCAAAGCAAAACAAGGAATTTATTCACTGCTTCCCATCGGCAGGCAGGTGTTCAGCCATCTCCAGGAAAGTAGGGCTCCATCATACATAATGGTTACTTGGGAAGACAAACAGCCATAACTCCAAACGTCCCCCCTTCCTTCTTCTTCCCCAGCTTTATATGCTGAGCATGACGCCATATGGTGTGGAATATCCCTTTGGTCAGCTGGGGTCAGCTGTCCTGGCTGTGTCCCCTCCCAGCTTCTTGTGCACCCCCAGCCCACTCGCTGGTGGGGTGGGGTGAGGAGCAGAAAAGGTCTTGACTCCGTGTAAGCACTGCTCAGCAATAATGAAAACATCCCTGTGTTATCAACACTGTTTCCAGCACAAATCCAAACCATAGCCCCATACTAGCTACTATGAAGAAAATTAACTCTACCCCAGCCAAAACCAGCACACTTACATTTTCTTAAATTATGGAAAAACATCTGTAGATATAACCTATCTGTGATACCAGTGGTTATCTATATTCTGAGTATTAGGTTTCAGTGACACCAACTGAAATGGTTGGTTGTATGACAATGGCAGTCCAATTCCTAGTGCAGACAGAAGCAGTCCAATTCCTGAGTAGTAAGCAGCAGTTAGAGCGGTGAGAGAGCTGGATTCTGCCTGGATCTCAGCCTTTGTGGTCCTTACTCACAGATCTTACTTTCCAGGAGAACACCTTCACACCCAGGCTATGGGGTAGCTTGCTACTCCATCTGAATTGTGCCGTGGTGCATCCAGAATGCGAAAACGATGGGTCTGGCAGGGAAGCAGACAATGTCAAAGCCTGACACCAGTCTTGCAGTCTGAGCACAGAGCTGGCAAGGAAGGAGTCCTGGGATCCTCGTCCCTCCTCTAGTGTATGGAAGACCATCACAGTCATCATACATTTTTAACTAAATTCAGTGCTAGACCAAGACATGTTCTGAGCATAGTCAGCAAACTGAACTCTCCAGGGAACTTGGGCAGAGCGATGCCTGGATTTTTTTCATCTACCAGAGATTTTTGCTTGAAATCTTTAACACCTCAAGCATTTTTTCTGACTCGCTCCTCCAAACAATGCTCTTAGTCATATGGTTTATTTTTAGGTAGTCCTGCAAGGAGCAGGGAGTGGGACTCAATGATCCTTATGGGTCCCTTCCAACTCAAGATATTCTATGATTCTATGATTCTATAAATTCAGATGCCTAAAATGGCATTTTAGCTCCTCAACTCACTGTCGGATCTGTCCCTAATGTCTAATTTGATAATAGAACAACAGGTTCTCACATCTAAGATTGCAATATACTTAACATGTTGGCTTGACAATAGGTCAAGAAGACATAACTTCTGTAAGAAGCTTGGGAAAAGAGAAGATAACTGAAAAAGTCCTTAGGCCATTTGGCTTCAGCATAACTTATTGATTATAGTCAAATAAGCAAGAAGTTAACTCATTATTAGTGTAATATACTAACAGATAAGCAAGGAAATTATAATCACCCCACAAATATTCTTATATAAAAAGTGTTTGGAAGGCTTTTGGAAAGTCTCTGATGTTACACATTAATTAGTCATTGCTTATTAAAATATGCAAATTAAATGGTAAAATAATTATTTTAAATCACATGTTAGGAACAGAAGGTGAAGCTACAAACTATRTTTCATCTGCAAAGCCTCTTCAATGGATGAAAAATACTGTAGCAAGGCTTACTCACTGTCTAAATATCAGTTTGAGAGAAATAGACTGACAAGTATGTGAAATTAAAATCTTCTCAAGTTAACTTGAGGCAGATCTACCAGATCAAGCTAGACCAAAACAAGGGTAGCACTAGCCCTCTTCTCTCCAGCTCTGTAGACAACACCGCAGCGAGCCTGGCTCCTGCCAAGTCTGTGGTGCAGAAATGACACTCGGCGCTTGAAAATGTTCCCTAACTTGTTCAAGCCAAAAGTGCCTCGGGAGCCACTGACATTCAGAGTGAAGCATCTTGCCTGTGCACAAGTTTGGCTGCACAAGCTGTGAGTCAGGCATAACCAGTTTTTAATGGTACAGCTTGCATTTTGCCCCAGGCACCTGAAAAAATCTTGAAGCTCACACTGCCCAGGTCAAACCTGTAAGKCTGGAAAGACTTTTTCACCTGTCTGAACTGTTAGCAATAGTGGTGGTATAAATACCTATCATGGGGGAAAATTTCTGGCAATAAATCATTTTAATGAGGGAGTTTGAAAAGAGTACTACTACTTTTGAGGGCTTTGATCTACTCCTTTTATTAGATTACTAATAAATTAATTGAGGACAAAGACAGTGACTGGAAAAGTTGTTATTGGTTAAATGTGATAAATATCATTTGCTATAAATTGTGAACCCACATCATTTAAACTTTTGGTGTTTTATTAGGTAACCCAGTTTATTCCCATTTTCACTGCAGAATTCCCTTAATACTCATGTTTTCTAGTGCTTTGTCCAGTCCGCTTTTCTTAAGTGTGCAATGACATACTATGAACTGGATATAGAGAGTGCTCCAGAGTAAAATACAAGAGGTTTATCATGATGTTCAGCAGACACCTGTCTGTCTTTAAGTGTAAGCTTCATTCTCTCCTTTTATCTCTGAACAATTCCTCTCCTTGACGATCTCTATGCCCTTCTATTGCTTTTATTAAATAATGCTTCCAAAGATTTGGCACACAGCCTTATTATCTGCCCTAAGTCCTATATCTTCTTTGATGTCTCTGCCTGTAGTTTCTAATTTCTTGTCATAGCAGACTTTGTAGTTTTCTCAAAGTCTAGAAAGCTTTTGACTGCAGCAATATAAATCCAGGATAACTTCACTAACGTTATGTGTAGTCTAAATTCTCACCCAAGAGCAGGCTAACCTGATGCACGCAACTGTCAGGAAGATTGATGGGATTGAAGAGAGACATCAGGTACTGCGCAGCTTCCCTTCTCATCCTGTTATGTGTGCCATGAAATTTTGGGGGAGGGTTGGCATTTGCATCCATCCTTTGCATGTAAAAGCTATATGATTTCTTTCCAAAGGGTGGAGATGGGCTGTAGACACATGCACACATGTTTTCTTGTTTCGAAATTTGCTGGCTGGATTTGTAATTTGACTAGCATTTTTGTATTAGAGCAAACTTGGAAGGAGAGAAAAGTATTTGCTTGKTTTTTAGAGCAAAAACATCCAGTGACTTTGTCCAGTTACATCCTGTGTTAACCTAAGTCTYCTTTTAGCTTTTTGTACTGAAACACATGCTTTTCTGTCTGTCTCACCCCAGAGCCCACTGACATCAGTAGAATTGTTCTGGATTTACAGCAGTATAACTGAGAACAGAACTTGAATCTGTATCTAGTTCATTCAGTCTTTCATTGTAACAAACTTCCTAGTTCATAAGTAATCACTGTTCCTCAAATCCTCTTTCGCTACTCCTCATCGCTCTGTTTATTGAAGTATCCAGAACTATACTTAAAGCAAAATTAATGGATGGACTATTACTGACTTTAAATGCAACTGAATGAATTAAACTGTGTGGAATTATTCAGATACTTCAAATGAATCAGAGTCTAAGTAGCCCAGTGTGTTAAATCAATTGACTCTGCATGCATGATTTTAAAGGAATGTTGAGTATTAATACTACTGGAGTTATTGGAAAATAAGATCCTCTACACGTCTATCTATTGGAGCACTGGATTCAGATACTTCGTTATATCTTTGACCCCAGTATCTAACATGTGAAGTCAAGCTGGAGATTTTTAATAAGACCAGTTTCACATTATCTGTCGATTAATCTAGATCATCTGTTCACTTATGACTAACAGCAGCACAGAAATCTGAAGTCATACTGTCATTGTTGTTCATTTCTATATTAATTTCTAACATACTGTTGGTTACTATTCTCAACAGTTATATTTCATGTTTGTCTCTCTGCTCTATGCGGCAAGTTGCTTTTTTTTTCCTTCTCAAAATTTTATTGTCTTTTCTTCTTTGCATTTATGTATCTTGAATTACTCTGCCCCTATATATTATTTATGTGTCCTTGTAATAATCATAGTAGTTGAGTGTCCACCATAAGAAATTTTGCTTCATCTTCCCTGTTACCAAAATCACTTTTGACTTATTTTTATGCTCATTTCATTTTGACGTCCCTTATCCATTTCAAACATCCTTATTTGAGTTTAAATGAATAAGAACATAACAATTGCCCTACTGGGTCAGGTCAATGATCCATCTACTCTAATACTCTAATGGCAGTAGGAGATGCTGCTTAGGGAGAACACCTGAGCCTGGCCGCTTTCAGCCATCCACTCCCCTTCTACTCCACCGTTACCCTCAGTTGCTGTATCAGGGATGTTAGAGGGCACAACTTTGCCTCTTCCTGATATTGTTTGCARACCTGTTGTCCATGAGTTTGTCTAATCCTTTCTTATACTTGCTGAAAGTGTCTGCCTCTGCAACCTGATTATGTGGCACCTTGAAATAAGTGTTATTTACTACTTGATCTTGTAAGAAAAGCATAAATCTGTGATTTACTGTTGGTCTCAGTCTTGCGGATTTGATCAGAAGAGACGTTACTCCACTTTAAACAGGACCCCAACGAGTAATGAGTAATATTTGGTCCTTACATATGAAAGTTATCTTGACATTAATGTCTCTGTAACAACAGAGACAAACGGTGATATCAAAAATGTGAAGTATGATTTCACAAAAGCAGACACATAGTGAGTTTGAAGAGTGATTATGTGAGCATGAGACTCTAAACAATACCAGCATGACTAGCCAAAGTATATTATTAATAACAATCTTGCCTTGTTTCAAGGCTTGCTCCATTGTGAAAGCCTCAATCTAATTAGATTATTAACCAGTAAATTTTAAAATCATCGGCATATGTGTATTCCTTCTCCAGCCTTTAAAAATTATCCAGCCTTTACACTCACATAAAGAATTCAAATGGCAAAGGTAATTGAAATCTCACAGCACGTAGAACAGGAAAAAAGGCAACTATTGTGTGTATTTCTGACATTTAACTTCACTTCTGCAGTCCCTCCAGTTTAGATTCTGCCATTTTATTCTCATTTAATCTGGTGTTGTGTCAAAACTAATCAGGATTTCATATATTTGACAATATAATCCTGTCACCTCTTGACACTTCATTAATGAGACTTTATTTACAAAGCCCAGCATTTATAGTTCATAAACCAGTTTTACAGGCACTCTACAATTCCATACACATTCCTAATCATTACTGTTACACTTTGGTGTATGTTATAAACATACACCAAACATAGTGGCATATCAACCCCTTGGTAATTGTGTATGCTATTGGCATTTCCACTGCAAAATGACACATGCAGTTTTCATACTGCCTTTTTAATAGTTTTGGAAAGGTACCCTTATAATTTTCAATTACAATGAAGATAAAATCCTTGCTCCATGATGTTTGGACACTAAGTTCAGAGGCCAGAATTATATTCATTGAATAACTAGTTAAACGCAAGGTAGATAGTTAAAGACAAGCAAAGTACATTCACCAAAAATAGAAAAAAAATGAAGTAATTATAGACAGAATTCATGAATTCAGACATCAAAGCAACATTGCAAAAATTTCTATAGAAGAATTTGTTCTTCTTCAGCCRCAATAAATGATTACTGCAACCAAAATGAACTGCAATCTCTGCCTCCAATATTTGAGGTCATTTATTTTTATTATCCTTTTTATTAAGCATCTCCTCATAGTACATGGTTCACACACATATTCTGACAGTCAGTCCRCAGAGCTAATAGGACATTCCGGGATCTGAGACGCTTCAAAAAGGGACAGTTTAGTAGATATGGCTCAAGGGTCTACCTAAGATGAACAGTTGATAGGAGTGGAGCATTAGATTAATCTCTTCTTTGTCTTTAAAGTACTGTGATTATTAATGACACTGTGAGAGTAAGTCTGAAGAGAGACAATAAACAACAAAGTTATCCAGTACATACATTTTTTCTGTCTAGTTTTACCTCAGAGACAAAAAAATGTTTGCATGTTACACTGAAAAAATATCATTCATAGTACCTTCTGATTTCCAAGAACAGCAGCCGCTGTTCCTTCCCTGAAGTGTTTACTAAATGTTTGGATCTGTGGACCAATAYCTGGTTCCTAGAATACCCAGAGCAACTTCTGTTTTCAGTGTTAGAATAAAGAGGTAGGGACAGGGGTAGTGACTCATTTCTGTGCTTATGGGAGCCGATATCGATGGCAACAAAGGAAAAAGAGAAAGAAGTGTTAAGGAAAAGAACATTATTTTCACCAGYGGGCAAGGGAGCCTGAACCTTTTACATCACTTCGCACTGCTGATGGAATGGAAATGTCCAATTTTTTCATTACTATTTCGATGGTAATTTCCAGCTGTCTCTGTTAGTGTCCCGACAGAGCAGAGAATAATCAGAAAAGGCTGGTCACAGGCTGCAAGAGACGCTTGCAAGCACCAACAAAGAGGATATAGAACTTGTCTTGGAATGCTGCAGAACCCCAATAAGGCAGGAAGAAAAATGAAGCCAGCATTTAAAGGAGCAAAAAAATTAATTCAGGCAATAATAGGTCTGGCAGACTAACATCAATCCTGGGAAAAACAGTGGAAAAGCTGATAAAAAACTCAATTAAAAGAGGCTTAAATAAATGTTACTCATTTATATAAAATGATACAAAATTTATAAATTATATAAAATTTATAAAAAGAGTATCTGGACAATAGGACTCATAAAATTATGTCTTTTAATGAGCTGTTAAGTTTACCTTATAAAGGTAATGCTGTTGATTGAATACGCTTAGGTTTCTGTGAAACATCAGACCTGATGTAGAATAGCACTTTCTGCTAAGAAGTTATGATGATACAAAATTAATGTTTTACATGTTAAATGCATTAAAACTGACTAATAGGTGTGTGTCAAAATGGAGTTGTAAAATCCATCTTTTTCATATACTGATTTTAAAAAAAWTCTGATTCAAAAACCATGTATGTATTTAAAGAGCAAAAGGACCTTATGTCAAAATCACCACAGATATGTGGCCTGGAGTTTCTGCTTTTGATTATATGTCTATAACAGTACGTCAGGCACCCTTCCAGTCAGATGTATGTCAGATGTGTCCAAAGAATACATCTAAAACCATGCAGCTCTGTATAAGGGATGAAAAAGAAATGACCATATTTTAGTTAATGCACACAAAGAGTGCTGCAAAATAGTTTGGTCCAGTCCTAATGTTGCTCATCCCTGTTTTTTTCTGTTTCAGAGAAAGGAGACACCATAGTTACTGCTTAAGATGGCAGCTAAATACATATACTGAAAATATCTGAAAATGGCCTTGTCTCTTAGTCCTTATGAACTTTCCTGCAATAGTATTACAGGCTGATGAATATATAATATGGTTTTAAGGAGACATGATTAAATAAGTTAAAGAGTTGGAGCTGAAGCAGAAAACCCTCCTCGTAATGGTCCTTTACTGTCAGTGGGTTCAACTTATTGAAGTGCTATTTTTTCCTCAAACCACAGCATAAAAAGAAACTCCAGAAAGCAATTCCAAGAAGTACAAGCTGGGCAAGAACAAATTTGGTCTTGGAAAATTTGCAAATCATCCTTTTTCAGCAAAAGCAAAAGGCTGCAACTGTCTTCTAGCAGTAATAGAAATCACAATAGATAGTAGGAAATAAAAATGTAAAATCAGATGCCTGTGTGCAAGTGCATCAATACATCTGTTTCTGTATTCCACAGGGAGATTGACTTGACTGTGCCTTATATAGCATAGTATTCAAAAAAGATTTACACATTGCACAGCACAGAATGCAACAAATACTGATATTTAGCCTGTGATGGTGCTGAAGCCAAAGGTAAATCACGCCAGATCTAAGCCAGGCTTTGCATGGTGCCTGGCTTTGCATTAATTCTGTGTTTGTGAAGCAATAAGACTGTTCTGGCATTACTGCTTGGCAGTTGCAGTAACTTTATGTATCACATTATGTCTTTTCTTTTTCTTATGTGTGCAGTTGGTTCCATTGGGCTGGGTTTGCCTTTTTCATCCCTTACCATTCAGCCAAGCCAGACCCTTGCTTTAGCTCACTCTTCTGTTTATTTTGACTACAGAGACCTTTATCGCCCTGCTCAGGTAGCTGGCTTGCATTACCTAAGGGAATGGTGACTTCTGAAGTAACGGCCTGTAACCATTGCTGAGACAAATGTGAAAGAAGCCATGCAAGCCACACTAAGGGTGCAAGGGTTGGCTGTGGTTCTATCACGACATGTACATGGCCAACCTGTAAAGATCATATAGGATTGAACATCTGTGTACCAGTACTTATGATGTAAGAACAGTTTTCATTTTTYGTATAATCCAAATTACAGATAAACTTGGAAGGCTAGGTTTTTTTGTTGTGGTGKTTTTTTGTTGTTTTGGGGTGGTTTCTTTGGGTTTTGGGGTTTTTTTTACAGAAAAAGGTCCACTTTATATATATAGAAGGGTGATTAACATCCATATTCTAACTGTTACAGATGTTTGTCTTTATGCAAATAAGACCCAGTGAGATGGTACAGATAAAACTAAGCTACGATGTAGAAGTCACACTAGAGAATTTAAGGCTCATCAAATTTTAAATACTAGAAATAAGTAACAACCCTAATGTTAATAATTACATCGCTGATTTATTCGGAACAAGAATATAACATCGCCACAGACTGCCAGATGTTATTTGAAGAGCTACCAGTTAAGGACTTTAAAATGCACTCCCTAGTCAGAAAGGCCCAAATTTATAAAGGGCAGAGAAGTTCAGATACAAAGAGATTAAATACATTCCTTTGTTCTGAATTGCTTAAATGGAAGGGGCTGAAAAATTCCCAGTTTGCCTTCAGTGCATGTCTATAGCCTTGAATATATTGACGTGTCACCTAGCACATAACTAAGGGAAGTAATCCTGTATTTCTCCCAAGATAGTGAGGGTGTAGTTGTTCTAGACTCATCTGCACCGAGGCTCAATTTGGCTCTGAAAGGTATTGGACAGGAAAAGAAGTTGAGGTGGAGAATTAAGCTGTCAGGACAGTAATGGACTCCCTCTTCTTTTGGTCTGAGCCAGTTCCAGGTCTTAGATTGCTGTGCAATCCCCTATGTTATTCATAAGTCAGCTTTGCAATGCTACGTCTATCACAGCCCTTACCCAAGAGGGTGGGAAGGGGCGGTTTGTGCAGGATTGGTGGCCCACCAGCTGGCCAGGTGGGCCTGGCTGCTCCATTCAGGTGACACAGGAGCTGGAGAGGCACCCAGTCCCCTTTGCAGAGCCAGGAGCAGGCACAACACCTCTCTTTGCAGAGCCGGGAGCAGGCACAGCACCTCCCGGTGCTGGCACCSTAACTGTCCAAGCTCCTGAGAAGGTGGCATAGGGAACTTGTGCCCAGTCTGCTTTGGCTGTCTATGGAAAATAGACAAGACAGCAGCAACAGTTAGTACATTTTGAAAGCTGGGTCTTACGTCTTTAGAAGAACTTACTTAAAACAAAAAAAAATTTTTTAAAAATTCCCCTTTTACTGTGTGTTGCTAAAAGCCTCTCTCAAATGAGCAGTTCTCAGAGTGCATTGCACAAGTCTTCGTATTGTACTTCCCATCTGTTCTTACATGCTTTCTGTAACAAAATAGTTAAGAGTGCTGATATTTTAAAATACTATTTACATGAGGTAACAGTCTTGCAATGAATGGGGCTGTTCACACCTCAGACCATGGTTTCTTTTTTAATCTCTCTGCATATTGAAATATGCAAGGGAATTAGTTATGTTGGATACACTTGGATCACACTGGAAGTATTTCATTTGAAAACCCAAGAGGTACAAACTTTTTCTTTATTAGTAAAAGCTGAGACAATAGAGAATAATGAAGAGGCTTGTATATATAATCATCCTCTCCTTTGCCAAACAACCTTCCCTACCTCTTACATGGGGTACTGGGAAAATACTGCAAGTTGAGAAAAGTCTGTCAAAAAAMCAAAACCAAACGCAAAACAAACACCAGATGAAGTGAAGGCTATCTATACATTTTGCTGATACAGAAATATATTCATAGATGCCAGGAGATCATCTGCAAATTGTTAACCAGCTATCTTATGCACTTGATTTCTATTACAGTTTAGCAACTAATCCAAAAGTCATCATTCTCAGCTACAGTTCAGGAAGAGCTGAAGCGCAATCCTATCTGCCAAATCAAAACAACAGGAACACTAAATCCTTACCTCTCCTCCAGGAAGCAAAGCAGCGCTCATGCAGAGCTCTGATGCCCAGCCCAGTTACTTATATCGAGATTTTATCTGGTAGACAGGCAATGGAGGAATGTTCAGATGTAATGAAAGACATTTGCTCAACTCATAAGCTTGTCTTAGTATTGCTGGTTCTGCTCTTAAGTAAGCAAGGTTAATTTTCAGTTCAGAAAACAGTTTGTTTCTCCATCAGAAAGACTTAACACTATTGACAATATTTATAGCATAGCTGCCAGACTAAACAGAAAGATAAAACCAGTGCTGGGATACCCCTGCTGGTTATCTCTCTGGTAATGTTAACATTACCTAGAGAGACTGACCCATAAAAAAGTATCATGAACCTTGTATTGAAGATGTAGCATTTGAAACTAACTAGAATTATTCTGAAATATTTGCCGGAATAAATTTCAAGCTAATAGAAAGTGGGGGAAAAATGCTTTAAAAATAGGGTAGTACTGCACTGTTACTGAGAGTTTATGGTCTTAAGCAGTATGGATGATTAGGCAGTCGCTTAGAAAAAATAATTACTTTTTTGGTGCAAACCTTTTTTAAAGATAAGCATATAGCCCATAAATTTTGTTTAAACCTGAATCTGTGGCTGAAGTGACATATGTGGCATGGAACAGCATATTAAAGCTATTACTTCTAGTAGGATATCTTTCAAAAAAATTAACATAATATGTATTGCCAAAATATTATACCTTTATCAATCACAATTTATTTACAGTAGTAAATAATGGAAAAAATCTCTTTTGTCTATAAGGAGTATAAGAAGAAGAAGGTAGGTGTGTTGGTTTTTATGGTGTTATCAAGCACTTGATAACCGAAAGTTTCTGGAACTTACACAGTTATTAAAAGAAGCAATAATGGTACAATTTTACTTTCCTCTGAGAAATAACAGTATCTAGCATTATGATATAATGGGAGTACAGAGGGAGAAATGGTATTATGCAGTCAGAAAGTAGCCTTATTATTTCTCCTATGAGACTGCATGTCTGGAATGTTGATATCTGAATAGAAATATTCAAAACAAAGAATTAAGCAAGATAAGTAGTAACTTATGTTACACAAAAGCATAATATAAAAATCAGCCTACAGAAATTTTCTTTAAAAAATTGTTTGTGGCAAATTAGCAGATTAATATAATTTAAAGCTGCATTAAACCATATAAAGCAGTCCAACAATTCCTTGTATGTCCTTCTCTATAAACAGTTTTACATTCCTACTAGTCCCCAGAATAACAGATTATTCTCAGTCTCTGTGCTAAGTAATCTGTTTATGTTCCATTTAGTTAATTAACATACAAAGCACCTAGGTTGAAGTCAGAATTGGGAGTACTGTTCCACCTATATTGTGATTTACTAGATATTTGACAATATACTAAAGTACACAAAGTTAAGCAAAAAAATCTGGTTTAATTTGCGATGATACAATTTGTTTCATTTAATATGCAAATAGCAGACATAAGGAAAACTTTTTTTTTTTAACTAAGAACAGCTGTTCTAGGTTAGACCAAAGGGCCATCCATCTAAATTAGTATTTTGAAATATAGCAAAAAGTAGCCTGTTGACTGATGCTGGAGAAACAGTGACCAAGTTATGCAGTGGGTCTCTACTCCTTCAAGTGTTAAGTAAGTAAGTTACTTACATCTTTAAAATTTTGTCTACCRATTTGTGCAACACAGACATAAACTTACTAATTTGTAAACTTCCCACAAGCCACCCCTAAAACCACATCATTAAATAGCTGCCATGCTGGTTACCTTACAGTCATCAGGCACGAGGCAGTTCTAAGCAGGAGGTTCAGCTGTTTCTTCAGTTTCCTTAAAACTCTCAAGCAGTACCACCTGGGTCTTGTGATTTGACAAAATAAACATTAATAGTTTGTTCTGTAATCTCCTTTAATGAGTTTTCCATTTGCATCAGATAATCTGGTATGTCTACCATATAGAAGCCCTGCAGCATGGGAACTCTCTCAAGCTCCTTCATAGAGAACCCAGAAGCAAAAATTTACTTAAGCTTTTTTTGAAAAGCTTACAAAAAGTAATTTTTATTAACTGTCTTTCGCACTCTGTTTTTCAAACTGCTTTTGGCTTGATCATCTCAGAGCTGAACATGATATAGTTGCTCACAAAAATATACAGGTATGTGGTCTTTTCAACAAATAGCATGTCCATTCAAAGCTGCTTGGATATTTATAAAACTGTTGTTTAAATGCCATACATTAATACATGCTAAGGGTTTCATGCACTATCAACAAGAAGAATTTTTTCGGGGCATATGCCCATTTATAAAACATTGGAAAAAATTAAAAACTGAATTCTGATGGTACAGAGAACAGTTACCACAGCTCTTGATGTTTCAGTCTCTTCAGAAAATGATACCTGGCTGAAAACAAGGCTAACTTACAAGCTAAAACACTTGAACATTGGTGGACTTTCCGACTGCCCATGGTTGTTTTTACTGAATATTATTCAGAGCTGGACTCCTACTAATCAGTGATCAGCCAGGATGCATCTTGTCTGACCTTGTGTCACAGCACGGCTGGGGGCCAGTATAGGGCTACTAACAAGCCTCATAATCAAAAAAGCCAACAGGAAGCTAAGACTTCTTCCTTTGCTTTGTTTTTGTTTTGTTTTGTGGTTTGKTTTTTTTTKGGGGGGGGGGTGTTTTTTAAGAGCAAAGCCTAGCTAGTTCCTCTTTCCTGGAACTTCTCCATTGTTGCTTTTCTTGTGAATAAGGATGGGCCATGCCCGTTTGAGGTCACTGGCATTGCCCAATGATCTCCACTTAAATTACTTCTGTGTAAGAAAAAAGACAGTTTTCCTCTGCCCGAAATTCTAGTAGTCTGGGGCACAGAAAATTTGCATATCCCAAAATATATCCAGATAGTGAGCCAGCACATCTGTAAGAATTTGAGACATTTGGAAGGTCATGAGGAGGAACATCACTGATGTTCTCCCAGACAGCATTAAGTCCCACCTAAAGAAGTTTTAAATAATGCAAGGCTAGCAAACATTAACCCTGCAATAAGAAGTAAAGACCAATCTTATATTCATTTCAAAATAGGCACAAGCCTAGTTCCTTACTCTTCGGTATTGTCCATAGATACATTCAGAGGCTCTATTTGTTCAGAAAAACATGTCACTGGACACATGTTAGATTTTTAACTCCAAAGAGGGAAATAAATATTTTCTTCCTGAAATTACAGTTTGGTGTTAGCATTGTGTCCTATAAAGGCCAATATATGATCAAACATCACTTTGACAGTTAAAAAGGTTTTCCCAAGTGAAACTGGTAGAGAGATAAAGGGGAAACTCTCAAAGATAAGCATGATACACAGCATGGAGTAGACTATTCTAACTCTTGCTATTAARCCTACCTTAAAATCATCAAGACATGACAGTTTTCATTTAAAAGTATTTTTCACGGGTTCATATCATTACTTGTGTTGTTACAGAATGCAGGGCTACAGCTGTTCTAATAAATTTAAAAGGGGCAAGGCTCAAGCCCAGGAATATCTGTGCTATTTACTTGAGTGCATGCTCCCCAGCATGATTTGACCCACAACAGCTACTGCTCTCATTGACAATACACAGACACAGTTAAGGTGACAGCACAGAGCACAGCTTGTTTCCATGAAGCAAGCTAGTGCCATGTTCTGGTATTTAACAGGGCAAAGAAGGTGGAAGAGTGTTGCTATCGGCAGATGCTGTGCTCGCTGCCTGCACCAGGGGATGGGCTCTGGCCTTGCTCGATCTACAAGCATACTAGTAGCCCAGGGACCTTAATATCAAACCAGTATCTCTACGCGTTGAATGTAAAGATTGTTTCTCCATCATAGAGCTACATTTTAGCACCGTGCTCATGATCTACTAAAAACTGCTAGACAACAGAGCAACAGACGTCAAAGTATCACTCTTCCATTACTTCTGTCTGACCTAAGGTATTTCTTTGAGAAAACTCATCTAATACCTATTTGAAGACTTCAGATGACAGAGAACATTATATGTACCTAGCTAACTACCTACTCCATATCTAGATGGGAAGCTGAATCCAGATAACCACTAAATTTAATTTTCTCTGAAGCAGTTCAGGCATTTACTTTCAGAAGCGTCTCTCCTGTGGAGGTACTTACCAATCAAGAACAAATTGCATCTTAACCCAGTTAGTTGATATAGGAAAGACTGGGCTTTTTGAGCCATGACTTCCAGACCTGAAATAATTCTTGTAGAACTATTCTGAATTCTTTTCAATTTGCGAGCCTTTTATTTCAATTAAAGGCCAAAATCCTTTGCGTAATACACAATAACAAGACAATCCAAGAGATTAAATGTGTTCTCAGACTGAGTAAACCTGAGCAGTTTGAACAGTATATGCTACTTCAATAACTACAAATAATTTGTATTTCTATTGCTCTGCAAGTGCTATTAGTGAGTGTTATTAGTGAAATGGTTGGAATTAGATAAATTTCTTTTTCCTTCATTTGAAACAGTTTTTCCGTAGTCTCCCCACAGATTCCAATTTAGCAAAGCATTTATACTGTATTTAGGGGTAGGCCTTCTGTTCAGATGTTTTGGGGGTTTTGTTCATTTTCACGTGTGTTAGTCTGTTTTTTTTAATAATGGTGTTTTGGCTTTGCATCAGTATTTTGTAGACAGAATGATTTCTGATTTCAGTATTTCTTTGTTTGTGAAATGTATCACTTTGTGCCTATGTGTTGCAAACAACATGATTTCCTGGACAGAACACTCATCTGTATGTCTCACATCATTCACTGGTTCAGATAAATCACTGCAGCACTGTGCCTCTTTCCCAATCTCTAAAACACAAAGACAGTAAGAAAGATAATGTTTAGATACAAGCATGTCTGAATAGCTTGGAATAAAAGCAGTATATAAAAACTAGATATGGTGTGCGTTGGGGAAAAGAGCATAGACTTATTTGAAAACGGGGATTTAAAACAGGGCCATGGTAGTCAAAACACCACAGAGCACCTCAAATTTAGGGATGATCTGTGAACATTTGTGAGTTTCTAGTTGAACTGGCTTTCTTTGTATAACAAAGTTGAAACTGGCACTTTTGGCATTAAGAATCCATTCTTTTTGTAGTTATCTCTCTAACATGCTGTTTTTCACTAGGAGCTTTGCTGATTTAATGAAAATGGATTAACTATTTCTCATTGTAAAGATCAGCTCAGTTCAGCATCTGATAAACCTAATTTCTACATAAGAGCATGTCTCATCATGAGGAGCCATAACCTCATGAGTTGCCCGCTGACTAGATGGCTTAGGCTTTGAGATAAAGAAAGGAAAAATTTCCCTCATGATTTTCCTCAGACACAGGATAAAATCACAAGGTTTGCAGCTGTATTCTACAAGCTGTGTTCAGAGTTGCTAATTACAAGGAAGGATTCCTCTGGTGCTGTGGGGATATTCACAAATGCAACTCTAAATTAAAAACACTTGTATAATAAACTCTAGACTTGGTTTTGGTGATCCAGGGGTGATTGCTGTATGTTGGGGCAGTCAGTGCATTAGATATAAATAGAAGGATTTATTTACTTTGCCTTGAGAGGAGTGGGTGGGATTTTTCTTTTTTCTTTTTTCTTATCAGAGGTTTTACTGAGTGTTTGTCTTAGTTACGCGTATTAACTATTGGCCAGCATTTAGACATTGCCAGTCAGCCCTGCCCAGTGCATGATATGTATGGTATTATGTTCAGAGAGTGTGTTATATGCAAAAGCAGCAAGCTTTCTGCTGTCTCATTTGAAAAAAAAATGTGATCTAAATTCTCGGCTATGGTCTTCCTGCTTCATTGTTGCTTTCTTGAAAATGACTACTCAAGATGCTCACAGAAAGCAGGTTTCATGCTCAGATAATATCGCTAACTGCCATGATGGCTGACCCAGGTATAGGGTTTACAAGGGACGTGGGAAGATTGCCCTGTGATCTCTGGTTTGCTCACCTGTGCAAGGGAGGAATTTGTTTTGCACATGTGCAATTACTAGATCTAGTCAGATATGTCATAAGGAAGGGACAGAAAGAAAAGCTGTGGTTATTACCTGACTTTGTCGACTGATCTACTTAGAGCTTTCAGTTGCATTCCTGACATGTGATATGTACTTTTGTTAAGAAAGGTACCTGATTTGGGTACAAAGCACAGTGAAAATAGATCTGTTTCTAGTTAGCTTGAAAATCCTAATGTTAGTGTAAAAAATTGAGTTTAGAGTGTATATTAATTAGCAAGTCCATCTCAGAAATTTGATTGCATTTCTTGGAGAAAAACAGCTGATCTAATCAGATAGTGTCAAAAAAAACCCCCAAACCCCAACAGGAAGGAAGGTTGGTTGACTGTACTCCTTGCTCTGTGTAGAGGCTGCCAAGTATGAGTCATGGCACCCATGAAGTTGGGTGCATTGCATTTGAAAATTAAGCTGTTGTCAGGCAAATCATGCACTAGCTTGGTACTAACAAACTTCTGCTCAGCGTTCGTACTACGCTCAATTTAAGACCGGACAGTCTCTTAAGACATAATAGTACATAAGGCATAATATGAGCACTTGATATGAGCTCTGTGAATGTACTGCAGTCACACATAGAAAAGGGAGAGAGAAAGGACACCATTCCACTGTCTGTGTTTCTTCCCTTACAAAACATGTTTGGAATCTGCATCTTGCAGTTTCCCCTGGCAACTCTCTACTGTCACAGAATACAATGTCCCAAGGCTACACTCCATTACACTGCACCATCTTTTCCTTTTYTCTTGCTCTGAAAGCTGTAATGAAGCCCATCAAATTTGCACAAGTGCCCTGTTTACTGTACAGAGATTACGTCAAAAGAAATAATGTTGGCTTCCTATTAATGCCTGAAGATTGGCAAACGATCATGAAAGTCAATTGCTGTTCAGCTTGCTACCTGATGGCATGTATCGCTGCCTTGCCTAATTACAGCAAATCAGATGTTTCCTGTTGTGGAAAACAATACTAATAAATTACTGACTTTTGGTGTTTGGGAATAGTATATATTGAGAATCAATTGAAATAGAGCATTGGAACATGAATTTTGGCAGATGTTTTCTCATCAATTTATTTTAATGTGTATTTATGGGAAGGTAAAGCAAAATTCAGGTGAAACATTCAATCTTTTAAATATACATGACTGATCAATTGCACAGCAGTAGCTTTTCTCAACTGATTCAGAGCTGAACTATATTCAGAGCTGAATTTGTACACTATCTTTTTCATACGCTTTTCTCCAAGAATGGTCTGTTGATGAATTACAAGGAAAAAGGAACATGTGGTAAGCAGTGCAGTAAGCACTAGTATGCAGAATGGTAGAGATAATCTACAAATAATTTGCTGGGTGCACACAGATAAAAGGAATTGACATTACCACAAGAAAATCAGCAGGAACTTACCTCTATCCGAGATCTTAGTGCTCCCATTGAAGATAGTAAGACTATAGACATTTCTGTGCACATGCCTATTCTRTTTCTGAGCCAGTAGTTCCCTAAAACATGTTCTTACACTGAGGGATTATTAGGACATCATGATAACTCCTATGCACACTGTTTGCCTAACTTCTGCATGTAATTTCAATGGCTCTAGCTTTACATCTAACAAAACTGTGCTTAGTGTGACAGCCTTTGGTTCTTTATAAAGTGATTTCCCTCACTTGTCACTTAACTAAGAGGAAGGCTGGATCAATCAATCAAATCTTTACAGAGTAACATTAAAGAAAATAACTGTTGTTTAAGCCTCATTTACAGTGTAGAATTCCACCTGAAACGGTGTCTTCAACAAAAATCTAACTGGAAAACTTAAAAAAAAAAAATCTCCAGCATTTTATTTTCCTGAGACTGAACTGAATTGAAGAAGTGTAATAAAAATCATGCTTGTGACTGCATGCTTGAGAAATTGCCTATTAAATCATGACTTTGCCCACACAGCTCTGATTTTGCTCTTGCAGCTCAGGGAAGGAAGCAGAATTCCATGAAGAAAACTTCAAGGAAGTTTCTTTAATATATATGTCAGCAGCCAATCATTGCTACATATGAATATAGCGAATACTGTTTTCAGGATGTATCAAAATACATATCCACTCCTGCTGGAAGTTTCTGGACAGAGGCCTCCCMTGGCCTCTCTGGAAATTTCCAGCCGGATGCAGCAGCGTGTGAGTTGAGGAGAACTGTGATACGTCGAGCTCAGCGTTGTATTGAGCTTCTGTGCTCTGCTGATCAGAAACTGCTGAGGAGCTACAGGAGGAGGGAGACCTTCAGACCTGTTTGGGAGAATTGCGAAAGAAAAGGYTTCCCTTTGAGACTAGGGGGAGGATTGAGTAAGGTTTTGTTGGAGCACATCTAGAAAGATTCCTCTAACTGCTGAGCATGCTCATTTATAACGGGACTGATGCAAAGTCCCTGGAAGGACTGAGAGATATAATGTGTATATCCATTCAGAAGGATTTGTAGTGACAAAATCAGATCTGTTCATTTCATTTTGTTCCCATAAGTTTCCCATTCTGTCATCTTCTTCATGATCAAGTCTTATGTGTTTGATCTCAAACATCTGTGGTTTACTCTAAAACAAAAGGATTGTAAGATTCTTTACAAACTTCATACATAAATTCTTTCAGTACCATTGAAATGGAAAAAGTCTGAAATATCTTCCTGGCTGCTCTTATTTAAGGCAGTTTTGACGTAAACGATACGGACTTGCCTTTTTTTCTCTCTGTCTCACGTTTCCTTCCTCTGCGCTCCCCTTTAACATTTTCTCCCATCTCTTTCTGTATCCCTGTCCTGCRTCCAGAGAAGTCAGAGTGTCTCATATCCTGTTCTCAGAATGATGTTCATTTGCATGACCTCTACCACTCTTGATTACTGTAATGAGTGTCTTTAGTAATCATCATCATCCTGTTCTATTTTTCCAGAGCAATACCCACTCTAGTGAGTTTCAGATTTGTAAAACATGTGTTATACTAGCAAAAGCTTAAATACTTCCTCTCTTCCCAAGYAATGCCTGTACACATCTCCTAATAAATCAGTAACTTTCTCCAATGGTCCTCAATAAACTTACAGTTGGCCTGATGGAAGTGASTCAGCTGAACTGAACACATCAGCCGAAGTGAAGTGTGTCTTACCATCGAAGTGGTTCACACTTTAGTTGAGCTGATGTATAAGGAATTTCTCTGTTCCTTGCAGCCACTTAATTTCATGAGCACCTCTGCTTTACTTACTAGGTATATTCAGGAAAATGTACAACAGCAAAAGAATTAATAGTGTTGAATGTGCATGCCTATTACACATTCAAATGCTTTCTAACTACTACTTGTCGAAGAAATCCTCATCCTCTCAGAAAGTTCATAGTGCAATAAGAGAATGCAGTAGGGAAGTGCAAGAAGATATTTCTGCTTATTACTGGTGGTGTTTTGTGAGTCATGGACCAGGATTTTACAGTGATAGGTGCTGAGCAAACACAAGTAAAATATGTGACCCTCTTTTTGAGACAGCAAAGTTTCATGTTGTTGGTAGTGCTAATGGGATGTACTTTTGTTTTAAAACTATTTTTCAGTATTTTAGTACAATACAGACAAAAAATTATAACTCAGTTCCAGCCTTTTGCCACTACTAGTACACATTGAGTGTAGTTATTGCTGGGTCCAACAGTTCTTTCTGGAAAACAGTTGTCTAGAGCAATGTGGATGCATTGTCTACCAGAACTTCAAAGGAGCCACTGGTTCCCCAGCTGAATCCTGCCTCTCTGGAAGACGGCGGCTCCTGCTGAGCTGCGGCTAGTGCCATCATTCAAAAAAAGAGCCACTCACTCTGTAAGTAGCTGTATGGGTGCTGTTCAAAGATCTAAGTGGCTTTATGACTTACTACAGTAAGTCATAAAGTCCCACTGTAGGTGTTGTGTGTAGATCTTGTCTACCTGGACGCATTTCTGTGATTCTCATGTCTAAGGTGGCTTATTCATCGGCAGCACAAAACATGGGCAAAACCATTGTAGGCAGTCTGAACCTGTCTGTGTTGACATGGCCTAGCACACGTCACAGCATTCCCTTTCCAAACTGTGGGGACTTGTAAATTCCTCTTTTCTCTAGATTGGGAGTCAGGGAGAACCAGAAAACATTATGTCTCTGTTGGAGAAGGAGAGAGCAAGCACCCTGTTTTGCAAATTGATGATTTGGAAACCTTGCCTCTGGTTCTTGAGAGACCTCCAAGAACTATTTGTATTTCAGATAGCAGAGCAGATAGCTCTAATTTAGAGATCAGGGAGACCTGACTGTCCACTTCTTCCCACCATACTTTGCTATTTGCCCTAGAATTCCTTTCCACCCAAATCCATTTTCTRTAGAGCTCTGGATCTGAAGGTGGAAAAGCAATTACAAAGTGATGCAGACAAGTGTGATCAGCAGGCCCCTGAGGGCTTGGAAAGCATCCCACCAGTTGTTCTACAATGCGTGGGAAGCCTGGGAAAGCACCATAGCATCCAAAGAAAGAGAACCAAGCAGTGGTATGAATAGATGCCTCTGGTAGGAGTAGGGGAAAAGTGGCACAGTAAGCCAACAAGGTGGGATCTTCCTGTAGTCATGTAATGGACAAATTCAAGTCCTAGGCTGAATCCTACATACAATCCAGATTTCGCTTCCTCTGCTTACTGCTTGCTCTTATTGCTCCTCTCCTTTGTCCATTTACTACAATAAGCAAAGACACTTTTATCCTCCCAGAACAGCAACTATGTAAGAGATTCATTGTACGCAATGCAACTAAAAAGGTCAAGTACAATACATGAGCACAACTTCTGATACAGGGATRGTGGCAAAACCTGGACAGGTTCTTTTCCTCCTATAGCTCTTTAGTGGGGTAGAGATGAATGACATGCAGCAAACCTCGGAATTCAGCATTGTTTCTTGGACACATGCTCGTTATTTATAATGCTGTATCCAAGTTCACCAAGGCAAGTCTCTCGGGCTTTTCATGTTTGGGCAGAAGATGCTTTCTCAGGAGATTTACAGTGCTTCCGCACCCAGTCACAGTGGAAAATCTTTCTCATAATTTCTCAGTCCCAACAAATAATAAACATGAACTGTCTGGTTTTGCTTCACGTTGTGACTAAAATGTAAGGTCCTGAGTCAGAATTCCTATTTTTTATACCAACCCAATCTTCATCTGTCTTCTCTAATGTTAGTGTCTCATCCAGTACCACTTCTATTCCTTAATACTAGTTTGAATAATAATTGCAATTGCTTATTGCCTCTATCAGTGTTTATCTGGTAATTACAAATGAATCTAAGCAAGACAGCAGTGAAAACAGAAGGTGCAGATAAAGACACGTTGTCATACAAAGTATAACTGTCTTGTTTTAAAGAATTGCTCCTTCAGWCAATGTCAAATATTTTTAAAGGAAGTTTAATTTTGAACTAATTCTCTTTAAACATTTGCTAACTTTGTAAGAAATTATCCTGCTGTCCTCTGACCTTGAAATTCCAGGGACAGGATGGTATAGCTGACAGAAAAATAAACAAGGAGACTTTCACAAAACAATGTTTCCACAGGGTGACTAACCAATGTAAAAAGGAATAGGTACTTTCATCAAGTGTGTTTCATAATCCTGATCAGACAACTGGATATCTCAGCATGTGAGAGCGGTCTGTAATGCTGCTGTTGTTTTAACAAGGCATCGGCTATCAAATCTCTCCTGATCCTCATTGTGTAGCTGAGTTAATCTCTGAGCATCATTGAGCTCATCTCCTTCTGTCTGTCAGTGCAGGCCACGTGCTTGCTTTTGCCCTTAATCTGGGTCATGTTTAGCCTGTTTATGTATCTCATGGGTGAGACATTTTGCCTTTAGGATTTAAAGTTAAGCACACTGGAAAGATTTAGAACCATGTAAAAATATGTCTCTCTTCTCCTTAATGCTTGTTGTTGGTAAAATTTTCTCTCTTTTCTGCTCATTTTTGTTCTTTAGTAGTTTCCATTTATGTCAGGTTTGCCCTTATTAGGGATTGGTTTTTTTCACAATACGGAGTGATCTTATCACAGAAAAATATTACTTAGAAAAATATCTTAGATAAAGGGCAATTGCACTTCAGTGCGAGCGGCTGGGGTTCTTTAAGCATGACAGCGGCAATTCCTAGCATTTTGATTCTGTGTTTTCTCTTCGCTACACAATAACCTGGAGTTTCAGATGCAAACCAAACTGTAGAAGCACAGGATATGTAGCCATACCTGACAATTGCAAAGAACAGAAATTACTTCTAATACTCTTTATTTAGCTACTATTTTGACCTTCAGAAGATGGGTTCGATCCCCTAACTTGGCTTCACCTTGATTCCTAATAGTTACTCCTGGCTAATAGTCAGAAATATGTATTTCCATGTATTTAGCAAACCTGGTGACTCTGAAAATGAAATTCAGACAGAAGGACCATGAGAGACAGAAATCAGAGAGGGCTACGCTGTTCGTACCTTGGCATTGCAAGAATCTGGGAAGGGGATTGCATATTTTAAGAGTGCAAAGCAGGGACACCAAGCACCTGGTTTGCGGGCTGGATCTGCAGAAGTCACAGGGGAAGAGTTCTGCTCATAAAACAAAAGTGTGTGTGCAGGAGGAGAGTGGGTCAGATGCAGTAACAAGGAGCATGAATTGAGGTCCTGTTTGATGCCATTAAAATTTCAGCCTAAATCGCTCTAACGGAGACCCCTTTACTCCAAAATCTAGGGGGCCTTGGTAGCTATGTCATATCTTTAATGCAGTTCAGTGGCTGGATGCTACAGTAACTTTGTAATTATTGCTGTGCTAAAAAATGCCTCTGATGCTAATTAACAGAAATATTCATATTGGCAGATCAGTGTGTTACTGTTATAATTATTACCCTATCCTACTTGGGACCACATTTGTGTCATCAGAAGTTTATACTGAATGCATAATGCACTGCATATAGTCCCTAAGAAAGTATGCTTGTTATTTCTTGCATCTAATGCTATATACTGCCTTTAAGTTATTGGAGTTTACTTTTCCAATGTCCTACCAGAACTATCCACTGATAACATTTCTACATGAAAAATTTGAAAAGATGGATCCTAAGATTTATAACAATTTATAGGAAAGGAACCAACTTTTCAAATCATCATTTACATGTGTTTGCAAGTCTGGACTATATGTATAAATAAGATAGCATTAAACATAAATAAAACCCAAGCATTAGGTAAGCTAATCTGTGCCTACAAAAGACCATTGACACATTAAAATAAGTATTTCTATATGCAATATTATATGCAGTCCCCCATAATTTCCAGTAGCCTARGTTCTTCTATATCCTGATTTTTAAATCAACACAATGAATTGATGCATGGAATAGATGAAGTCAGATTGCTGGAGGAGATGCTTCTCCTGGAGGTCACTGTTGTCACATCAAGAGAAACTGAATTGTAGACGAAGCGGCTCCAAAACGCACAGCAGTTCAAGGGAGGCAGCCCTTGATAGGTAGGTGATAGGTAGGCTGAGGAGCTAAGGGAATAATGACTTCTATCACCCAACTTCATCTGTTGCCTACAAAGCCAGGGGGAAGTTATGGTCTTGGTTAAGGTTACTGAAGATGTGGATCAGAGATGCTTGGAATTAGAGGACTCAAAACGGAGGAAGGCAGCTGACAGAAAATCAATGGTWTGTCCTCTGTCAATGTTGCCAAGGCAAGTTTTCTCAAAATCTTACTGTATTCTGTAATTTACAAAATTGCAGATGCTTGGCACAACATCAAAGCAACCTGTATTTGTCCTTAATGGGTCTGCCTTCACAAGAGGAGCTGAGCATGTACATGTTTTGTGTCTTACATAACTATTTTGCCTGTTTACCAGGATTCTGAATCTATGTAAAGAAAATGTGAAGATTAGCATGATTGAAGTATCTCTACACAGTTTACACTGAATGTATTCTCCATAAGTATAAAGTATAGCAGGTATAATCCATTAAAGTGAATGGTGAACTCCCATTGACTTCAATCAAGGAAAGATTTTATCCATTATGTGCCTTCAATGCATTTCCACTGTTCTCATGACTCTTACCTACCTTACCTAGCATCCACATCTTTAGCATTTGAATGAATTCATACCAGTTTCAAATTCCTCTTTTAAAAAGTTTATAATTATGATTCCTTTAAAGGTTCAAACCACATAGAAAACCACTGCAAATCATTACTGTTCTTTTAAAGCAACCAATCTATTACTGCATAAATGTTGTTGTTTGTATATTGCTATATATACTTTAACTTTGCAGACTGTTTTACATGTAGTGATGGTAGCATAATTAGGGATGTTTTTGTGTAAGATGCTAGGGAAATGAAATTTTGTGACCCCAACAATGTCCTTCCTCTTCTGTGGAACAAGTTATGTTTTGGCTTGCATTTCAGACAGCATAGCACTGAGATGATTTAAACAAGATAGGGAAAAAAAACAAGGTGARAAATCGAGACTCAAACCTTGCTGTCTGGAAGAGATTAACATTGAGATCTTAGATCTGTTGAGAATTGATGACTTTTGTATGTTTGTAAGAGAATTTGGCCCTTTGCTTGGCTTGGGAGTGTTTTTCAACTGATTATACTACTTTTACCACTACATTGGCTAATTTCAAGTAATGAAACAAAATAATGGAATGCTTGAAGACTTCAGTGGGTTAGGATTACTACTCAGTCTGTGTAATCACAGTGCTGGGACGAGGCACCAGCCATGGCAATGGCGCTTTACACTGTACATTTACTCTTCTTTCACTTTTTCTGATAAGCACATAAAACGAGGAATGATTTGTGTTCAGTTCTGTATATTAAAGACTTAACATATCATGAAATAAGTACAACTTTGTGGAGTACACAGGTTATTCGAAGAGAGCCCGATTAATGTTTGCAGACTCTATGGGAATCCCAAAACACAGGGGTGATGCAGGCTGTGGAGCGAGGAGGTGAGGAGGAAGAAAATAGGTGGACAACTATACTACTGACTGGCCAGATCATCATTCGTGTGCAAGTACTAGTTGCTGAGCAAAACCAAATTATTTTCCCTAATTTTCATTTGCACGTCTCAGTGTACTTTTCATCTTAAAGGCCTATACCTGCTGGCTCACACTACCATATTCTAATTCAACAGGATGAGAAAGTAAATCATTATTAGCTTCATGCGAAAGCTAAAATTCCCTTTGATAGGTTAAATAATCTTCTTCCAAAAATGTTGGCCTCAGTTTCATTTCAAGTAATGCCTATTTCATGGAAAATAAAATGGAAATAACAAAAAAAATCTTCAAATTCTGAAAAACATAGTGAAATGTCTAAGTGGTAAAATTGTTAAAATAGATTGAAATTAACTTTATTCTACAAAATCCACTCTATAATCTAATTCCAATGTTTGCCCAAAGATTTTCTTAAGCAACCATCAAGTCCTTCTGTACCTAAAATTTTATAGAAGGCAGGAAAAAACAGAGAAAAAGCAAGAATGAAGCTCTTCGTAGTTTATGTATGTTGAAATTAAAATCTAGGAATTGTGTACCATATTCCTCAGTGTTTTTCAAGAAAACATTTACTTGCGTGTTTATCTGTGTAAAACAGTGATGCAGTACAAATTTTTAAATATTAAAGAAGTGAGTTTGAATTGGAAACCACGATACCACCAATTATTTTTCCTACCTCTCCTTACTTGTTGTCCATAGAATATAAGATACTCAGTTGAACAAATGAGGATTTTTTTTTTTTTTCTTGCAATACTTTTTCACTTCTACAGTTTCACTGGTTGATATACTAACCCTTGTGACACTGCTCTTAACCCTTCAATGCAGAATTGCATCTGGTTTGTTTTTCTGTTCTTTCAACTTCCTTTGTGGCATAGAAAAACATTGCTTTTGGTTTCTCTCTTCTTTTTCAACTGTCTTAAACACCAGGAGCCCCATAAAAGAATCCACTGGCTGAAAAGAAGCAGATAAACAAAAAAAAAAATCGCTTGCACAAATTAGGGCTGGATGAAGTTGAAGAAGTATCAGCAACAGCAGTATTAAAAAGATAAAGTTTTGGATTTGCTGATCTTGCTGCTTTTTAAGACTGAAAATTTTCTCTGAACATGTTTGGATTTTAGAGGGAAGTTGTGCCACCCGCCTGTGAGTGATCAGAGTGAAAACAAAAGTACTCAGCATTAGCCAAAATAAAAGAAAGTTTGTCATCTTTCAGGTAAGGGAAAACACTAAACTTTTCACCTTTCTGTTCTGAATTTTCCTAGGTTTGAAATAAAATGTCATATTAGGAAGCAAACAAATGTTTTTGCATATGGTTTCATCACTAAAACAAATATGAGTCATTCAGAATGATGTTTTCTCACCCTTCTTTTTCCATGCCTGGGAACTGCATGTCAGCGTCTTTGTCCCAGATAGTGAAGTCCTTTGTGCCTAAATACAGCATTTGCAGTAGCAGCACAAACTACACTTCTGCCAATATGGCTATACCCTGACTTTGGGGGATTTGCCACTGCTCTGTGCATTACTGGCCAGGAAGCCTGACTCTTAGAGCAAGCCATGCTTTTCACTAGTAATCCAACTGACACCCTTTGAAACTTATGTAAATGCTGTAAAACAGAAACCAGACTATGACTGGACCCTAAATTAGTTCATATTATTTATGTATGCAGTTATTTTTTCCTTAATTCAGGAGTCATGTCTGCTGAAAATCAAGGTCCACACTATATTCTAGATCAGTGCCCCAAGTTAATAAGCATTTGAAACTCTCTTCCTGATGCTTTCATTGTCCTGTATGATCCTTGTTGAGCTTATCCAATGCTGTTTATGTGAACTAACTAATCCATAGATGAGAAATTATTTCTATGCTCTTATGATAGAAAAAAAATCCATTTTATTAGGGATCTTTCCCATCACTAAAATCTATGAATAAGTATATAGAAGTAAGTAGAGATGTTTTCTAAAAATCTAGACACATTATATAATTCCAAATGTTCTTAGGTTAAACCAAATCAAGTTAAAGTTCTGGAACTTTACTCCTTTTCTATAGATTTTAATATACTGGCTAATATAAATTTTATAGAGTAGTAATGTGATGTATTAAATAGTTGTAAACGACACAAGTAGCCTTCTATCTAGATGCTTTCCCTCTGGCCTTGACAGAAAAAGTATTGCCAGTAATACATAGATAGTCATACCTAATTAATCTATTGTTACTTAGGGACTTTCGTGCCCCCAGATCCGAAAGGACTCTTTACCTTTCCTACTGTGTAAATTTCCTTCTTCCTTCAGTGCTTGCCTAAATCCTGAGGGTACCTATGCATGGGCACCTAAAGCTCTGTACGTGCCTAACTTTCCCTTTCTGCCCTGTGAAATAGGAGGCTGTTCACAAATCCACAGTGCTGACCCTCTGCCCAAATGCCCTTGTGTTCTCCCTTGCCAGGGAAATGTCTATGTCAGCCCAAATTTTCTGGGAATTCACTAGTATAGCTGGGCTCAGATCACAACTGTTTTCCACAACTGTTTTCCAAACTGAGATTCCTGAACTGTATTTGAGTTGCAACAAATATTATAAGAGAGGGACCTTTCTCTCTTGCATATGCCCTTGGCTTTGCACTCTCCAGGGAGAAAGCTAAAAGAAACAGAGTAATATACGGAAAGACTTTTTTTTGGTTTTTTAACTCAGCGTTTCAGATTAGAGCAGATGCTGAATGGAAAGGAAATTGGGAACTCTGATAGGGCATAGAGGATAGTTAGAGGAAAGTTACTTGCCAGAAACAGCTGAATTTCTAGATTGCATTGGAAAAGATGTCTGACAATAGGTAAGTAGGGTCAAGGCTAGAAAGCCAGCTAGAATAATGCATGGGAGCTGGAGAGTGTCCCCTTGTTGCAGACACCTTTCTCAGGAGCAGTGTAATCTTGTTATGACAGCACTTTGTCAGATGAAGACAAGCCCAGAAGTCTAAACCATGCACCAACACACCAGCTTTTTGGCTCAGTGACATTTACAGTCATATCAGCAATCTGTGTCCTCCTTTTGGGACCACCTTGCTCAGAATAACATCATGCCCTTACCTATCTCCATGTTTGTCTCAGTCATACTGCCCTCTTCATCCTGGCCTTGGGCCGTTCCAGGCAGCCCTGAACCTCAGCTAATCACCAGCCGACAGCATCTTCTGACAGTTCACACAGTCTCTGTAAATACACTGAAAACATTGCACAGATCCCAGGTGAAGAAGAGAACCATAAGGGAGCCTGTTCCACAGATGATGCACCAAGGGTGCTTCCAGCCATTCATTGCATCTGTAACAAGATTAAAAAGCTAACTGAGGACGTTAATTTGTAAATAAACAGGCACAGGACATCTACATCTAGTCAATATCCAGCCATTTCACATGATTCAGCATGGAGAAATCTGCCTTAAAAGTTTCCCAACAGCAATGTATCCACTGTAACACATAAATTCACCTTCAGGAGTAGTATACCTGTTATCCTGGGGTGAGATAAGCATCAACTATGCTGCTTTGACTGTGGTTGTCCACTCTCTCCTTCCTTTCTTTTCGTAACTACAGAAGATTGTGCCTCTGCACTAGTTCTTCACCTTATTGTCCCCCAACAAAGAAAGCTGCAACAGACTTAGCAAAGGACAAGTTTCATCACAGAGTCTTCAGCATCCTCAGACTTACATGTTCACACCCTACAGAAAAGTAGCAATACCTTTAGGAATTACTGTAACATCTACAATCTTGCATTTCAGAGCAATTTCAGAAGGAGCTGGGGGATGTGGAAAGGAAGAGTGAGGCATGAACTCATTCAGCAGTGGCAGCAGCTTACAAAGGATGCATCTTTTCCCACTTCTTATTCCCACACTTTAAAACTACTATACTGCTTCAGATGTCATTGACAGCAATATGAAGAGCAATATGTGGTCCCATGCTAGAGCCCTTCCTAAAGACGGCCGGGATAGAAATAAAGAGGTGGAAAGAAAGTGGAAGGTACCTTAGGAAGGAGGCATCTTTTTGCCTGTCTATGCACAGTGCCTACCATTCTATCATATGCAAACACAATTTTTACTGGCACTCGGATGATTTTTTTTTTTTTTTAGGTTTCAAAGAGTATGTCTGGGTATAAGGAATATGGTTTAGGTGAGGCAGATTAAGCAGTCTCTCTAATATCCAAGTTTCTTTCCAAAGACTACAATGGAAGGGTTGAAGATTTGAGAAGAGGAATGCCATCCCATGGTAGAAGATAGCATGTCCTGGTGTGCCACCTATGTTGAGAAGGGAGAACAGCTAAAGACAAATATTAAAGTGCCTCCAGTGCTGAGCCAGGACTATAAAACGAAGTCAAATGAATCACTTAGTCAAGCAGGACTGCTCAAAAAGGCAGACTTATAAGTTTGAGGGATTCCCAAATGTACTCTGGACGCTTATTCTGGAGAGAATGAACCAAGGTGTCTGAGTCCAGCTCAGCTCTTTTTCCAAGAGCTGCATGATTAAAATTTCCCATTATGGCCAAGTTCTGTGCTTCAGACAATCCTGCTAATTGCTAATAAAAAGAGTTATCCACTTGACCTGCCTGGATCTGCTGCAGATCCCCCAACAATGCCTATATTCTTTTCCCTTGTATTATCATTCAGACTTTCAATACATGTTTCCTGCTGTATTCTGAACATCTGAGTGAGATATGTGGCATAATCTCCTTCACCTTTTTCCCTCCCGTTGTTCCTGAACAAGCTGTGCTCTTCGGTATTAGTATTCCGGTCACATATTCACATGACTGTACCCTACCAAATTTCTGTTATGTCAATTAAGTTGTAATTTTGATCTTGCATTGTTTCCCAGCTCCTTCTATTATTTTCAATACATTTTACATCAGTATAGAGACATCTAGGCTGAGCATCAGTTGGTTTGCTTTCTTCTTCTTCTTCTGTCAATGACATGTTTTAAAGAATCATAGCATTTTCATTTTTTCAGCTTTTTTGTCTAGACCACTGTGAGTCATATTTATTGGACACTCCTGTCACCAGCCTTACAGGATATTTTAGTTCCTATCTGATCAGATTAGGAAATATATGCTAAAATTTTTCCTTCTTTCTTTGTTATATAGAACCCATTTCTTCTCAGCAGTCCTTCCCATCCCACCATGGAAGCACGTGGTTATGCTAAGGAAACCAAGGTCTTCCTTGTAACACTGTGCACAGCCATGCATTCTCTTTCCCATCCTTACATGCATGTAATCCTTTGAGATTATCTTTGTCTAAGTAGAAACTGCAATCATAAGTGCTTCTAGGCCTCTCCATCTTTTCACCCAAGAAGCATCAACATCACAAAAACCACAGTGACCACTTATTGTCAGAGGACCACATGATTCTGGAGGCTGAAGTAACCTCTGTCTTCTTTAGGAGAGAGGTGATACCTATCTAAGACTTTGTGCAGAATTTGAATGTACCAGGACCCTAATTCATGAAAAACAGTGTAACATTATTAATAAGATTGATGCTAAAATGCAGAAAATTGAAAATATGGGCTCGGAGACATTCAGAAATCCCCTACTCTTACCCCTATACTCCAAAGTAGGATCACTTATGTCAAAACTGCTCATGAATGATGGTTGCCTAACCATACTTTTAAAAATAGCCAGTAATAGGACACTGTGGACTATCACAGCCTATCTATTTCAGTACTTCACTCTCCTACCTTTAGTTTTTCCTATGTCAAACAACTTTCCTCTGCTGCAGTTTACTTGTTCTAAGCACAATGAATACGGAGAAAAATGTATTCCCTTCTTCTTTGCAAATTGCCTATATCTATACTGGTAAAATAAACAGAGCCAGAAGACAGGCCCAAACAGTGGACCTTGATTATCTACAGTGTCACATCCCTAGAACGGGCCCTCACAGAGTTTGGGCATTGCCCTGATCACTTCCCAAACACAGTCTGAGACTTATTACCAGCTCAGATGCAGCTATGTCGTCATGAAGACTGTAAAAGTGTTTAAAAGCCAGATAATGTCTCCAGGACAAAGAATAAACTCTAGTATTGGGGGGTTTGTTTAGATAAATGTACCCCTTATATAGTTAATAATTCTTAGCAACTCTCCTTTTTTGGACTAAACAATGTCAATCTCAGCCTTTCTTCACAGACTCCCGATCATTCTCACTGGAACCCACGTCGTTTTCAACTGACATTCCCAAAACTGGTCCTTGAAGTGCAATTCTCAAAGTACAATACTCAGCTGTCCCTTCACCAATGCTGAGTGAAGATGAACATGATGATTTTCTGTGTACTGCAAATAATATTCCTATTTATACATTCCAGATTGCTTCATACACTTCTCTAAGTACAGTCGGATGAACTTAATGAGCTCTAATTGATTTTGTAAATCTCTGACTTATTTAATACTTTTAAATATGTTATTCCAGCATTTACAGCTCCATAACCCTTGGCATTTGTTGCTGAAGCTGATGACATTAGCAGCGATAGCACAGGCAGACTTTTCAGTGAGAAAAACATCATTAAATATTTTGGCCTCTCTGAAGTAACATTTTGGTAGCGTCAGTTGGTGGTCATGGAAAAGCTCTTATTACTTCTACTATTTTTGTACCTATTCTGCGGATCACTGAGAAATTTCTTTCTCAAGAGCTGTCAGCCTATCCACTTTCAAAAGCACTTATATGTGTTTTAAAACTAAATGTTAGACTGTTAAGACTTTTTAGGAATGAACTGTGCCTCATAAACCAATCTCTTTGAAAGGAATCCCTAGAAGAGCAAATCGGTAAAATTAAAATGATGAAGGTAACTAAACAGTTATCATTGTCATCTGACCTCCGATCAATTATCTTGTGCTGTTGCGGCCTCTGTTGCCCACGCTAATTGACCTTGACATGTGTTACTTGTTTTTCAAAGCTTCAGCTGCGTAGCTTCTCTGTTGACAAAGATACGGTGCTACAGGAAGCCAGGCTTTACCATTGCCTCTTGTCTTTTGGCATGGACTTTGGTACGAAATAAAACCCTGTGTGGTGGTCCACAGCAAAGCTCATAGGTGAGCACGGCTAGCTTGTGATCTGCTGGTGGTATGGGAGTTTGCCCGGCAGCAGACCTTAAGAGTGACTGCATCGGTGACTGGCACAGTAATGAAAGAAGTTTGCTAATTTGCAATCTCGCTAGTGCTGACTGATAAAGGGATGTGTACAGTAGCCTCAGTCTTATCTCTTTCTCCAGGTTTACACTGGCGTGACACCACTGAATTTAGAGAAGCAGTTCCTGATTTACTTAAGGGCAAGGGCAGAATCAGGTCTGATTTTGCACCACAAGCCATGCAGATAACAGCTCTCACTGGGAAACRTATTGGGTATATTTAAGAACACTTCAATATATATAAGCATATTTATAGCCTTTCCCCATTTTGTGAGGATATTTTGGATCTTTCTGGTACCTCTCATTACAAAATATTTCTAAGCTAAATCCAGGGCAGATAAATCATGACTCCAGTTTCTTTCGAGTAGGGTAGCCTGCCTAAATCACTGCCACATTCTTCCCATAGTAGTCGTTTAAAATTAATAGCACATGCAGAGGAAAATCTAAACCCTTTGACGTCACTCCTGAAATGAGGAAACATAAACAGAAAAGGCTTCACTCCACCGAGCTGACAGTGCTGACGCGGATTGGTCTGCTCTCCCGCGCCTGTGGCAGTTGACAGCACCTCCCAGCCCTGCACGGCCTTCGGCTCGCTAGCACAGGCAGGCAGACTGCAGCAAGCTCAGCTCTACCCCAGCCCTTACACTGGCAGAAAAGTGCACTCTCTTCCCGAGTCTTTTTGCTTCTTAAGGTGGTTTTATTGGCTGGGTTGGGGGACTTGGGGAGGTTTTCTTTTTCTTTTTTTTTTTTTCCCTTTTTTTTTTTTTTTTTTTAATTTTTTTTTTTTTTTTTTGTCGTTACTTAATTCTATTCCTAATCCTGGATGCAGTTACCGGATTCTGCAGTACAAGTCTTCATGAACAAGCTGCACCGCTTAGAGATTTCACGGCATTCAAAGGTCACAGAACTGCCACTATGGTTAAATGTCTTGTTTAATGGTTGAGGTATGTACAGCAAATCTAAAAGAGGCAGCA
This sequence comes from Oceanodroma leucorhoa, assembly GCA_030449065.1. Classification (NCBI taxonomy): domain Eukaryota; kingdom Metazoa; phylum Chordata; class Aves; order Procellariiformes; genus Oceanodroma; species Oceanodroma leucorhoa. The sequence continues at coordinate 2,356,505 of JASVER010000029.1, read as the reverse complement.
TGATTGTTTTTGAAGGGGAACTAAAATTGTGAAGGGGAGAGGGAGATAATACTATTATTTAGTGGAAAAGATTTTTACTGGAGATTGTTACTACAGCAACCGGTTTTTGAATTTCCTCCCTTTTACTCTTTATTCAAACTAGATGAAAATTTTAACTTATGTTGATTTAACCATTTGATGGCGAAAGAAGATTGCAGAAAGAATCTTTTATTGTAGTCCTTTCTGACCCCACTGAGGAAACTGTGATTGCTTTTTCTATATGTTCTCCTACTGCTCTGTGGCAGGAGAGGAGACCTGGGATTTGGCTGGCTTAGGTGAAGGGAGAAGAAAGCAGAAACTCGTTCTTATCCTGAGGGGGCTGTGAGTTTGTCTGAGAGTTAGAGCAGAGAGAGAAAGAGTTGGAAACAAACAGATCAAGCACAAAACAATATCAGCCTCATTTTTAGGACTACACATACCACATCATTTTTTTTTTTTTTACTAGATGCTAAGATTGCTTTACTTGATTTGGGTTCAGAAGTTCAAAAYTAAGAAGCAGCCTGCACTTTGACTTATAAGCAGATCCTCAGTGGGAAGGGAGGGAGCTGATCATCTTATATCAACACCAGTTTTCAGATAGCTTTTGTTACTTAAACAGAGAAAAGTGGAAATTTGCTTGGAAGTTGAAGCAACATAGCCTGACATCTGTTTGATGGCACATAGGTTCAATTCATATTCGAGCTAGTGATCTGCCTTGAATGAGTATTACAGCATTACAGTGGACAGTGTGTGCTGCAGGAAACGAAAGCAATTGCTAGCATAAAACTAACATTGTGTGATTCTAAAATGCAAGAGGAGTCGTCACTTGTCAGAGCTTGCTTGTGTGTGTGTGTGTGTGTGTGTGTGTGTGTGTGAGTGATCTTAAAAATAATTTCAGCCAACACAGCCGATTTCTATTGTTAATTGGATTAATATACAGGTATGCTCAGTGACTGGCAATCTCCATATTTTCCCAATTTGTGAAACAAGACTTTTTACAGCTCTGTTTGAGGTGTTGCTGTAGATATAAGCCCTCTGCAATTTGAAAATCTTTTAGTTTAACTTTAAAAATTATACATGAAAAAACAGTTCATATAGCAAAGAACAGAACATGAGCACACCCACCTCATGCAATGCACCTCAAAGGGTTACAAAAATTAATTRCACTAGGCTGAAGCATGCTAGCTTAAGGACTGCAAAAATATTAGCTCTGAAATGCAGAGGATGTGATGTGTGCTGTGAATGGACAATTGCTATTCTGCAGTGCCTAGTGGGAAAACAAGGACTTTGTGTATTGCAAATGCATAACTGCAGCTCCTCCATTTCCTTTGCTGTATCTTCACTGGTGACTGCAGAAACAAAAAGCCTTGTCACAGATAAACTCTTCAGTGCCCCATCTCTTTTGAGATACTTGAGAATATTTTTTTTCGTATCATCCAACAACCCAAAGTCCAGCTTCATTAGTTGAAATGTTATTCTGTAATCTTCATGCCATTTTGTCCTCCCCAGCCCTCCTCAAAGTCTTACTATGTGAACTGCCAGCTGTTTTCAAAAACTGAAGCACTGATTCTCTAGCCCCAAGTTTAGAAAGGTTAATAATAYAGTATTTGTTAGATTATTAATTAGTAAATTTGGCTAAGGGGAAGCATCAGTCTATAGGGACTCTAGCCTGTTCTGTAAGGAGCAACCCTGTAATTACATGAAGATATCCAAGTTTCCAAAAGACAATCTGTAAGACATTTGTTTATAATAATTTCCTAGAATTAAATTATTTACTTCTTTTGATAAACATTTTTTAGAGGAGATTAGTTTTTAAGCTCTGTAATCTACATTTCGCTGCATCTGTGTTTCGTAGCAACTACTACTGGTGATACTAGTAGTAAATATTCTAAGTGGACTTCAGTTGAGGAAATGACACTTTTTCTACTTCAGTAAGAACAATTTATCTGCAGTACTTTCTCTGAACATTCTCAATTCAGCATCAAGAACAAAATACAACTTAAGGTTGGCCTCTGCAGTGGATGAAACGCTTACTGACATTTGCGGTCACATTGTCTCAAARAAAAAAGTCTGTATTGCAGAAGTTTCATGTAATATGAATGGCTGCTCATTCTGAGTTTATTTCTGTAGGGTGGACAAGAGTTGTCACCAGTGAAGTTCTAGTGATTCTAGCAGAGTAAGGCATACTCTGCTGAGTCTGATCCAATGTATTGCATATCACTTTTTTAAATTATGAAATGTTTAATTCTGTAAACTAGTATATAAATATACCATTATAACAGCAGCTGTTTCCTCCCCTTCCTCCTGTTGATGTGCTTTTCCCTTCTGAAATCCAGCCCTCTGCTTGCCCTTACCAGACCTCTAGGTAGGTCATTGAAGTAGACTGATTTTCCAGTGTCTTCATTGCAGTTATCAGGTATAATTGAGACATTCAATCATATGTAATTTCTTTTCATTCACCCCATGCTTCTTCTACCAATAGTAGAAGCATATTTTGATGAGAAAGAGTCTGAAAATTCATATTTTATGACGTATATATGGTTTTCTTGTAATTTTTCAGTCTCATAGGGAAAAAACTTCTCTTGTACTGGTAATTTCCTTTATAGGAGCTGTATGAAGCAGAAATGCCAGCTACTAACGAAGCCATTACTGTCAATAGACTAAACCCTGATGCCTCTTTATTTAATCATAAGAAATGTTTAAGACCTAATCTGTCCTGTAATCAAGCTAGATATATGGCCAAAAGCTCTTGATGCAGTTGGGCTAACAGAAAAACAAGTCATTTGGGGCAGCCAGGAAGACATCCCACCTAAATGAGCATTCTTAGCAACTCACTATTGTTCATCTTTTCTCCATTTCATGCTTGAAATTATTACAGTGCTCCATGTGTTTGTCACAGGGTGAAAGTGAAAGGGACAGCTGGGGTCCTACCAGCTGCCAGAACAAAATTAAGTGTTTTGTAATGCAATGATGGCTCAGTATTCCTCCTCCCACATCCATATTGGGTGGAAGATGGGACTCTCTATGTTGGAATTATAGCATTCATTTTTCTTGTTCCTCAGCCAGAAAACAGGCTTACCCTTGCAGGGACATCAGTTTTCACACTTTCAATGAAATGTTGGCWTTACATCTAGTGTGAAAATTGCACTTTTCAGCCACAAGCTTCAGGATGTGGAACTGATGTTATTTAGAGTTTGTAGCCTGGGGGCACTGGGACACAGACGTGCAGCCTAAGTGTCCAAAAGCAGTTTAGAAGTTCTGGTGCTTTTTCTTTCTCTGGCCAACATGAGGTGCTTAAATTTAGGCAGCTAAAGATGAGCAATGGTAGCTGAAAAGCTGGGCCACAAAGCCAGGCACCATATATGCAATCATATGAGGGTGTCTGGTAAACTTTTTCTGTGGTGTCCCCGCAAAGGAGTGGAAGTCAAATAATGCGTCTTCTGATAGTAGTAGGAATTTGTCAGGTCTGAAGTATTAGCTTTGAGTAAATACTAGAGAGATAGATAGAATATATTTGTTGTATTTAAGACAATTTATTTAATAAATTTATAGAAGTTTAAAATGCGAAGTCAATTTCTGAAAGATTTTTTAGCAAAAAGAATTCTTCTTTATCCTCCTGAAAATTGTTTAGAGCACTTTTTAATTTTATTTTTACTATTATTCTTACTACAGTACCATTCCAAGAAAATTGCATTAGAAAACAATATTTGAACCTCTGAACTTACCATTTCTGTTTTCCTGTAACACACTGTGGGATTCAGGAGATTTATTGCTAGGGTTCACAGTGCTCAGATCTGGGCTAGTGATAGCTATAGTGTTTTAAAGCCTTCAATTTTAAAGTAGAAAATCAGAGCCAGATCAGATAGAAGAGAGAGCAGTTCCAGAAGCCAGACTTCAGTGGCAAAACTGTAAGTGAAAAGTTTGGGGCAGAGACAATTCTCAAAAAGCAACAGTCAAATGATTTAAGCATTTCTTTTGCACACATTTAATAGTGTGGTATCTGCAGTCCATCGATGCTGTAACTTTGATATACCTTTTTCATTTGTTCTGTTCTTAGAAAGTGAAAAATCTATAGCTATCACTTTATTATGTAAACAGTGTTGAACTATAGAAATTAAACTAATGAAAGGGCCCTATGAAGTCTGATTTTCTTATTCCGTTCTTCCTGCCGGTGGGAGCTGTGAGTGAGGATGGATGAGAACTCAGTTTAGCTACTTATTTAAGCCACATAGTCTTATGGTGGCATATGATATGCTTCTGCTAGCTCACTATCCAGCCAAATAAGACATCCGGGTTGCCTGGATGGATAAACATAGCTGATGATCTCTCCCTCTTAATAGGTGGGGATGAGCAGTTAGGATTCTCCCAGTCACACACAGAGACAAATTTGTTATAGTTTAGCTAAAGAAGAATTGCATGCAGACACAAACAGCAAGCTTTATTTCTCTTTGAGTAGGTTATTTTAAAAATAAGAAACAAATATTTAGAAGAAGATAGTTGCAGAGGTATTTTTTTTCTGTAGCTGGTAGGTTTATACTAGTTACCCACAAAAATTTCTGGTATGAGAAAACTCACCAACTAATATCTCATTATGGCGTGTGTTAATGCCGGCAGTGTAAGGTTTTTAAAAGTAGAGCACAGAATCTCCTGTCAAACTAAGTTTAGCTAATTGTCATGGAGGCATAAAAACACACTTGTGGGGCAACCGCTCTCAGGACCTGTATACAATTTTCTACATGGTTGTTCATAGCAGAGTCTATGATACTGACCCATCTGTACRTAGGAAAGATGCTTTGGAAAGGACGATCATTACCTTTCCAAGAATGAAGTGGGAGGTAGGCATGTTTTGACTGAATATGCAGCAACTCAGGGGTGGCTCAGAGAAATATACATCTGTAAAAGTGAAATTAAGAAACCTCAGCTTCAACTAGAGAACTCCTGGAGGATGATATTGAGGTACCGTGTAATCAGTTCTGCTCCCTTTGGAAATTGCCCTTTATTCCTTCTGAAAGAAAGGGTCTCACTCTCATGTTCTAATTGCCTTTCTTTCCCCCCTACTCAGCYTTTTTCCCATAGGACACTTCCTAAAGTGCTTGTGAAGACTGGCTAAGCTCTGGGGCTTGTCCTAATATGGGATGGCAGAGCTACCATTAGTGTGCAAGGACTCACCCCTTGGAAAGAGAGATGATGATTCCCAGGTGGTTGCTGTCCTTTAGAAACGAATACATATTGACATGAAATGCCTTAGTACTTTCCCAAGAATTCAGCTGTCATCCAAAGGGTGTAGCTATTTTCCCCTTTATGTATGATGATCCTGGTATAGAACGAGAACTGGGACCTCTGCTTAGAGAGTCCCAGAAGACAACATCTGCTTAATATTTCTGTAGAAGAGCACCAGTTTCCACAAGAAACTGAGGGTGTAAGAGTGCTGTGAGCTTCGCTTATCTATGCAGCTGCACACTGAAGTACACTAAATATGGGCAACACCTGACGTTTCATTTTGCCTTTCCCTCAACTTACCACTTATACTTGGCTTTAAACCTCTGAGAAGGTTAGATAGAATGAGGACTTGCTGCATACCAGGCTGCTGGGAAGGAAGGGAAGACCTCACATAGACATCAAGAGAGAGAGAGATGAAAGCAGATGCATGAGGTTTTCATGGAGAAAGCACACTTCTGGCTTTGTGTTAACTGACAACCATGTTGAAACAGGCTACTGCTCCTTTCTGTTYCAAATGTTGGGATATGACTTGGCTCTGTATTACATATTCATAGGCATTTCTGTTTCTCACACTGCCATAATATCTGAGTGTCTATTAATAACAATGTTCAAGTGGCATCAGAACGGCCATCATAAATTTAATTAGGCAATGTATCTCCAGTTTAATCAATATGGTCATTAGAAGACTGTAAGACAGCCAGGAAAACAATAATTAGTCCTGATTAATAAAGGAGAACTTGCACACATCAGCAAAGGAGAGGAGGGAGCTCCCTGCCTGGCTTGGGAGGACAGTGAGTTGCTTTCTGCTTTCGCAGATCTGAGGACACTGTTACTAAAAAACCCTCTTGAAAATGCCCTCACAATACTAAATGAAGTGGAAAATAATATACTGTAGAGAGAGAACTACTATACTGAAAGTATATTTTCCAAATTCTAAAATTCTGTTAATAAAAAAACCTTAATTTTCTTGAACAAACTGTAAGTGCCAGCTAGAAAGATAAAACTGGAATGTATTTCTTCACCAAGCAAATTCCTCAGGTGCACAGTTGCTTTGTTTTTGTAGGGCTGCTTTAAAAAGCAGAACGACTGAAAGATAAAAAGAAGACTCAAATTGGATGTGTGTGATTGTAAAATGGCATGGTTCCACTGAGATTAGTAGAACTCCATCAATTTATATCTGTGAAAAATCAGATCCGCTGAGCTTTCAGGTCTTATAAGCACTCCTTCTCTTCACCGGTTAGATCAAGTTTTAGGCTCATTAGCCTTTCGCCATACCTGTTTCATACCAGTTCTCCACAACTTCCTCAGCATTGCGGTACCATCGGGCTGCTTTTGACGGCTCTGCAGAAGCTGCGATGCATTCGTTCCCTTCTATCACCCTCTAGACCTCCCTTCTCTCCTTCCCTTTCTCACAGAAAAAAAAAAAATGTTTACCAGATTTTATTTGAAATCACAGCCTCACAGTTAATTTTTGGCTTATGTGCTATCATCTGCAAAAGTGTATATATTTGTAATACAGAGGGGGCTGATCTCACTTGTTTTCAATATAGACCACGATCTGCTTCAATGACACAGCTATGTAAGTAATAATTTTAAAAGCTGAGGAATAACGGGGAAATAGTAATTTTGTTTAGGGACCAATGTGTACTGCACTGTATCAGAAGATATTTTTCATGTAGTAAGTATCATCCTGTCTTTTTGTACCATGAAACTATATCTATAATAATAATATCCACTACCAAAATATAACCTCTGTAACAGTATGGTAACAAAAATCAGTGCAACACGAGGATGTTGAATGAAGTCCATGCTATATATCACCATCAAAGCTGATAGAATTGGTCAAGCTTTCAAAAAATTCACTTTAGTCTCTAAAAGAAATGGCCAGATTTGAAAAATTGCTGTGCACGAGAGATTGCCTGGGAAATATTTTCCCATTCTACCTCAGACAGAAGTAGCCAACAGCCTGTGGTTAGTGGTCTCAAGAGGGTATGGGAGAAAAACATTGAAGTTCCCTCTCTGCTTGTGTTGGCTTTCCCAGGGTGGGTTACTGCTGCAGTCCCCCCCAGGGGTTGAACTCTGTGTTCACGGGGTCTGGCAGAGGGATCCCACAGCTCGCTGCCCCACGCTGAGCCCCAGCGTGAAACCAGAGCTTCTCCACTGCTGAAGTGGCACACGAAGGTTGTTTCCGGCAGATCTCCACCTGCAGCTCCAGGGGTTCTGTCCTGAACCTGAGAAACCTTTCTAATGGGCATTTTCTCCAAATGAGCACCTCCTCCTGAACAGCTTTTGTTCCAACAAATTGTTGATTTTAAGAGGAAAGGCTGGATATATTTTGAGGGGAAAAAAAATCTCACCGCTACTACAGAATTCCCACCTTGCTWGTGAGGACTGAGGGGCACAGAGACTTTGCTTGCTTTGGGTGCCTGCTAGTGGGCAGAGATGACTGAAAATCTGGTTCCAATCTGACGACCATTTTGAAAAGTCTGCTTAGATCTTTTTATTTTATAGCTGCTGAATTGAAAGCTCAAAGGTCACTGAAGCCTTGAATTTCCAAGTCTTTCAGCAATCCTCTTCTCACCCTCCTCCCACTAGACCTAGTACTACTTTTGTTTCTTATTTTGAAAATAAATGAAAAAAAATAACAGCATTCCATGCTTTATTTATGTGATAACTATATAGGGCTGAAGAGGTTACTTCTTCGTGTTAAGATTTCCTTGTAGTGGTTACAGATTTTTGTCTGTGAAACACACTTGCTTTAAAAAGAGGCTTGCACATGCACCACAGATGTATTATTGTTCTCATCCTTCCCCAAATTTAGCCCTTTAGGGCTTCTCTAGCAGAGTAAAGGAGCGTGGGACTCTGTTTGTTTTTTTATTTTTTGCTTAAATGCCATAGCAAATATTATTTTAAATCAAATAATATGAGAAAGGGAGGATTATAATGTTCAAACATAGCAGATGGTCAGAAAGACTCTTTGGGGGCAGCCTCACATTCATCTGGACCACCTAATATGCAACTGCAGCTTGGTCTCACTACATGAGAGATTTTCAATTGGTATTCACGGTTTAGTTTAAAAACCCGCAAAGCATCACTTGGCTAATCCTTTTTTAACTTTTAATCATGTTTACTACTAACAAGTCTGAGCTAACTTCTGTTGTTTTCTAAGTATTAGTAAAAACTATTTCACATTTCATAAAAGAATAAAGCAAAAAGCATTTAATGTCAATCTGTGTTTGGCATTGCACCTTTTTATGATAAATGATGAAAATTAGTTTGCAAATAAACAAACCATTCTCTAAAAATGTCTCAAAAGGTCCAGGTGTTTAAAACATAGAAAACAATTAGCAGAGAGGTCTCAGTGCTATGTAGCCACCCTTTAATTGTCATCTGTTGACAGTGCTTTGACAGTTGACCTTCTTCAGCTCTGATTTTAGAAGAACTTCAAAAGCCTCTGAGCTACTTTCTCAATTTCTAGAGACATTTTTTGAAAGATTATATTAAAGGGGCATTTCTCCTTTTTGACTCTCTGTTACCCTCATTTTCTCCTGAGAATACTTGTCTAAAAATTACCTTTTCACTATGCTGATTTATAGGTTCTGGCACGGGAACTAACGCTGTTTCTCCTAGGAGCAGACAGAAAATTAGTCACAATCTGATGTTAACAACTTCTTCATTACCTAAACTGTTTTACACTTTATTAAGTTCAACACAAGCAAATCTAATGCCTTTGAACAAACCAGGGAGTTCTTGACCATGTTGTAAATATACAAGACAATAATTAATTTATACAGTCACTATTGTAAGTCAGCCTCTGTGGCAAACCAGGATCTGAATTGCGATACCACTGAATTCTGCAGAGAAGTGCCACTTGAGTGCAGCAGAGAGAAAAAATTGTTTTAGCTAATTTACATTAAAAAGTCAAAAATGAATAACACTGTCAACAGAGTTGCTCTTGTGGTTTCTCTTGGGAGACGAGATTCAACATATTCTACCCTCACATTTGACACACTACAGATTTGTCTGTGCTGGCAACAAATAACCTGCATTGTAGAGAGTGATAGGGTGGTTCTGAGGTGTAGGATACCTGTAGATTTCAGCGACAAGGAGATCAGGAAAGCTTTTATGAGGAGTCAGTCCACCACTAGATGTTTCTATCAAAATCACCAGTGGTGGTGTAATTTTCAGCTGGTCCCTTAAATTGCCCTCACTGCCTTTCAGAGTCAAGTACCTGCTGAGCACACAGGTGGTTTACTAATTAATGTTCCTCTGCATCTTGCCCATGATCCTCAGGCAGTGTTCCTGCAGTCCCTCTGGGCTGGAAGAGGAACTCATTGGAAAGTCCGTCATGTAACAGGGAATGGCCTTGGTCTTAGCCCAGGCAGATATGAAATTGAGTCAGCCTAAGCTGTGGCATTATCATGTATGGTATGGCAATGATAAGACATTTTTCACGCTTCATGAATGCAATGGCATTCACKGTTATAGAAGAGTCTAGTATAAAAGGGTACGTTAATGAAAACTATAATTTAGAAAGAGAATGTTTCTGATCACGTTSATGAATAAAGAAAAAGTTGGTTTTTTTTAAGAGAGACTTTACAGTTATTTTTATAAATAGAGGCATAGAAACAAAGTTTTAGGTTGACTTGGTCACTCCAACACTTTTCCTTTAAATGAAGATTCTTTTAAGGACCAAACCCAGAATTTTCAAAATTATCCACTTCTTTAAAATGTTTGGGGGAGCTCATTTTGAAACCTGTGCCTTGCTGGAGCATCTAATGCTCCCATTGGATTCACTGTATTTGTGAGATCCTCAGAATTTTTTTAAATCAAAATGTCAAATATGTCACATCAGCCATACTATGGTAGACTTCAACAAAATGGTAGGCCAGAGTTTTCAAAAGGGTTGGACATTGTAATACTAGAAATAGCCAAATGGTTGCTGATTATAACTTTATTATAATATTAATTTCTATTAAAAATAAAATTAATGCTCTTTGCACTTCGCTAGGAGAGACAGCGTTATCTTCAGCTAACCCTCTACTCTGTAGAAGAATTGGAGGATGCATGCTGGGGCAAGCATTTTAGATCCACCACTGTTCAGAAATGTAAAATAATTTTCTTTAACTCATAAGCATATGTGTTTTCTTTTTCCTTAAACTCTTGAGGTTTTGCTTAATGCAATATTTCCTCTGCTGTCCATATTTTATATTACATGCACAGCAGCTGCTTGCTACTTCTAAAAACTTCCCATTTTTTTCTTTTCTCACTTTTTCTGAAATTCTCCTTTTTTCTTTAGAGAGTAGAAAACCAAAGACCAGAAAACTGACTTATCTTGTTACTACATTTAGGAATAAAGAATTTTATAACCAACTAATTTTAAAAAATTGAAATATCAAAGGAAAGATAATCTTTTGTTTTCTGATTGTGGACCATTACAACTACAYTGTCCTTCTGAACTCTGAGCAGATCCTTACAGGAGGTCGATGCATCATCTTAAGGCAGACTGTAGGCAGGCATAAGAGGAAGGTATATCCTCGGCTATCATGAAACATCAGAAACATTTCTGAATGTGATTGATAACAGAGTGAAAGGGAGAAAGGCAAGCAGAGATGGTCTCAGAGACTTTGAATCCCAAATAGGAACATGATCTCATGTTCAGACTCATACCAAATGAAATGCTAACCTAGGAAAAATTGTATTGAGCTAAGAGATTATTTAAGGCTATCGCTCTATGTTGCAAAATGTGTTGCAGTGCCAGCAGAGTATGAAATGTTGTATGTATGTAACACATTAGTGAGATCAGTAAGACTCATTTAAGTAAGACATCTCTATTCCCCACAGATAGAAACTCAGGAAACACACACGTATTAAAGGCTACTTTTTGGAAATGACTTCTCTACCTGTGCATAAATATCTTTTAAGAGTTGGAAATTCAAGATTTTGTCACTCCAGATTTTCTAATTAAGAAAATYATTTTTTATTAACTCAGAAATTATTTAGTGTTGAAACAGAATATTTAGGTCTTCTATTCTCTGTGATTTGAATGCAGATTTGAATGCAGAACAACCAAACATTTGTATAAGCAGTTTATGTTGACAGAGTCTTCTACTATGGAAATTTGCCACTTCATAAAATAAATAATTTGTTATGGAAAATGGCTCTGTATCCTAGGGATCTGGAGTTCTAAACTGAAGATAGAATGWCTTCAAGCATCTATTTGACTTTTTTTTTTAAATGAATAAAAAGTAAGGGTTCCGTTCACCTATCATATGCACACTGAGAGCAAACTGTACCCGCCTCCCGCTGAACCCAAAACACAGACTCGTTTCAGCAGGCAGGGTGGCAACCTTGCATACCCTGGCACTATGTTCCCTGCAGGCACCCCCACAGCAGAGACTGCTGAAGTGTCTGATCCCGTAGCTCTGCTAACAGCGCACCTTTCCTCAGCCTCACTGGCCACAGCCAAGGCTGTGCGGCTCCAACCAGAATCTCCCACAGAGAATTTGTCTTCTCTGACCCAAAAGCCCCGGCTCTGCTTCACATTGTGYGGGCAGGGCGTGGGCAGATAGTGAGTGAAAGGGTGGAGGAGGAAGAAATGGGAAAGGGTGGATACTGAAAATGAAGGGGAAAAATTGCACTGTATCTTGTTATCTTAGATATCCGTAAAAATGCACCTTCCTCCATCCAATACTGCCTATAAAATTGCTGATATTAAGTCTATTTCATCACTGTTTCTCCTTGTTTCCATCAAGTCTTCATCTTTTGACCTCCAGTATTTCTACACTGGCTGCCCGTTGAAATATTTAATCTGTTCAACATCACGGTGCCTGGGGGCTTGGGTCCAGCTTTACACAGATTTCTTTACAATGGTTGACCGCACAATTATGGTGACATAAAGGCTGTCTCCAGCACCAGGATAAAGATTGTTTGTATAGGAGACATATCTGCAAAATTTCAAAATGAGTGGCTAAGAAACTGAGGATTATCATAACCCTCAGCACTTCCCTTTCCAAGTGCAAGATACCTTTCTTCCAATTTTTCAAAGAAACCATCACGTRTTTAAAAGAGAATAATTGAGACAACAAATCATATGTAACAGTTGCTATAGTCCTAGTTTATGCAGTACTCATGCAGGAAAGTATTCACCCTTGAGGATGAGGGATAAAATAGAAAAAAATCTGAGAAGAGTGTTGGAAACTTAAAAATTTGACTTTCAGAAACAAGAAGCAATGAGGATCATTATTTATTTACTCCARAACATTTATTAACCTCACTCGTTCACCCTGTGACGTCTCATTACATGTGAATATCTGGACCATTCACACATTCTTTTAGAATTTATTATGGCAATTTTACTTAATATGTGAAAGAAAAATCATGATGGCAGTACCTGCAAATAATGTGGTCTACAAGAACAATAATATGGCCATGCATTTTTTTCATATGGGGAATGGTGATTTTAAATACTCTGGATGTTTTAGATCTCTAACAATGTATTTAATCATGTGAATAGTTTTGCATATAGGAGTGTTTGAATACTGAGCAAATTCCAGTGTCTCTGCAGGTCTTGACAATATCAGTTCAGAGTACCAGCAATTCATTACTCAATTATTACAATATTTTTAGAAATTCTATAAAATATTTATTCAATGGTTGTTTTGGAAAACTGACAGAATATATCTGTGGTTTTGAAATATTTGTATATCCTTCTAAATTTTATAACAGTATAAAAAGATTTAATTATGCAGCGTTTGTGAGTTATTAAATACAGATGTGGGAAAAAAATTAGGATCTAACAGAAACTCACAAGATGAAAGATCAGATCTATGACTGGATGTTTAACTTGTTAAGGGGTTCTGAAAAACTGCATGGTACAGAAAACTTAGTAGATATAAACCAAATTCCCTTCTTACGTGTGCAAGGAGAAGTCTGCTTGGCTTTGTGGAATCTTCCATGTATGGAAGAAGGTTGTATATGTTACATAAAGAAAGTAGTATTGTTTCCAGTTTTTTTATTCCGTTTATATCTGAGTCTGATAACAAGAAAAATCCTGCTCTCTTGTTTTATCAATCTGGCCTTGCTGGTTTATGTGTTTTACGTAAGTTCTATGTTAATATTCTGGCAACTAATTTCTACTGCATTTTATTTTGAAGAGCCAAACCATTTAGCAGTTCAAGTCTTTCTGGGATCTGCCTCATTCTTAATGTCTTCCCTTGCTATCTTTTATTATGATACAAAAAGTTTAACACTGCAGTTATGTAGCCTTCGCCATATCTCCCAACAAACATTTGTTCGTAAATAAATGAGTTTGGCAAAATTATCTCATTTTATTGTCATTAGCACATCAGCAAATCAGGCTACACCTCTGTCTAGATTCCAGCTTCTTAATCATTCTGAAGAAATCAGCACAAATTTAAAATAAATTTGCCTACAGGCACCTGAAATTATTGTAACTAATGAAATAAGTTCTAGAAACTGCAGCGGTTGCTTTGCAATTGTCGCTTAGCTCTCACTTGAAATACATATATTCCTCTCTCACTGTTGCTGTAGTCTTTTTGTGCTTGTTCTAAATCCTCTCATGGCATCTTTCCCTTTAAGTGATTGCCCTTTGCATCTTCTTGGCACCAAGTTATTTTCAGCAAGCTGTACTCACAGTGCTGGCAGCCGTCCCAGGGAAGCWGCTCTGCCTCGGTGGCATTCGGTACATGGGAATTCCAGAGTAAGGAATGGGCAAAGGTTACCCCATGTTTTACATCACTCTCAGAAACATCAAACTAGACTATTAGTGTTTGACAACAAACAACACATGAGACCTCTAGGCTTTGCGGTCTGTCTCATTCTTTATTTTCCCTATTCTTGTACCTCCACTCATGCCAGCCACGTTGAAATATTACCTGTGTGTTATTCTTGTAATATCACCCTACGATGTAGGAAGTCTTGATAAAAGATGCAGTTTGACACAGAATAGTTTAAATGCTAGGAAATAGTTTAACTGCTAGGAAACAATCCAAAGGCTTAATAAGATTCAGATATTTGTATTCTCAGACTTTTCCAGGCCTTTGCTGTTCTAATATCTTAAGAGACCAATTTCAGCCTGGAAGTTACTCTCACCGTCTGTGCCAAAAACAGACAAGCAGCAGCTTTTTTTGCACAGTGAAACTTGTCATTCTTCATAACCAAAAATGTCCTATCAAGAAGCAACAAATACACAGAATAAATACACATAATATATCTGTTGCTAAGAAAAAAGGAAGGCAACTCAGTTTCCACAATTTCATTTTTATAGTGAAGTTCTAATTGTACTTCTGCCTGCTGGAAGTTTAGTCTACAGACCTGTTTAGCTATGTCTTCCACAGACTTTCGAAGGCTGTTTGTGAATCAAGTGTGCTCTCTGATTTGCCTGCCTTCAGACCCTTACTTGATGAGAAGTCTGCCTGGCTGTGCCTCACAGGGTGGGTAACAAGTCACCAAGCATGCCAGCTGGTGCCATCGGTGCCTTTTGTTAGCCACCCTTGCTGGCTGTCCCTGGGGACCGCTCTGCCCATGATATGGGTGACTGGGGTCTTCTGATATACCAGGGTATACCAGTGCACTTTATTAGCAGTGTCCACCTGATATTATTGAGAGGGTTTTGTTTTTTTCCTGATGGGGCAGGTCCTGTACTAGTGAGTTAGGAGGGTCAGTTGAAGAACATTGTTTGCTGAGTAACCTCAGCGATTAACATTCACTAAAATGAGAATGGAGAAAGGAATCAATAAATCAAATCTGAATACAGAAAAAATGACGTGGTGCCATTAAGTCAGACTGTACTGGTGATTCATCTTAGTACAAACTCAGTAGACTTCGACTCGTACTTGATCCTTCGATACTGATTAATACTAATATGTAGAAAATCACAGATCATAATCTTAATTTTCTCTATTTTAAATGAGGAAAAAAGTTATGCTCCTTTCATTTCATGACAATACCTGGAAAGGAKTTTTTTCCCTAAAATACAAGGTTTTCTAAAAATTGTACGAAACTGTCTGTAAGAAGTAAAGATTTAGAGCAAGTACATTAATATAAAAATACTGTAATTTAAAAAAAAAATATTCAAGACAATACTGTGATTAGTTAGGCTAGCATTCCAGATCTTCTTATTAAATATTTATAAATGGATTTGTTACTTACAGCAGAAAGATAATTTAGAATGCAAATGGGAATTTTTACCTGAATTAACCGAGCAGAACTCTTGTAAATAGGTTCACCACTACAAGAAAAAAATCACTGATCCATAACATCCTTTTCTAATACAACATGTAGGAAGCCTAAAGTGCTGATTTTCAAGTACAGAGTAAAAACAGATTACAAAATCAGATGTATCCATAATATCTTGTTACCTTAGGTTTTCTGTATACATCATAATCAAGTCAAAGTAGCATTTCCCATAGCTATTCGGGAACAGTTTCTCTTAATTCAAATACAAATGTCAGATGGCCACATGGCAGTTATCAGCAACTTGCTACAAAGCTCCAAGGGAGCCATCTATTTCAAAGCCACAATGCTTCCCTGTAGTATCCGGGTTCTGCAGGAAGCATTTTCGTCTTGCTTCATTTGCTTCATTATCTTTAAGGTGAGGAAGTCCATCTTACTGTGAACAAACTATTTTTTTTTAATAGAGTGTTCTTTTAAGTGAAGGATGGACTTGAGAACTAGCAGAAAAGGGTATAAATTCCAAGTAATTATCATCTGAAGGCATGTTTGCTGCTGGAAATGAGTGAGAAGAAAGCTGTTATACATTTGTGATGTTTGCAAAAGGTAAGGGTAGTATATTCACATTTGAAAGTATGAATTTGTGTTCCACAGGATTGGGAAGAAATTTTCCATCACCAGCAGCAAAATGTATGGCATCAAGATATAAACAGATGTTTTATATCTTTATGTGAATAAGTCAAAATTACCTATTCCTGGCAAGCAGGTATCTGATTTCATGTTTTTCTCATCTGGTATGGCATCTTTTAATGCAAAGTTATTTCTCTACTGGACAACTTAATTCTGACATACAAAACAATTTGTCAGACAAACTGATTCTACTCCTATATTCATCAGTAAAAATCAAATATCAGAAATGATCTGATTAACACTTTTGTAGACCAGTGAACCTTTTTATCATGACAAAACATGTTTTTCTTTTTTTACACCAAATTTTGTCAAAGATGATCTCTAAATTGTTTCATGATATCATAACAAATTCTGGCTTTCCTTTAAAATACAAAACTAAAGACAGACCTTCATGAAAGACAAGGGAATACTTGTTCTCATTAAACATTTTTTCTTATGTTTTTACTCTCTATGTATTTACTTGCATTACAGTTATGCCTGTTTCCCTCTGCCATCTCCATCGTGCTAGCTGCTGTGTAATCAAGGTGCCACACAAACACAGAAAAAAACCACAGTTTGGTCATTTAATTTTACGCAACAGTCAAGTGTAGGAAATGAAAGAGGAGAAGCGATGTAAGCATACAAAAGTAAGGTTAGATATTTGCATTGGATAACTGTTGCATAAGTGGATATCTCATTTTTTGTATGTTAAAATGAGCTAATGAAGCGCGAAACGTTTTCAGATGTCACATTTTTGTCAGGGATTTAGATGTTATCCTTTACATTTACTTCATAGCAAAAATATAACTGAAATTATTGGTCATTTTGAGGAATTCAAACTCAACCTTCATTAGAAGTTACTCTTTTTGGTGCATGCTTGCTGAGTTAGATTAAGTTGTGAGCCTACCTTTGAATCAGTCTTGATTTGATTTAACAAAAACTTTGTAGGCCTTCTTAATTGACAATCCTTAATGACAACTTCTACTGAGATCATTAGAGGTTAATAGTTTATTAACAATCCATGCTATGAAGCCACGTCTGGAGCACTGCATCCAGTTCTGGTCTCCCCAGCATAAGAAAGACATGGAGTTACTGGAGTGAGTCCAGTGAAACACCACAAAGATGAATAAGGGCTTGCAGGATCTGTCATGCAGAGAGAGGCTGAGAGAGCTGGGACTGTTCAGCCTGGAGAAGAGAAGGCTCGGCAAAGATCTTACCACTGTGTATAAATAGCTGATGGAGGGTGTTAGAAAGACAGAGCCAGACTGTGGACCAGGCGGTCTCCAAAAGTCCCTTCCGACCTTAACCATCCTGTGACTCTGAGCAATAGACATGATACACGTAAGACTGGTAGAGTGCCAAGCCCCGCAGATGTGATAGGACTGCCAGCAGGCACCAGCTGTAAATGTAAATACCAATAATGTCATTTAGGAAGAGGACAGGAGGAACATCCCTCTATTAACAAGTTTTCTGTAACAGGGAGGGCCAAGCTGACAAATGATTTCAAGAAATGTAAAAATTCATATCTTTAGCTCTTTAGCAAAACAATGCAGATAATTTAAACTTTGTTCCAATGTGTTTCAGAATATTTTGAGGATATTCTGTGATACGGCTGTTGCTGCTTTTATTGGTTGGATCAAATTCTGTTTCAGTGCATCTTATCCATTAATTCACACTCAATAATGTGCCCTTTTGCTAGTGGGCATTCTGGGTTGTCAGTGCTTTGATATTTTTCTGGCACATCCATTAGTATACTATTAGATTTCAAAAGGAACACGATAGTAAATGTTTCAAACCTAACATATGCTTTCATTCAATATTTATGCTTTTAGAAGATAAATAGGAGCTCCATTTCTTATGATGTTCCAAATAATTTCTACTACAGGTAATTTGAAGGTCTGATTTTGTTTATGTGTGTGTATGTGTGTGCACATGTCCGGGCATTGCTACTTGTATCTCTTCCAAAGACAGTGAAATCAACAGGGAAGCCACATTGTAATTTGCACATCATTTACCTTTACAACTTCTAATTTTTTTGAGCATGCCTGCTGCCTGTGTTTGCTAGATTTATTCACAAGTGAGAATATTTCTGAACCCATTGATTAATAGCTTGTACTAGAGGGACAGGGTTATATAAAAGAGAAATAGGGAAGTATCAGCTGCACGTGCTCTGCTCTGATAGCCTACTGCTGCAAATTTTTTTATAACTAATAATGAATCATAACTTATAATTCAGAAATATACATCCCTGAAAACTTCTAGGACTCTTAACCAATACAAATTGAAATTTACTACAAGTAAGGCAAAAAGTCCAAATAGTCCTCAGTTTAGGAACAACCTTGGAAAATGCAGTATGTTTTCTCCATCAACAGATAAAGTAGAATGCCTACTTTTGTGTGGCAGCCCTGCTTAAAAGTCTACACTAGAAGATGAGAAGCAGCATGCCATTCTATGAAGCTGATCTCACACAACACGTTCCAGGTCCCTTGTTACAGTTATCTTTAATTAATATTTTAATTAAAGTGTATCAAATTAATGTAATGAGCTCTGTAATAAATCTCCTGTGGACTACAACAGAGCCAGACTATCACAACAACCATGAGGAACTAGCACAACAATAGGAACCAAAACTCCGCAGAACTGATTAAATCTCCTGACATGTCCCAGTCTGCCCTGTTTGATTAATACAATCACCCATGTGATTTATCTTGATCAAGAAAGGGCAAGGAATCTTTCAACAAGATTATTTTACTCTCCAGTAATGTGGAGCTCTAAATCTATTATCTCAACATATCTGAGTGGGATTTGTTCTGTTCTCAAGTAAAAATTATTTTTCTATTTAGACAGTTTCTCTTTTCTAAACTGATTGCTATACTGTGCTTATTCCTATTGTCAGGAACCTCCTCATTTGACTTCAGTGTGACTAGTCAGCCAAGAAACTTCTTACCAGCATAAGAAATTGAGAATCTGGATGCAGAACTATAAATAGGTCTGTGGAAATTGTAAAAATGTGGCATTCTGACACTTCTGTGTTGTGCCATAGTCATTTTTAGTAGCTATACACTAAAAATATACCTACATGAAAGATCTGAAGGAAATCACACACCTAGGTGATGAACTGACTGCTTAACTTAGTTCTTAAACTTCATTACAAGATATAGATTAATTGCATTTGCCAACTCTTGGCAACCTGCTGGCAATAATTATCTTGGGTTTGGTGTTGAACTTAAGGAGTATTTTTTGTTTGTAACGCTGTTAGGGGATGCAGCCAATCAGAAGCTGTAAACATGTTTCTTTTCCATTTAGCAACCAAAATTGGTTCAGCATTCAACATAGTGGAAGTGAATGGGTATGTTTTGATTCATATGTTTTCTGTATGTATATAGTCTGCTGAAATTTTAATTTAACACAGGCATACATTGGAACCTCATCATGTTAATATCAGCAACAATCAATATTTTGTTATAAAGTCACATGGCTTGCTTACATTTTCTGTCCAAGTTTTGACAGTATGTTTTTAGCAATAGAATATTTGAACCTTCCAACTGTGACTGCATATTCTAGTTATAAAATAGTTCCTAAATCACAAGCCTGTATTGTTTGTACAAGGTTCCGTGTAAACAGTGTTTTCTGAAATAGTCAACAGATTAGTTGGATGCTGATTTTGTGAAGTGTTTCAGTTTGACAAACTCAAAATACTCTAAATGTGTTGAACAAACCTCTCAGTACATATGTATGTAAAAGAAATTTTTTTCTTCGTTTTTCTAGTGCAAATTTTATTTGTTGTAATAACACAGTAGCAGGAGGCCTGTAGTCATACTAGGTTGGGAAAAGAGAATTCAGTGAATATTTGATGTCAGACTTGACACTAACTGTGATAGACTTACTAGTTCTTAATGAGCCAGACTTTTAATACTAGAGCTGTAAAAATCTTTTAAGTCCTACTTCTCATATTTGTGGTCCTTGCACAGCTGTGTTTGTCATCTTGAAGAATCTTTAATTATACACTTGCAAACTCTTATTTGGCTCCTGGTTAGTTCATTGACATAGGGAAATCTGCTGTGATGAATATACAGTATAGCGGTATCTCCTTTGTTTTCCAGGAACAGAAGAAGAATACAGTAATGCTACGAAGTAGATAAAATCATTCCACAATAAGAAAATGCATTTTGTAATTTTCAAGTTAATAATTTTTAGTGTTTTATTCTATGAACTGTTTTTATTTCTTTAGGGTAAGGTTCTTATTCTCGGCTGCAATGTTATTTGTAATTTAAGAGCAGATCCAAAGCTCATTAAAATACAAGGGAAGTGTCTCTTCAACTTCAGTAAACTTTGAATTAAGTCTTTTGTCTGAGCATTTCTCACAGGTTCCTGGTAAGGAAAAAGTGCCTGCTCAGTGTTTATATTGCTTCTTAGTAGTAGTTGTCATTTGTAAATGACATGTAAATATTGTCATTTACCATATCTGCACAACCTAGTAATAACATTTTATGCTAGGTACACCCATTTCATTTGCCACATGTGGCTGCATTAACACTGATGTTTGCCACGTAACATTTTTATATTTCCGTGTAAGAAGAGTAGAGTGCCCACGCAAAAACAAATGGGCCCTTTACCTACTGTTTGGGACCGTAAGGTCTTACCACCTTTGTTGTACATTCTTCCTTCGGTCACATCTCAATATCACTGTTTATTTGAAATAAGACTTGCAAAAGGGCAGAAGAAAGGATCTTTATTGCTATATCATAAGTGCTCGGCAGTGTTTGAAGTTTTGTGTGTATGTTTATACACCTTGCCTTAAATAGGAACAAGAACTCTGTCTGGTAGGGGTTCATGGTCTCACATTTTATCAGAATTAATTATTTCAGCCTCTTGTATTTCTCTGTTTCTGTGTGCTTGAGAGTTCTTTGAGAATGTGCATATTTCACATACTTAATGCTAACAGCAGGGCTGTTACCCTGATATCTGCCCAGACACATTCAAACGAGAGCTAGCACTGTGGATCCTTGTTCTGTATAACAAATACTTCTACATGGCAATCAGTACATGTCAGCTGTCGATGCCTCCATCTCCTTCATGCTTTTAATAGCTATAACATTTAATAATTTACCCTCTTTTTGGGTTTTATGAAAGCATTCTCCTGTATTTTCTCTGAGATTTCAATTTGTTGTTCAGTATGGTTATCATCATATTTTTTTTGCTGGGCAGACAAAATTCCTTTGTCTTCCTGGTTTTTATTGTGAAATTGTTGCTCTCCTACTTCCTCTCCCATTTCTTAGCTATGTAAGTAGTCAGTTTTTACTCACCTAACCTAGCTTGTATTTCCCTGAGACAGGTTAGGTTCAAGGGGAAACAGATCAGCTAATCAGTAGTTTAACATCATCTGTAAAATCTGAATCAAAGCTGAATCCTTCTAAGGTTCAAGAGACATAATCTTCACAGATGACAAATAATCACCTAAATTCGAGCATCCTCTAGTCTGGTTTTCCTGATTTTAAATGCCTGGGACTTAAATTTCAAAATTACTTGTATTATTTAGAAAAATCATATGTTAAAAAAACAATCCCCATTGATTTCTACTCTAGAAGAAAATATTTACATTTCTTAAATGAGGGCCCATCAGCTGAATTTGGGTCCTGAGAAAGTAATGAATACAAATTATAACCAACTTTAAAAATATATCTGAGGCATTTGTAAAGCTAATGTATATCTCATCTTGAAATCCCTGTTGGTGCCTATTTGCATCTTTATGAACCAAAGTAACAATCAGTCCGTAAATTAGGAAGCGTCACCCGGGAACGCTGTGGGAGCAGCGGGGACCGAATAATGGTTAATCCTCAGTGCTGACACTTACCTGATAAATCAGGCATAGGTCCAGTGGGAAAAAGACAGGAGGTTGTGAAGTTAGATTTTTCTCAGAATATAGACTCACAGGAGAGTGTGGGGTTTTTTATTTTTGTAACTGAAGTAAACTGACCAATTTTTTCTCTCTTTTAAATGCTTGGTAGTACAGTCTTAATGTTTTTTTAACAGAGAAAGGAGGACAGATTCCTACATTCTTAAAGGAAAAAAAAAAAACAAACCAAACTTAAGAAAGAGTGTTTCTATCTGTTATGGATGCAATTCAGCAAGACAGCAGTATCCAGGTTTCCAATACAGCCAATAGAATAGCTTCTCATCTTGCATGGAAATCACCTCCAGACAAAAACAAAAGTAATTTTCGGAAAGCTTCGAAGGTATTTCTTGATAGCAGGATCAAAAATGTGAGGGGGCCTTGTAATTCCACAAGGGGAACCTGAAAGTGGACACCTTCAGCTCATAATTCTAGTTTTACTAGCTGCAGTTCACAAAGCAACAGCTGCATCTACATTGCAAAATACCTCCCACACATACATACACACACAGTGTTTGCACACAATACTTATTTTTTTCCTTTAATGTGTGGGAATAAATTAGAATCTAAGATCTTACTGTAGAGAAAGTGTGTACTGTTTAGTTTAAAGGGGTAAAGATAATACAGCTCCCATAATTTCATCATGCATGTTGCAAATGGAAGAGGGAATCCTGCAAAAAGAACCATTCCAGCAAATCCAGGTAGAGTTTTACTGAAATCATTGGGTCTACATGAGTCTCTTCATAAGATTATCTTCTTCTTATGTTGCCCAGTGGTATCCATTAATTAAGAAAGAGACTGCATAAGCGGAATTGGATGCTATGAGTGAGTACAAATGCTTATATATTATCATTAAAAAATTGTATGCAAAAAAGCAGAATCTGAAAATACTTGTAGCTAAGCTTTGTTATGAACTCGGAAGTATGGGATCTTGTTTGCTGTCTTTGCTCTCTGAAGGGCTGGTCTAGAAAATTCTTAAGGGAATAGGATCTATTAATAGTACCTGATTTTTTAAGCTGGAAACACTTTGAAAATGTATGTTGACATTTTCTCATCAAAGTCATTAGCCAAGTATTTTTCCAAGAATGGCTCCAGTCTAATTCACTTTTATTTAATTAGTTCACCCATTGCTGCTATCTAAGCATGTAATGACTCTAGAGGATGGTTGGACTTTTTACTCTTTCTAGCTATGGTACTCATTACTGGAGTGTACTTACAAAACCAGTGCAAAATCATGTCTCACAGACTACTGTGCTTTTATTTCCACTAAAGAAATTGTTCTCTTCCTCAAACCTGACAAGTTTTTTCTTTACAAATTTCTGTTGTAGCAATGGGACTAAGTACGTGCAGTCTGCAATGCTTGTTGGAGAACGCTGTTAATAATATTTTATTAAAAAATTTTCAGTGCTAGTAGGATGTTCCCTAAATATCTTCCAGTATGAAATTTCTGAAGAAGTAAAGAAACCCTTTAGAATGAGTGGCAGGCAATGCTTCTTCAGATGCCAGGGAAAACATTTTCTTCTTGATTTTATTAATGCTGTATGGCTGTTTTAAGTAGCCTCTAAACAATGTCCATTGTGGATTTAGACTGAGCACAGCTTTATGAACTCACCCAGTTCAAAGTAGCAGATCAGAGAATGTTACTATTGATTTATAGGATCCTGGCAAGCATAAATGATTCATCTTCAGTGGTACTTGTCCCATTGTAGATTGAACATACACTTTCTTAAAGGTATAAATTAATGTTTCTGGCRGCCCACTACGTCAATCAATGTGACTGGCAATCTTAAATATACATTAAAGGGACTTTGCTCTTGTCTGTTGAAGGAAATGTTGTCACCTTCACTGTTTTTGATAAAGAGACAGGGTACTCGGACACAAGAATGGAAAGTCAGGTACTGCAGTTTAACCGCATCTCTAAGTGACACAAAAGAGACTTAGTAATGAGGTAGACATAGCTCTGTAGAAACAAGAAAAGTTCCTGATCTTTCAGGGGAAATAAATAACACAGAACAAGGTGGAATAATATGGGAACACATGCATTATTTATTGTTCGAGTGGGGACAAAGACATCTTTTCCTTTGGAAATCAACCAGAGAACTGGAAACAAATTCCTCTGAAAAGGATCTGTGTTACATATCACCGCATTCTTACTTGGAAGGCAAACTTAATTGGAAGAGGCGTTGGAGAATTTGTTTTGTTTCCTAACATCTTAGACTATAACACTTGCTACAGCTAAGGGTGATTCTGTTCTGCCAGCTCAGCCTTAGCCATGTTGAAGTTGACTGTCATTAACCATACAGGAGTGTGTCTACTCAAAGACAGAGCGTCTGTACTGCCCTTCATGGTGACCTCAGCTGCCTGTGCCATTAGTAGGTACTCAACATTTTTTGGCCATTAATAGGTACTCAACATTTTTTGGCTAAAAGCTTGGAGGTCTTCACAACATCATATCAGAAATACGATTTTCTCCTCACCAAAAAAAAAAAAAAAAAAAAAGAAAATATTAGCAACAACAACAACAGATTATTTAATTACCCTGCTCTTCCCCATTTATCCACTGAGATCACTGAGAGCCTAATGCACTGTTTCAGGAGAACAGTCAGGCTATAACTAAAAGGAAATCATGTTGTACATGCCACTCAGACATTTCAAATTAGAAAGAATTATAATATAGCATAATCCTTGCTTACTTTAAGACTGAAATAACATGTGGTGGGAAATACAGTAGCATGAAGGATTTGAAGAGCCTCTTTGTTCAATGTAATTTTGCATCTCCATAATTTACAAATAATCTGTCATTGAATGAGGCTGCAAAGATGATAACAAGTGAACGGGTAGCTGAAGTGTCAACTTCTTGCAACATACAGAAGTCTTCCACTCATATTTAGAACTGAAATGGCATTTATTGCATTAGCAGATAAGGTTCTCCTAGCAATGATGAAAACTAAGTCTCATTTCCTAAACTGATTTGACAGAAGCTCCAAATGTCTTTGATTATGACTAGTTTCTCTATTAGAGAACGGATGTTTCTTCTTGCCAAAATACCTTCAGAGAATCATAGGGGGAATTTTTCTTCTGTGAGGGACATTATAATGTAAAGTTATTCAAGGTCCATCTTGTCATCCTTTTTGTTCAGCCTGTGCTGTTTGAAAAGGTAGTCTAAAGTGTAAAGTGTGAGTGATATCCACCACTGTATTTCTATTTTGTCTTCTTGTCCAGTTTACATCTTGATTATCTAGTCTAGTGCTTAAGGTCTTCATGAGAACTAGCTGACTGAAGCACAGCTGAGTGAGGCTGAAGTGATGCTGGTGCGGTATATGGGGGACAGATGCAGGTGACAAGGTGAAGCTAACATTTTCTGCCTCAGGCAGTGCATTTAGTTGTCACTCACATGTCCACAAATCAGGGATATTGAGTCCTCACTTACTGATGTGGATTGAAAGAAATCTTTTGCCATCTGTGTGCGACCAGATATTTGTGACTTCGATCTTGATGTGTTGATCTGATTCCTATGACTGGTATTTTGCCATTCCAAGGCTACACTCTAAGGCCAATTTAAATAGAGAAAGTAGCATAGAAGGGTATGAATTTATGCTTTGTCATAAATTTGCTTTGAAGTTGACATAACTTCAAATTATTTTAGCAGGATTGAATCCCTAGGTCTTCATTTTGATCTTTTTTCATATAAACATATTGCCTCCACTGTCTACAGAATTAGACATGAAAACACCTCTAATTTACAGTAAGGAATTATTTTCATTCTGGTTTAAGTATGAGATTTGTCTTTTGAAAAATCACTGATTTTTCCAGTAATTAAGCTGGAACTTTTGGAGTTATTTCTATTGCTTTGCTTTTTTTTTTTTTCAACATGGACAAACAATTCATTCCATGTAGCATGAACATTCACATCCACTGAATTTAAGGAATTGCAGCATGAATTTTATGATTGAAACTGATATTCAGCACTGGCTGTGCTATATCTCCACATATATTTAAATTAGAATTTCCAAACCTCAAATGATAAATTTCATCACACAATTAAACTAATTAAACTGTTAATTAAACTATTTTAAGTGGACGAAATTTTATATAACTAGTGGACAGATTTCTGAAGCTAAATTCTTATTATGACAAAAGGCAAAAAAAGGTCAAAACCAACATGAAATAAAGTTAAAGGATAAATGATGTTTCCCTAAATAATCTTGACGTACCCTAGCTGAAGTACTTAGCAACAGAGGAATTATTAAACACAAATTCTGGGTATGTGTTTAGCAGCATAGTTTATGATAATTGTAAGGTTAATCTCCACCACTTTCTAAGTTTCCTTGCAAAGTTGCCTTTCCCTTTCATTCTTCTCTGTCCTGTTGTTTTCAAGGCCAGTATTTGTATGGCTGCACTGCAGATTGCCTTTGGTTTGATGTGTTTCTTCCCTGATTCATCATCATCTTCTACTTTGCAGCGGCTACAGGTGACTGTCAATCAGAGTTTCTGAGAAATGCAAGGAGTTCCTCTTTTCTGATTCCTCTTTTCCAATTCTCTTCTAAGAACTACCTCCTCTTTTACTTCCTTTCATGTAGAATTTATGAAGATTCTGCAGCAGCCTCACATTTACGCACATTCCTGTTTCCCATTTTCTGTGGCAAATACCAGCCTTACCTGCTTTGTTATTGTCAGTATGTGTTCTTGCTACTGCATTGTGTTTTTCCTCTCTGTTAGATTGGTATTCTCAAATTTAGCCAATTTCAATGGATATTCTGCTATTTGTTTGGCAGCATTTCCCCTTCACACTAATTCTTGTCCACATTTCTTCCATATCTTCACTTCTTGTACTAGATTTTGTTTCATGATCTCAGTATTTTCTTCTTTCTCTTCTTTTTCTGCATTCTGCATTCTACGTCAGTGAGATGTCATGTCCATGTATTTTGCAGTGTAATAAGCTGATGTTGTGTGCTTGAAGCAGAAGGTGAGGAGTTTCATCTGTTGTTCTTCCAGGTTTCTCCATTTTTAGTATCACAGCAGAAAGTTCCTAAAGCTTGGCTTAAGGCAGCCTGTCTCTCAACCCCAAGTAGTGCTGTGATTAKTTATAGGAAAACATTTAGTTTCCGCATCCATATCTACTTTAGTGTAGCTTTCTTTAAAGTTGGTGACAGAAACAGTTGATAATTACTCAGCCCAGGTTTTTTTGCAACCAGAAAGAAATGGCTTCAAGATTTCTACATGTTGACAATTTCACCCTCTTTCCCGAGAACACGTGTTTCAGAGACATCAGTAATATACATGAAACATGGACTGTAGCAGAGGAAGTGCTTAAGAAGTTGGTTGTACCTTTTCATATCAGGCTTAGTGATTAATGCACTTCTCTCAAGAGGCTCACAAATAGGCCATATTTGTCTGTCTGCCATTCTGTTGCAGCTGTGTGTTGACAGGGGGGGTGAAAGTTCTGTAAATAAACTGGTTTTATGGTGCACTTGTATAGCTGATGCCAGAAATGTCATGTAAATCCAGAGAAAAATATTGCTTACAGAAAATMATTTCAAGCCTATATAAATGAACTGCCATGGTAATTCCAAACAAAGCTAAAACAGTGACTTACCAGGAAGACTTCTTTTCCCCAGAATAAAAAGGGAAGAGACTCCCCTTCCCCTAGACATCAAATTAGGCAATGACTAGGGGGTTGTAACTCTGTAGACATTGAAAGATATTATTAAAGTATAACTGAAGATAGAATTTGGCCTTGGTTTTTTAGACGTTGTCTTCCCTATCTTAGAATTTGGTAACGTGTTAAAGAAAGAGAGGGAGAGGTAATGCTTGGTTTCCCCCCAGACTGTAGAGTAAAAATAAAGGTGAAGTAGTTTCCAAGGACCAAACTGCACTCCAGTACTGAAATGTGAAACCCCTTCTGTATGAACTCTCCTTTGTGGAGAGAAATGGTGATGGACGTTGGCATTCTAGTATCTCAGAGAAAAGCTTGTTAAATAACATATCCATCCTAGCCACATTCCTTATTGCCATGACAAGGTCAGGCAGCCAGTCCAGCCAGAATGCAGCCAACCTCCTCTGATTGCAGCAGGGTTTGTTGACCATTACTGCAAAAATGGATTCGGATTCCAGTTCGGAAAAAGCGATGGAGGGGGAGAGGAGTGATAAGCAAGAAAGGGAATGATTCAACAGACATCTAGAAGTTTCAAAAGGTATGGAAATTCACTGGTTTTCGTAACACGGGAATTAGGGAACACAAAATGAGAATGCCAGGCAGCAGAGTTAAGCAAAAAGGGAAGTACTTTTTCACACAATGCGTAATTAAATCGTGGAACTGATTTCCACAGGATGTTGAGAAGGCCAAAAGCACAAATGAGTTCAAAGAGGGACGAGGCAAATTCATGCTGAATGATCTATTAAATTCTGCTAAACAAGATGGCCCAGCTGCAACCTGCTTAGGAAATCCCAGTATTGCTGAATTCCAGAAACAGGACAGCTACTTACCAGGGGAGGTTTACTCTCCCTGTTCTCTGTTTCTTATGGTCTTTACCTCAATATCTGTTGCTGGTCATTGTTAAAATAAGTTACAAAGCAGAAGGCTCTCTAGCCTGATCCCATTTGGTTTTATTTTTGTTAACTGTGAACAGAATCTGATACTGCAGAAACAGAAACAGATACTGCTGTACCTTCAGATGCAAAGATAGGCAGGGATGAACTGCCATGCAGAACAATTGTAAACTTCAGGGACCCCCAAACACGCCTGCCCTATTAGCTTTGTCCTAAACTCCTGTCCAGAGCAGCCCTGGTACTGTCGAGTTCTGCCCTTAGCTAAACCCAGTGTCCGAGGGAACGTGTCAGGAACAACTCTTACTTTCCTTTCCTAAAGCCTTTCCTGGCTTTAGTTTTTTTATAGAGGCAGCCCAGAAGAATACGATAATATCCTATGACTATCTACATATCTGCTTGGGTCGACACTTTACGTACACAGCATTATTTCAAGAATTTTCCGTGACTGTTTTTTTTAACAAAAGGCAAACTCTTTAAAAAAAATCACCTTCTTTTTGTTATTTTTTGTGTGGTCTACATGAAGGTGGACAGAAGTAGAAAAAGGCAAAGGATCCTGTCTGTGGCCCATGCATAGCATAGCCACTGCTCAGTCTAGAAGCAGACCAAGTGATTAGCTGCTAGTTTGCAGGACTTCATATAATGACATGCTATAGATAGTCACTAAATGTTCATGTTTATTTCTATAGCAAAATTGTTAAGTTTATGAAACACAAAAAAAAGCTGCTGAAGGAGCTTTCAATAGAAATATATCATTTCCACACAGCACAACTGCTCACTGTTATATTTTGATGAAAGATTTTACTGGAAAGGGTCTGTTTTCTTTGACTGGGTTTTTTTTTCTTCATCAGAAAACTGAAAACTAAAACATTTTCTGTCACAGGTGGGGACCAAACTACTTTTGGCAATTCTCAAGGAAAGCTCAGAGGAATGCTGTAATTGAACTGTCCAGATACAGAAATCATGGCAAACTACTACCTTTGTTTGAAGCCTGATTATTTTAGTTAATAGGAAYTCTTTGGATGCAGATATATTTAGATCTGGCGTAAGTGGTTGCAATTCCTTGGAACTCCATGGAGTCGCAGCTGCTAGGAGCAGTTCTGAGCCAGTCAGTGCCCTCCAGCATAGCCTACTGCCATGTCTTCCAAAAACTCATTAACCCTTTGGTCACCAGTTTACAAAGAAAAGACCAGCTAAATAAAATATTTGTGCGAAATAATGCATAGCTATTATTTCCAAATAAGAAAAGGAGACAACTGTAAAAAGATGTTATTAAAAGTGGCTGATGTTTTCCAATATTTCTTTCAAAATCACAATTTTGGCCAATGATGTTTTTCGCACAAGGCTCGTTCTAGAAAAAAGTATTCTATTTTGGAAAAAAACATTGCCTGTAAAGATGTTTTTAAATTTTCAAGGCTTTATTTCTTTTTCCTAATCTCTCTCCTTTGCCACTTTGCTATCTGGAAAAGACAGGAGAAAAAAAGCAAAGTGTGAGAAAACAAGAAAAAATATTGAAATAATGCTCTCATGTGCACAGTTCTGTTTGGAATAAGATGGGGAAAATTACTTTTTCAGCTTGTTTAAATTTGTGAAAGAAATACCAGTGGTACTTCTTTAAAAAATTTTTTTTTTTTTTTGAGAAAAATTTTAGCCTTTTCTCAATAAGTAATGTAACAAAACAGACAGGTGATAGATCAAAAAATGCAAAATACATTTTGATATGACATGGTTTTCTTCAAGAAAAGAAATAATTTCAAAACTTTTGTTTGGGGGGAAGGAATAATTTTAACACACTTAAATTGTCTTCATTTGGCGATATAGATGGAAACATCTTAATAGTTTGACAAGCTCTGGATGTTAGGTTGCTAACACAGCTTGTTTTTCTGTTTATAAATCAACTCTGAAATATTACTTTTTATTTAATCATTTTGATTTTTAACAATTCAGCAGATTTGTACAGTGATGAAACCAAGTGTAACACTTTGTGCTACTGGAGGAAAACCAGAAAATCAAAGATCCAAAATAGAAACCAGTACCACTTTGTTACAGTCGTCTAACTATCAAAGCTTAGTGTGGCACTTTCTGGTAAAATTTCCGTAGTATCAAAAAAACCCTGGAGGTTACAGTAATCAGAAATATTTACATACTAAACTAAAGAGCAACATTGATTGTGGTTTTTATCTCAATTGTATTACTTTAAAAATTCTCTAGATTTTTTATACTACTTTATAGATTTGTTATATATTGTCATATTCAAACTCACAATGGGATGTTGTGTATCTATAAAAAAAGATGGTGTGTATGTGTAATATAGACACAGGCAAATACACGTCTGAATATGGTATGCAAATGTGATCATAAAAATTAGATTTCTTTGTTTATAGGCCTGACTGGATAGCTGTCAGCTGGATTGTGTTTCYGCCCTTTTCTGGAGTGAAGTTAAGTGGGGTCATTTTGCTATTTTCCCGATTAACAAAGGAATAGTGACACCAAAGAATACCGCTGTTTTGCACAAGAGCTCCAATTGTTTCCTCTTTTCGTTTTTTTTCCCCCTATTGTATTTTGTAGAATATATTTTGCATTGACTTTGTCGCCACTGACTTGGAGTTTATAAATTTCAGTGTTTTTAATTAGAGAAAGTCCTCCATCTATAGATATACACAGCAGAATTGTTTTCACACAAACTCTTAAACAGCAAGTAATTAACAAGAAAGGTCTTGGGTCACTTGGCCTGTTACTGTCTGGATGATTTCCTCTCATGCCTACCTAACCTGTCCTTGAATATCTGGTAACAGCACCTACAATTCCTTGGAATTCTGTTTGACTGACAGGTCTTTTTGACTGCAGAGCATTTCTTCCAGCTTTTCTCAGCTGCTGTAAACAGTGGGTTTCTGCACGGAACCAGTTTCCCCTGACTTCAGGGATTCGCCAGAGATCTGCTGCTATGAAGTGTTTCCCTTACTGTGGTTCCATCGCATAAAGTAAATGTTAGATGAATAGAATAAGCACCATTTTATGCCTCTGGTAAATAGCAATACTCAGCAGCATTATTTTGGTATACCCAAACAAGATTTTACTGTCATTGTTATAGTGAGCAGGTACGTACTTTTGGATACTTCATCTCTAAGAAATGTTTCACACAGACCTACTTCCATCCAGCATGTCTGTGGTGGAATAGTGAGAAAAATGGGCAGTCCTACTTGGCTGAAAAATGTTAACATCAGAAATACCTAGAATACTCGCATCTTTGTTACCACCAATTCTTTGTCAGAACGTTCATCACAAAGAAGGAAAGTCTATTGCATCAGACATTTAAAATGGAAAATACACTGGAGCATGTCTTGTAGCAAACAATCTAATGTTAAATGGAAAACAAACTAGTTTTTATTATTTCTCAATTTATACATTTCAAAATGAACTGCACAGCTCACTTTTTTTACCTTACCAGTTATCCTGCTTGAGGACTTCTGCTATATTTTGACTTGCCTATTAAGATGCCTAAAAGAAATGCTTACTTACTCTTTACCCTTATTGGATGCGTGGGGGAACATCGCCACTGAGGATGAGGAAAAGTCTGAGGTACTTAATACCTTCTTTGCCTCAGTCTTTAATATTCAGACCGGTTATCCTCAGGGTATTCACCCCCCGGAGCTGGAAGACAGGGACAGGAAGCAGAATAAACTCCCCATAATCCAAGAGGAAGAGGTTAATGACCTGCTATGCCAGCTGGACACACATAAGTCTATGGGGCTGGATGGGATCCACTCGAGAGTACAGAGGGAGCTGGCAGAGGAGCTTGCCAAGCCACTCTCCATCATTTATCACCGGTCCTGGTTAACGGGGGAGGTCCCAGATGACTGGAGGCTTGCCAATGTGATGCCCATCTACAAGAAGGGCCAGAGGGAGGATCCGGGGAACTATAGGCCTGTCAGCCTGACCTCGGTGCCGGGGAAGATTATGGAGCAGTTCATCTTGAGGGCGCTCACGAGGCAGGTGCGGGACAAGCAGGGGATGGGACCCAGCCAGCACGGGTTCATGAAGGGCAGGTCCTGCTTGACCAACCTGATCTCCTTCTATGACCAGGTGACCCGCCTAGTGGATGAGCGGAAGGCTGTGGATGTGGTCTACATGGACTTTAGTAAAGCCTTTGACACTGTCTCCCACAGCATTCTCCTGGAGAAGCTAGAAGCTCATGGCTTAGACGGGCGTACTCTTTGCTGGGTAAAAAAATGGCTGGATGGCYGAGCCCAGAGGGTTGTGGTGAATGGAGTCAAATCCGGTTGGCGGCCGGTCACAAGCGGTGTTCCCCAGGGCTCAGTTTTGGGGCCAGTCTTGTTTAACATCCTTATCAATGATCTGGATGAGGGGATTGAGTGCACCTTTAGTAAATTTGCAGACAACACCAAGTTGGGCGGCAGTGTTGATCCGCCTGAGGGTAGGAAGGCTCTGCAGAGGGATCTGGACAGGCTGGRTCGATGGGCCGAGGCCAATTGCATGAGGTTCAACAAGCCCAAGTGCCGGGTCCTGCACTTGGGTCGCAACAACCCCAGGCAACGCTACAGGCTTGGGGAAGAGTGGCTGGAAAGCTGCCCAGCGGAAAAGGACCTGGGGGKGCTGGTCGACGGCCGGCTGAACGTGAGCCGGCAGTGTGCCCAGGTGGCCAAGAAGGCCAACGACATCCTGGCCTGTATCAGGAATAGAGTGGCCAGCAGGAGTAGGGAGGTGATCGTGCCCCTGTACTTGGCACTGGTGAGGCCGCACCTCGAATACTGTGTTCAGTTTTGGGCCCCTCACTACAAGAAGGACATTGAGRTGCTGGAGCGTGTCCAGAGAAGGGCGACGAGGCTGGTGAAGGGTCTGGAGCACAAGTCTGATGAGGAGCGGCTGAGGGAACTGGGGTTGTTTAGCCTGGAGAAAGGGAGGCTGAGGGGAGACCTTATCGCTCTCTACAACTACCTGAAAGGAGGCTGTAGAGAGGCGGGTGTTGGTCTCTTCTCCCAAGTAACAAGTGAAAGGACGAGAGGAAATGGCCTCAAGTTGCGCCAGGGGAGGTTTAGATTCGATATTAGGAAAAAATTCTTCACTGAAAGGGTAGTCAGGCATTGGAACAGGCTGCTGAGGGAAGTGGCGGAGTCACCATCACTGGAGACATTCAAAAAAYGCGTGGATGTGGTACTTCAGGACATGGTTTAGTGGTCATGGGTGCTGGGTTGACGGTTGGACTCGATGATCTTAAAGGTCTTTTCCAACCTTAATGATTCTATGATTCTTAAGTTTTATACTTAGTGGTTGTCTTCCGTGCAGACAAACTCTTTCTGCATGAAGCTTTGCAAGTTTTCATTTAATCTGTCTATGTACAAGTTAATAAGATTCTTCATCAATATTTTATTTTTCTATTAAGATTGCACTTTACGGTAAACAATCAGTTCCCACATGTAAAATGTAAGTACTATACATTTACCAAGCCCTCCCCATGTACTTTCTTTAACATGGAAACACCAGCTCTCTAGCATACTATTTCTGCCATTAGAAAGAGAAAATAGTCTATATCAAGGTTCGTAGCCAAGAAAAAATGACAGATCAGATTTGAAATCATATGCTATGATTGCTTCTGCTTGAAACTAGATGGGCTATGTCCAAGCTGCGCTATGTTTAGGTGGGAAGCGGATATATTGAAATGTTGAATAATTTTTCTGGCAGGCTTTATACCCTCTTCTGCAAATATTTACTATAGAAACTTTTTATAGCTGAAGAAGCAACATAGGGCAATTTATAACAATCCAAAAGTGTTCCTCTGACAACAAGAAAACGCTAGAATTAGAAAAGCATGAAGGACAGCCATCTGTGGGAGTAGTTCTTGTAAGGCAAGACTGGGAACAGTCCTTTCTGTAAGGTTATTGGAAACCACTTCCTAGCAAAAGTCTTCTGAAAAGATTGTGGGAACAAAACTCACTCCTCTAGATCACCTTTCTGCCTCTGTGATATTTTAGCTTCATAGYGAAGAGCAGAAGAATAATTTATTCTTTCACCAAAAATGAAACTGTGGCAAGTAATGGGGTTACCTGGTACTGATAGACATAATATTGCACTTACAAGTTTGCCCTATTTATTGTACTGTTGGGCTCTATAAACTTTTGAGATAGATAATCTGAGTTTAGAAAAATTTTAAAATTGTACTGTATACATCTATTCATATTTAAAATGTATGTAAATTATTCAAGTTGTTTCTGTTAAGGCACAATGTTGGAGAATGGATTAGTTTGCAAATGCCAGGTGGATAAAATGTTKGTATGTTTATATTCTGAATATTCAGGGAGGATGTTCTTCTGAAAATTGGCTTGTCAGGTATCACTGTTCTTTTTAATTGAACGAATAGGATTTTCTTTAAATTTGATTGACAGTTTTCAATGCCTCCATCTACACCAAGCAAAAGAGAGTTTTATTAGGGACAATGGGGAAGGTATAATCATAGGACAACAAGTCAAGATTAGGACTGCTATTTTAAAGAGAAGGTGTGGCAGATAAGGTATCCTGTGGCAATTAAGTCCTCAGCCACATGCTGTGCAATGTCCTGATGATTTCTTTTACAAAGCGTCACTCTGGCAACTTGGTCAGCCAGATAAGGAAATCTCTCGTTCTCTTAGACGGGTGAGATCTTGCAAGAAGGAATCTGGAGGCTCTGCTAGAGATAGAGCACAAGTATCAGATGTACAGTGCATGTTATTTTATCTGGCGTAGCTTGTTTAAAGATAACACACGTACTTTACCTTCACTGTGATAAAGCAAGTTAATTGTTTATCTTGTAGCTTTGACTAATAATCACTGTGGTCATGATCTGAAGCTGTTACACCCATAGTGCAATTTGTTCTTACAAGTTATAAACAAGGGAGGGAAATATACAGCCTAGAAATACTTTGGAGAGTTCTGGAGTGGTGTCATGGGTCTCATACTGCAGCGTAAAACCTAGTTTGGAGATTGGTGATGATACCATCACAGCTGAGGAGATCGGTTTATTTTAGCAGATGATAACAAATACCTTACTGAGGTGCACTTTGGAGGATGGAGTGAATGATTTGTGACGAAAATCATGCCTTCTTCAGACAGTCTATCTCTGAAGGAAAAATTCTTTCTGATTAATTCAAATATCATGAGATCAATAGTAAACTAAAATGCAAAACTAAAATGTTTTCAGAAATCCAGGCATGATTTCAATGAAAGGTAGCCCCTTTGCTACACCTTTTTTTTTTTTAAGTTTCATTTTCATTTTGAATCTTGAAGTCCATTTGTGCTTCAGTCCAGACAGAAAAAAGAGGATCTGGACCAAGACCCAATGTCTTAATCTGTTTTTTCCTTCATCTGTAAATAAAAGACAGATATGTGGTAGCAGGCATAAACTCATATGCAGCAGAAAAATGATTGACTACATCATACTATGTGGATAGAGATTTGATTCCCTGTCATAAAGAGCTCACTGTAAAATATTCCAGGCAGTAGCAATAGGACATAGCAACCTGAACANAAAAAAAAAAAAAAAAAAAAAAAAAAAAAAAAAAAAAAAAAAGTGATAAGATTTACAACTGGTAAATTTACATCTAGAGGCTAGTCACTTCACTAATCATATCATGTGTACTGTCTTTTTGGTTGATTGCATTGATATACTGTTGCAGTAAACCATCAGTGATTAGAAGCCCCTGAAGACGAAGCAAAGAAGGCTTTTTGAATCTACAAAAGTATCTTTCATCTAAGATTTGTGGTGTTTGTACATCAATAATTAATTAAGACTGAGAACATTTCTGGGAGAAATAAGTTTCATCCCAAATGTGTAGACATGAGGACAGAATCGATAATTAGCAAAGCCTCCTGCTCTTAGACTTATAAGTATATACTGTACTGCTTTTGCTTTTACGTGTTCTGATTATATCTAAATAGTTGCAGCACCACAGCTCCAATTAATATTGCCATCAGCTGAGTCCAGACGCTACATACACATCTATACTTCCATATATATTTTTTTTACATTCTTCCTGTTACCATATTTTTAACTTCCATGTGTCATTGGATGTTTTTTAAATGAGGTTAAGAAACATTTAAGTCATAAAGGCAAAGATTCAAACTTGATGGCCATGACAAACTTGACAAGCTTGAAAGCAATGACATTTCCTTAAAAAAATAATAAGGTTTAAGGTTACCTTAATGCTAATCCGTCATGGATATGTATTACACAGTCTTTAATGGCATTACATACTTCTTGACATTATTTTAGCAAAGGTTTGTTATATACTTTTATCTCAGCTTTTATAGAAGAAACAAAAATTCCAGCCTAAATTGGAATCTTTATGGTCTGCTGGCAGGCCTGGGACCTGTAATGAGTTGGGGTAAAGGTAACACTGATGAACTTTTGTCATCTATGCAAAATAGCCACAAAAGCTGTATGAAATATTTTGCCAAAGCTTTTTACAGCTATTTAGCTTGCATTTTAGGGATGGRTTCCAAGTCAATGCTTAACAAGGAATGTATTATAAGGCCTCAGTGCTCTCGCTCTTCCAAGATTGTCTCTCGGTTCCTGACCTGCATTTGTGCCTATTGTGTACAACTTAAATAAGTTGAATCTGATTCTAAGCATCTGTGTCTTCCCTCTGTCTTTCTTCCCCCTCTTTATAATCCCTTTACAATGAAGCAAATTAGGTTGCTTCTTCCTTGTCCTCTGCAATATGTTCACTTCTACCTGGATAATTTCTTTATGGACACATATAAACACATAACACCTGAGCAACTGACATTTCTGTGGGGAAAAAGAAAGCCTTTATCTGCTTATTTAATAAGTAGGTAAAATCTACCTGTTCAAGAATACAATCTGTCCTTGACGCGAGCATCTCTTTCACTGCCTTTTGCTAAGAAAGTCATGCATGTTGTTTGAAACCATCCCAGAAAGCCACGGCAAGAAAATTCCATCAGCAAGAGTCTGATGAGATGTGGGATTTCTGTTGAACTTTATGTTCCAATAAAGAGATCTGTGGTGCCAGTAGCCACAGTATAAGAGTTTTTCTAAAAAACATTATCATAAATGGCCCATGTAACTACTTTTCCATTTGATGCCAAACAGTGGATTAAATAAGTACAGCATAAGTTTGCACCCAATTCAGAAATAATTTTGAAAGCTCCAATGATTTTCATAGAGAAAAGAGCAAGTGCTGAGCAGGAAGCACTGGTCCTCGCTAAGTCTTGTTTTTTGTGAAATCTCAGTGGTGACCAAATGCAGCTTGTTCCTTCCCCACARCTTGCTTGGAACTCCACAACTTTCACTTAACTGTTGCTTATTTGTGTTCACTTCTTTTGATCAGGTCAACTGTTGTGGTAACAATGAGCAAACACTACTATGGGAATGGAATTGTTAACTACAATTGCAGAAAAGCTACATAGCAGAAGCTTGCAAAGTCTTTGCGGTTTATCCCAACAACATAACTGCCTCATGGTTATTGGCATATCTCCCAACTTCCAAGATGTTGTTAACGGCAAACAAAAGTACAGTACAGCTTTATTTTGTGGAGCATCTGCCATGCAAACATATTCTCACATGCTTTACCCAGTAACACATACGCAGTATGGGAAATGCAAGTAAAATAATGTTTTAGCAGTAATATTTTAGTTTTATTGAGGAGAGTTCCTTACAGCATCTTTCCAGAGAATAACAGGGTTGATTTGACCAACAGGATCAGCTGCTGAATACTTCAAAATATCAGCATTCACCATTACTCTACAGTTGGTTTTTACAAAGTTTATTTCATATGGATTGTGTTGCTTRTAGGAACTGAGTGCTCATGTATCGTGCAACTGTTCTTTCCCATTATTAATAAACAAACATTCAGGGCTTTTATATTCTAGTGACCTCTTGTTTATTTCTCTCTAAATTATGTATCTACCAAACTCTTCCTTAAACCATTTCCCCAAATGTGGCTGCTTAAAAGTTGCTAAGTAGCTGTTAAAATGCCTGTGCTGCCCATAGCTCTAATGACTACTTCTGCCTTCTTTTTATTATATATCATAATTTTGCATCTGAATCTTCCCAGAGCATGGACTTCTAGCAGAAAAATATCTGAAAGCATTTCAATATGCTAGCAAAAAAGGGCTGATTCTCTTCAAACATTTTTTTTGAGGCTCACATAAACTGAGTCAATTATGTAAACTGAGACAACAGCACTTCCAGATAGCAAATAGGATAACTAACAACAAAAATGTCTCTTGAGCACCACCATTTTCATAGGCTCATGTACATACCTCTGTCCAGGGTGCATAGTGCAATCCCTTTTACTTGTTAGTTGATCCTGCCTCTGTTGAGAAACTGAATAACCATATTTTTGTATAAGCAGTGAAAGATATTACATCAGCATCACTGCTATATGTTACTACTTTTTTCAATGTTCTATACAGCAATGTTTCCTTTATGCTAAATGTATTCTTCATAATACTTTTCTTATCCTTAAAACAAAATTCAGTTTTGAAAATAGAAAATGTGTGTCTTTTAATTTTTAAGAATTTATGTTTTCTAGGAACAAGCTATTTTTTCATGCTTTCAAACTTTTCACAAATGTTTTACCTTTATTTATACTCTTTATGCCTTCCTCTTACATCATGTTCATTCTATCACATTAATATCTATGCCTTTGTTATGGACAGTTCATTCTAACTGTAAATATGAAATAGTAACATACACATCTTTGCAGATTTCAGTAATTACACAGAAGTTTTTATGAATAGTCCACCATCTTAACTTTAAAAACTGTGATATCTATAGCCAGTAAAAATAATGAGTATTCAGGCAGCCTTGATGATTTTTCAGGGTAGAAGCGGGATGTACATGACAGATGAGATGGTTAACACTATAACCTAAGAACGGATAAGGAGAAAGCAAGCTGGGTAAATGAAATGCTTTCTAGAGTTTGCATCAACTTTTATAGACACTATTCATAGAAAGTCAAACTAAATTCATATTGGTGCAATTCTGTTGGTTCAGGGGTGTTAAATCCAGTGTGAATTTAGCCTCTCTTTTGTGCCATATTAGCTACCATCAACAGCTGGCACCATTCCTCAACTCTCAAAGGAGTCATAAATCCTTCTCCTTTGAAGCACTTCACAATGCAGGGAAGCTTCTCCCTCTTGGCCCTTGCTGTAACCCTGAGTGTAATTCTACACTGATTTCCACCTTGAAACTTGGCTATGAGGTACTACTCTCCCATCAACTAAAACCACTTTGGCTTTCCTGAGTCTTTGCCAATGGAAATGGTGCAGTGGATTTAAACAACAGGAATCGGCCATCTCCTGGAGTGTCACCTGGCCATGCTAACTGGTTTTAAGGCACAGAAGTCATATCGTAACAGCATGGGTAACAAGAAATAACGGAGAAGGCTGCCTAGCGTGAGTATCAATGAAATGAGGAAGGAGAGCTCACACCTTCTGGACTGCATACTTTCAAATTGGATTTGGGCCAGTCTTATGTTCCTGTGCTGATAGCATTTTGCAAGTGCTCAAATGCCAGCAACAGGCTAGCTTATTCTGAGACTCATTGAGCCAAATGGCCTAAATGGGAGATCCGCAGAGATTGTAACTACATGTCTTCTTGCTTAGACTCTCGGGATTCAAAAGCCAGAGACCAGCTTTCTGCAATTCCAGCTCTTTTAATGMATTTGAGCCAACATAGAGACGGTGCTTTAAATCGTAGGATGTTTTTGTTTTCTGGAGGGAATAGTTAAGGCAACTGAATTTTTGTCTCCCAGCTCTCACAGTTCCCCAGGGAGGAGCAGGGTTTTCCACTGCTTAATAGGCGTAGATTTTTCTTGCTGGCCTCTTTCAAAGCTGTCAGGCAGAAGTGTGCGGTCAGTGGACCATGATGCCCCTCTAAGACTTCCTCCCAGCTGCCTGTAACAGTAGCAATATTGTGCCCTGCTTAAACAGCCACCATTCATGCTAGGTGCTCTGGCTTTCCCCGATTGCTGTCAGCCCACAGTGAATTCCTCTGCACATGTGCATAAGAATCACTATAGCAGTCACCGGTAAGGATTGTTACCATTCAGATAGGTATTATTTCCCTTAATAGTGCTGTCTGCACACACATTTCCTAAGCAGTTTCTTTGGGAGCTAAAACTGTCCAGAGTCAGCACTGACCGGAAAATCCGTGCCACTCTGTGTACAAATGCAGTAACTATGCCAGGACATGCATAACATGCAGTAGAAAACAGCAGCAACTTGTAAGCTATTTTAAAGAGTAGTCTTATATAGGGGCCCTCAATACAGTTTATGCTGCGAAAATAATTAATTAATTGCAAGGCTGAGCTATCTAAATGTCTGCAGCCACGGTGCAAAAGCTGGCAGAGGAGTGAACAAAAACGTAGGAATCCAGAGCTCGATCGCCTGTTCTGTCTCCACCTCAGTGCCTGGCTCGCCTTCCTACTTTTCATGTACCATACAATGCTCTGCAAACATTACTTTGCAAACATTATGTAGGTGGGCCTCACAACATCTCTGTGAGGTAATTAAACACACAAACCTCACACTGCTAACAGGGAAAGGGAGGCTCAGAATTTGGCTTTCTTGCCAGGGTTACAGGGAGAAGCAATCTCACAGTATTTCAGGCAGTTTCAGGCATTGCTTATTAGTTCTTTATTTTAGCAGTTGTGAGGACTGTGCTAATCCATGGGKTTTGATTTGAGTCACAGCCCACATCTTCAGGTGGGCTTGGTCTCACTCAGTTTGTCACTGTGGGCTGCTTTTAATCTGCAGAGAGAAACAGACTCTTGTAGCGTGCTCCATTTCATCCTTAAATGGACCCCTGAAGCATGMACTATGAACAAAACCACCACTAACTCTGATAAAGCGGGACTGCAGTAACTACTCAGCTGCAGACACCTACGGTTGGGTGAGATGAACCCCACTCTTTGCCTATGTCCATACTAATAAATAAAGTAGTGCTAGAAAAAGTCCTGGGGTTTGTCAACTATATCATTAAATCATTAGCAATAACTGGGTGCAGTTTTGGCCAGGGCTGACTAGGACTTTTCCAAAGAATTCATGGTATGGTTTGAGGAGTTCACACTGGCCAGGGACCCAGTAGCATTTTGGTTGCGGCCACTCTTTTGGAGACTAACAGAATTTAATATGATRGATGTGAACTGTTCCATGCCAGCTGGCCTTAAAGAACAGCCCCTGATATCTTTAAYTTGCCAGTATAGACAAAGCCTTTATGTCCAAACCGGAAAGTTCAGAAAATAATGATGTTTTACTAAAATCTGTGYGAAGAACCATTTTCCAGATGACACTTTGTCTCTGAGGAAAGCACTAATCAGTTTCATGTACATCCTGTATACTGGGCAAAACATTTTGATTTCATTTTGAATGAGGTGTAATGAGGTTTGAAAATATGTTAACCCTTTCTGATTTTGAAGRAGGTCAACGTATCTGGTAATTTAAGTGTTCTGGAAGCACAGTCCATTAATGTGGACTGGTCAATGAGAAGTGTTTCTTCAAAGGTTTGCTGACGCTCTCTCTTCTCTGGGAGTAAAGCTGCTTTGTTGTGATGTTGCATGGGATAAAGAGTGTTTCTGGCAGACTTTGAAAGTATCAGTGTTTTGGTATGAAGGCTATTGGTGTTTTTTGTTAGTTTTATCTGCAGGAGGCAAGGTTTTGGCTGGGATAGAGTTAATTTTCTTCCCAGTAGCTGGTATACTACTGTGTTTTGGATTTAGGGTGAGAATAATCTTGATAACACACTGATGTTTTAGTTGTTGCTGAGCAGTGTTTACACYAAGTCAAGGACTTTTCAGCTTCTCATACTGCCCTGACAKCAAGGAAGCTGGAGGTGCACAAGAAGTTGGGAGGGGACACAGCCAGGACAGCTGACCCAAACTGGCCAAAGGGATATTCCATACCATACGACGTCATGCTGAACAAACAAATTGGGGAGGTTGGGGTGGGGGGGCATGGCCACTGCTCAGGAACTAGCTGGGCATCAGTCAGTGGGTGGTGAGCAATTGCATTGTGCATCACTTGCTTTGTATATTCTTTTATCACTATTATCATTTCCCTTCTTTTTCTGTCCTATTAATTTGTATTTATCTCAACCCACAAGTTTTACCTTTTTTTCCGATTCTCTCCCCCATCACCCTGGGTGGGGGGAGTGAGCGAATGGCTGTGTGGTGTTTAACTGCCTGCWGGGTTAAACCACGACAGTAAGATAGTTCATTTCTTTTTGCTGAGTGACAGATATCAGGTCCCCCAGACGTCAGATGTAAGATACAGGTTGCCAGGATTCAAAACTATGGTTAGACAAAATTTTCAAAGATGGTTAGAAAAAACTTTAGAAATATACTTTTGTGACTACTGCCCTGTGCCTGGTCTAGCTACAGAGGGCTGAGAACTTTTAATAACTGCTCTTCCTTAGAAAAGAAACCTTGCATTTTCATTGTGTGCTGTGTTTTTGGTAAAGATTGTCGGAGGATCTCCTAACAGCATACTTTCCCCATTATCTCTTCTTATGGGTTCTCAAGCAGTCTTTGCACACTCCTGATTTTCCCTTTAAAAATACCATAATAATCCTTTATGTAGCTGGCTGGTGGGTGGAGACGCTCATGTCCTGGACGCTTGTGGCGAAGGTCAACAGAGTAGACAAGGTTGCGGTATTTTGTGTTTGTTTTGTGAAAATGTTCAGGAACAAAATCGTAAAATATTTATTTTATGTATTGTTTCAAGTATTATGCAAAACCAATAAAAGTAAGTTGAAAGAAAACATCAGCATTTCTGATTTTAAATATCAAAGGGCAGGAAATTCTCCATCCTTGATTTCCCATTGGGATTGCAGCGATTTAGTGTTTTGAAATTCCCTGCTTTAGTGTGGTATAACATGTAAAGGATAAGCAGGATGACATTGAATTTCAGCTTTGTTTGGTTCCAGTCAGACCCTTCATAGTTATCACACCATTGTAAGGTGACATCCGTAAGCTTCCAAAGATATCACAACCTAAACACTTTTTGA
Source organism: Oceanodroma leucorhoa (assembly GCA_030449065.1). Classification (NCBI taxonomy): domain Eukaryota; kingdom Metazoa; phylum Chordata; class Aves; order Procellariiformes; genus Oceanodroma; species Oceanodroma leucorhoa. The sequence continues at coordinate 2,312,943 of JASVER010000029.1, read as the reverse complement.
TACTGGATTAACATCCTTTCCATGGGAAAGACACATTTTTAATCTTTTTCCAGGCTTCTGTGTTATTACAATGGCTTTTTTTAATCCCTTCTATATAGTCCTCAGATAAAAATAAATGTGCGATCAAGCAGTGTCAAATCTCCATGTTGAGAAGGGAGATGGACTTAGGACAGAGCTTTCTCTCATAAAGCAGTATAACTGTGGGAAAACCAATATACTTCAAAATACTAACCAGGCTGACCCATGTCATATTTAAAGATGCTGTTGTTAGTGAGCACCACCAGAGCAGTTCAGTAGTAGCTAAACAGCTAGTGTCTAGTAGAGGTGAATAGGCAGCCTTGAATGAGGGGTTATGTCATCACAGCAATGTCCAGAATGCCACTGATGTGTGATGGCTTCAATTTTTGGTGAACATTCAGTGATGAACAGGACCTGTTATTTAACTTGCATGTGGTTAAAACAATAGAAGACAGTAGTTTTATTCAATGATGGTGGATAGGATTTAGGCATAGAGAGGAAAGCTGCCTTTCTGCTCTTCAGAAAGGCGGGGCTTAGTCTTGCTTGGGAGCTGGTTTGATGGCTGCCACCTGATTTTTCTGTACATGGGGGATGCTGAGTGTTGTCCACATCAGTCTCCAGGGCAATTAGTGTCTGTGGAAGCTGGAATTTCTAAGCAGCACTAGCCAAGTCTCAGTAGACCTCCTAGTTCAGCTAGAGCATGATTTCCAGTGGCCAAAGAGGGCTGTCTGTCATCTGCAGATTAATTTAGCAATGGCTGGAAACTGAGCTACTCAAAGAGCCAACTTGTTATGTACAGGAGTTAGAATTCTGGCAAGCTATTATTTTTTTTCATTTATAGAATCTAATACTGCAATGGATGTTTCCCAATGTACTGAGGAAGGAGGCCCCAATCAGTTGTGAAATAGCACACTGAACACAAGAAAAACATTGAAAAACCTACACAATAACTTTGTTATCCTTCTCTTGGATTACTGTACATCTAGATGGGAAGATTAGTCTTACCTAGAGATTTTTTTACTTAAGGAGTTTTTGTTTGTTGTTTTCAAAATTAGAATCTCTTTGGTTTCAGTTTTATGATTTTTTTACCAAGTCTGATTATTCTGAAACAGACACTTCATTAGGACAAACCCTTCTGTTTCCTCTTGAGGGGAAGTCCTGAGAAGGCAGTTTTCATCTCTATCCTCAATCACATTTTCGTCCAAATTCAATTAGCTTCATGCAAGATGAATGTGTCAATACTAAACACAGAACAGACCATCTGATATGCAGAGCTGGCAATGCTCACCCTCTCCTTTAGGTGTGTCCTCACGGTTCCTGTTGCTGTGAATGTGTGATGCCTGCTGATACTCCAGGGATTTATCTAGTGGTTTCCAGATGGGGAGGGAGAAGTGGGGGTGGTGGTGATCAGCTTTAGCTAAAGAATCACCATTGTACCAGCCAGGGTCTTCACTCCCTCTGCAGATCAGAGGCAAATGGAGCCTCTCATACGCTCACCAACGTGTTACTTGCATGTGCTGGATTTACTTACGTACAGGTTCATAAGGAAAAACCAAATGGTCAACAAGCACAGGACTGATTTAATAACTGTGCTCTTAATTCACCAAGGTGCCTTTCAGAAATAAAATCTTTACAGTGTTTCTGATCTAACGTGACACTTTTTTCAAAATATCTCCCCTCAAAGTTGATTTTTCTGGCCTGAGTTCCTCAGTTGACTTTATGAGGTGAGAGTGCTCATCAGTCTGCACTATTAGTTCCTGTATTTACTCATCCATTACTCAACAAGATAAATGTAGTCATACTGTTAATGTAAGAAATAGTACACAGAATTAGAGGCAATGGGAATGTTACTCCCTGCTCTTTCAGTGGGTTGGCGACCTTTAGCAAGTTTGTGTAATCAGTCCTTTCCTCCATTTCCCATCTGTACAGTATCTAACTGTAAAACTTAGCCTGCCTCAAGGGTAATGTTAAATAATATTGTAAAAAAATAACTAACATAAAAATGGAAAGAACTAAAAAAAAAAATAAAAAATCACAGAGACACCAAATGTTTTCCACATGCAGAGCAACGTTAAAAACTCATTTTGTTGTTTGTATCAGTCTCAGCATGAGATCTGCTGCAGTCACTTCAGTCAGTAGGTTAGCATTGCATTGCCAGCACTGAAATAATAGAAATGCATCTGCAGCCATAATACAGATGTGTCTGAGCAACAAGAGTTTAGAACCAAATGCAAATTTCATGTGTTTYCATAAAAAGAGGAGGTACTTCAAAACCTCTTTTAATTGGAACGCAGCATATTTCCACTGAAAAACTTGTTTGCACTGAACAGCATTTTCACCTGGGTTATTAATTAGAATCATGTGGCATAAAATGAACCGTACCTTTCAGTTTTAAAATAAAGTCAGCCAAGATAATTAGATATAACTTCATTATTTATGTATTATGTAAGTTCTRTTTCAAAAGAATTTTTGTAAATGCTGGGAAAATAACTTTAAACAAAGTTTCTAATTGCTGCTGTAAAAAACTTCATTGTTCTTTCTTTGTAAAATGATATGGATGTACCACTTGCAGTATGTGCAGTTTTATGAGAGTCATGTGGCTCAGGTATATCGCAATATATGGGAAACCGTGACTCATTTGTGAAGAGTGACAAGTGCCATATGTAAATACTACTGACACCATAATAATGTATTAGTGTTTTAAGAAGAGAATTTTTAATAAGAGGTGCTTTCAGATTCTGACAAGGAAAGTGCTTCTGCCCCTTTCTCTCAATCACTTCACTGCACAACTTCTAAACGTACCAYTGCTTCCCACAAAGTATAATTCACTCAGCAATCTTTACCCCCAACAAATTATAACTCGTTTTTTATACTTCATTATAAGCATTATCTGTTATATACAAAGGTACATAACAAATGAAAATAGGAAAACTGGAAACATTATTTTCCCTACTGTTTTATCATTTCTTTAAAGCTAAGAGGAAATAACAGGATTTACCCATAGCTTCAGGAAAGGTGTTCTGTTTACTGTGAAAAAAATGGCATATTTTCCTTTAGTTGTTTGTGAGCCTCACAGCTGTACTCTGCTATTCACCTTGTACTCTTCCCAAGTGGTCTATTAGTCCTAATAACTATGACCAAAGCAGTATTAAAACATCRTTTTAATTCCTTCACAAAAATGCAATGAATCTAGAGTCGTTAAGCAGTCCATGCTGGCCTCCCTCTATACCCAAATGTTCTGGATATCCCACATGTCCTGGTGAGACCATTCGCAATTCCCTCATTTCTGCTTACCTGCCAGCCACCTTGCCGTCGCGTGGCAACTGGAAGAACATTTCTCCTTTTGTGCAAATGCAGCCTTTAACATTCAGGATTAACACTGGTTTTAGAATCCAAATGTAAGCAGATGTTTACACTTAGAGTCAGCTAAATCCTTCTAACTTTAATTGATGAAGAGTTAGGCATCCAGGCTTTCTCTGTAATCAGCTGGGCTAAATCAGTCTCTAGAAATTTCCTTCTCTCTTCCGTTATGAACTTAAAAATCTAGAGGTCAGCTCCCTCAAGTGAAATTCAAAAGTGTCCGCCACAGTTTTAAATATGATGTAGATGTTAATTGTTTGGAAGTTTTATAAAACAGTTGTTCTGCCAAAACAGAGACTTAATTTAAAGAAATAACTAGGTAAGACATTCAGTATCTTAGCAATTGTCTGAAAATATACAGGGGAGAACAATTTTTCTTGAAGCCTATCATGTTAAAATTGGGAATTCAAAAAMAAATTGAAAAACAATAGATCTTAGGAGTTGTTTTTCAATCCCATCTTTAACATAAATACATACTAACAGTCACACTCAAATAGCACAAGACAAAAACCAACATATCCAAAAATAAAATCTTTTGAAAAGAAAATTCTACATTGTACAGCCAGTTTTYCCCTTGGGGGACCAGATAAAGAACAAACTATGGCAGATATTAGTCACATTACTTAATACGCCTACTGCAACAAATTCAGACGTATGGTGATAAGGTTGGTAMCACACACTGAATAGAAATGATGCCATGCATATTAGTCAGAATCAAATTGGTTAACACTAAAAATCAAAGGCATTGTCTGGTTTTGTACAGACGGGTAGGGGATATATGATAGAAACTGCACCAATAATATGTTCGCCATGTTGATTTTGTCAGCTAAGAGTGGAAGATATGAGCAAAACCAGGCCAAAAGGCAATGTAAGATTATTCCCATGACAACAAGAGGTTAACAGGTTAACATTTTTTTCTTCTACAGATGAAGTACAGTTCTCTGTTTCCCCCCAGAAAAGCAGTATCTAGTTGAATAAGGAGTAACAGGGCCTTGCCATTTTTGCAAAATACTTGAGGTTTACTACGTACAACAGGAGGACRTGTCTCTTCAAGAGAATTTATCTTCAGAAGGTAAATCCTGGTGAAGGGAGGGAACCACATTCAACCAAATCCTTTTCTAACCTTCATTTAGTTCCCATAAATAGTAGGTGTTTTCTTTTCTTAGCAATGCTTGAAAGAATAGTAACTATTTCCTTTTTCTTGTTTCTATTACAAAGAAAGCTGGTTTAGTACAGAGGCATGCTATGAAATTAATTTTTACCCTGCTTTTTACTAAATACTACCTTTCTTATATAACGTGCTTTACTGTATGTTGTAGTTATTTAAAGTGTGAGGTACATGATCTTTTTTCTTCTGCAAAAATACAGTTCTTCATAATCACGTTTAAAATACTTTCTTATTCCTTAGTGATGAAAACTTACTACGAAAACAAAGTGTGGCAGGTAAACTGTTTGCAGTAGGGTGACTTAAGAGGTCTTTTACCCTCCGATATGCTCAGGATCTTATTTGGATTACACATGGAAGTGAAATCGATAATATCATTCCAGACTTGTTTGAATACCTGTTTACAAAACAGGATTATGACAGTCGCAGATAGCTATGAAACTATGATAGCTTTATTTTCTTTAGACTGGTGATTGACGGCTCAAGACGACTTGAGTGCAGACCTAGGGGACATTTTGTTCCTGTGGAGTCTTTTTGCTGTTTTTTATTCCAGTTGTTTCTGCAGTCTAAAATAAGCCTCTTTAGAATGAAATGTTTTTGCAATTTTTGTGTGGGGAATAAAGATGCACATCACTTGGGAAGGCCTTGGGCCTGCAAGAGAAGAAGGAAGCTACCTGGGCAATTCATTCCTTGTGTAAACTCCTATGATGAGTATTACCACAAGTAAAAGAAACATTTGCAGAAGCTTTGTCCTTTTCTTTTGCCATCTCAAGGACAGGCATAGAGGTAGTCTTGGCTAAGAGATTATAGCCAGAATCTGTTGAGAAGTGAGAGAAGACAAAAGAGCAGTTTTGTGCAGCACTTGTCAACAATACACCTGTTCTGAACCGATGCTTTCATACATTAAAAAAAAAAAAAAATCTAAAAAAGACTCTAAAAGAAAGTCTCTGCTTCTGGGAATTATTTTCAGGGAGAAAGTTAGCCTTTTTAGCATTGCTCCAAAAGACTGCAACCTTGGAAACTGTAACTAATATGTCCAAAACACATGGATTTCCCTGTATCTGAAATACGTTCATAGAGATTATTTCAGTAGCATCTAAATGTTTCCTGACAATAATGGCATTTGTATGGGTCCAGATATGTTATTAATCCCACTTTGAAAGTTGTCAAAAAGATATGTTAGCATCAATGACATTTTCTTTTAATGCAGAAGGTGCTCTTCCCCAATGTCTAATATGACAATTTTTGAAATGCAAATTTTTCCTGTCAAAACAACACTTGCTGTTTTTTAGCTCCATATGTTCTGCATGTAGAAGCGTGATGTATACTGTCTGTACTTGAAGTTCTGAAAGTCATTTTTTGCAGTGCTAAGGTTACTTGGTTTTTTGGTTTGATTTCCTTTTCTAAACTGCACTAATGTAAGAGTACTTCTAATTGATAATTATGACTGTAGAAGCACGTGTTAACAGGATAAAATACCACTATAGATGCCCATTTTTACAGTATGTGTTTGGTAACGTGCTGCACAGATGCCCACAAAATTTTGTATCAGGCCATTGATACAGAACAATTGAAGATAGTGCTTATATATGAAGATTGCTTATAGTGGCAAAAGAGTTTAAAAATAAGTACGAGGCAGGAGAGCTCAAAATGTTTGAGAAGGATGACCAGAATCAAGTTTCAGAGTAAAGCTGTAAGTGGTTGGTGATAAGCTCAGGAGATACAGTCTAAAGTGAGGATTTCATGTTGTGACACATCGAAATCATCTACGCAGCTAAAGAAAACAAGGCCTGAGGCCACTCTTTGGTTGTGTCCTCTTTGCACAGCAGTTGGGCCCAGGTTTCCTCAGGGCATCGTGTGTCGACACAATGTTGCAGAAAGGATTTTGTTTGTGCAAAGTTTTATTTGCAGAGTCCCTGTGGATGGCAGGCATCAAAGTTACCTCAGGGAAAGAGCAAGGAGAGAAAGAGAGCAGGAAAAGGGRAAGGGGAAAGCTCACTTTTAACCGGCTGACCAATTTTGCAGTCATTGTATAGCTATCCATGGGACCCTACTACCTTCAGACCCGAGCAGTGTGTGGTGCACAAGTGAGGAACTAAGGAAAAGTAGTTTCCTGCCTTCTGCCTCTAAGTGCTCTATTTTCACTTCTGCTGAAGCTGTCTGCTTGACCAGACCTTCCACGTGTATGTTTTGAGGTTTGTTTGATGACTTCTAAATCTCTCCTACCTAGTTTGTTGGTCCAGTGCTAGTTCTGTTACCGAAGTCTGCATCTATGCCAGAAGGTGAGTGAAAGCAGTGGACTTGTGAACACGTTACCTAGTTGTTGGCATGCTTTTGKCATGGGTTGTTCTCACCAACTCCTATTCCTTAAAAATGAAGTCCTGGAAAGGATGAAACCGGACTGCCTCTGTGGGTGCCAATGTTTTAGGGAACCAAGGACGCCCAGCTCTTGAGAAGCAGGTGGCCACTGGTGTTTGGTACCACTCGGAAAGTGGTCAGGGAGACAGTCTTATTAGGCAGGAGGAACCCGATGCCTGTGTCAGCTTACCGGCACTCCGTCTTCTTGTCCTTCCTGAGACTGTGCTTTTGTATGCAAAGCGTACGGTATGCAGTGGGCACACAAAAAAGGTGCCAAAATTCATCCTACGTTGCTCTGAACAGCCTGAGGAGACTCTTCAGGGGATTCGCTCTCCCACAGACCTTTGATTTGCTTCTTGGAAAGAGTGGTGTGTTAGTCAGTACTTCTAAGGCTTTGACCCTTCCTTTGATCCAGTAGATAAGTGGGAAATATGTGAGAAAAACATGTGGTTGAAGTTGAGACCTAAATTTTCACAAATTAATCCTATGTTTTCCTCCCATTAGATCTTTCAATCGAAAGTTAAAGTTAAAATGGCAGTGACCGTAGAAAACAGCTAGAAGAACAGCCCAGCTCTGCAACTCAGAGGAGCAGGAAAGACAATTATGTGGTCCAGAAAATGTTTAAATACAGAGAACTTTGATGTTTCACATCAGAGCAACAATAAATAGAGACAACGAATTTGCCTTTTCCCTAGTATTGATATTTTCCTCCCATCTTCCCTCCCACTTAGAACTGGTTTTGTGGTGGGAGGATCCATTACGTAATCTACAGATGTTTTACATTCTTTAAAATGTAAACTAGAAAATGAACTGTAATACAGATTCATCCCATGAGGGTAAAAAATTAGTCTGCTCTTGGATGCTGGCACCCCCTCAGAACATGCCTTCAAGTTGTGCCTTGCCTGTTAATGCAAACTCGACTGTGACTTATTGCTTATTAAAACCCAACATTTATATTGCTTAGTAATTCTGGATTTGGCTCCCAGTGCCCATGTTATAAACACTTGAAAGTAGGGATGCCATATTGAAACACTGACAGATTCTCAGGGGGGTCAGGGCTACTGGCGCCTCCCTAATGAAGTCACGCACTGTTAAACTTTTTTTCCTTAACTGAAGAAGAAAACAAAGCAGTTAAACTGCTACATCCATTTTCCAGCAACATTAATCCATTTAAAACCACTCTTAACCATAGTAAATCACAGGTTTGTGAGAAAATGAACTGCCTAACGGTTCACCTCAGGCTATTTAGCCCACAAACAACTTGCTGACTACTGGCAACAATGGTTGGTTGGGAATTATTGCTCAATTTAGTTGTAATTACTTATTTTGCTGTGTCTTCTGTTCAGACTAGCTGAGGGTCTACAGCATGGCAAATTCCAGAATGAAATGCATTGCCAAGGTGCTGCTGGAGATTGACACTGACAGTGTTGAAAGGTTATTTGAGCAATGTGTTTTAACTTTCTGGAGGGAAACCTTCTCTTTCGCTGGGAAAGCTTGGAAAGGGAGGAACTCTCAAAACAAGTCTGCCCAGACATAGCTATTCTACTCTGCAGAAAATCATCCAGATGTTAWTAGAACCTGAATTTTCAGTTTAAGTATACCTCAGTTCTGATACTAAATGGGGAAGCTGGAAACTTTACCCATGAAATATGGTATAGCTGCAATATAATAGTTGCAATGTAATAGTAGTAATTTGAAAAAGCAGCAGATGTAGCATTCTGGCTGCTAATAGTATTTTAAAAGCAACTGTCAGTATGCTGTGATTACACCACATTTATAGATGGGTGGGCATACACACAATACATACCAGTTCAAGATAAGTGTACTTTTTTTGCAGCCCAATTTAGTGGAACACTTAACTTGCCAAATGTAGGTCTAAATTTTCAGGTAAGTATAAGATTTTATCTATAATAATTATGGGAGCTGTTAATAAGGCCTGGGGAGGTAATACATAAACAATCACAATTTTTATAGATCTTGGGCAATTTCATTAGCTCAAAGATTCTAGTGGTATTTGCTACCAATGGGAATGTTTATATGTGCAATTCTCAAGTTGTATTCATTATACACATATTTTCATGTAAGAAAGGCTAAGTAAAGTTCTTGAAGAATTCAGAGGTGGCAATTCAAGGTCATATGAACAGGGTGAGCTTTTTGCAATCATTCACTGCAGAGAAAATTGATCAAATGTGGGCCTGTTAATTTTAAAATAAGGTGTGATATTGAGAAAAGTGGCTTTTGTCTCTAAACAAATAAAAACAATGGCTTAATTTCCTTTTATAAGGCCAACAAAGGCCATGGGTAAAGATTCAGCAAAACTCAGAAGTATTTGAAGTTTAAGTGCATCTCAAGATTACGCAGAGTATTGATAGGGAACTTCCTCGTTTTACATAAACATTGATTTAATCACTAACAGATATTATTACAAGGCCCTCGTTTTGGGGGAGGTGCTTGTGCAAAGCCTGCAGGCAGGACAGATTACATATGTCAGTCTGCTCTGGTAGTTCCTGTACTTTCTTTTGTCCCTGTCAGAGAGGAGAGACAGAACTGGAAATACCACAAGTGTAACAAGGCATTGGAAATCCTACAGTTCCTACACTCTGATATTTCATCAGCATTCGGGATGAATCCACCTTAAATCTCCTCCCAGGCAGCCTGCAGACGAAGAGCATGCAGCCTGACTCCTTGTGAAATATTGCCCTTAATTTTCAGCTATTTATATGAGTGGCCAGTTGTTTTCATAAAAGATTGCCAAGACTTACGAAGTAGTGTTGCTTTTCACACTAACAGGCTTTACATCTATAAAGCCTTAGGCAGCTGGAATGATGCTTTTACATACTAGAGGACTTTATTCAAGTGCTTTTTAAAGGTGATGGAGAATAGGAAAACAGAAATATGAATAACAGTAGCATTTTTTTGCCTCTGAGATCATCTGTTTTTTCATAGAAGCATAGAAGCTGTTTGCTCTGCCTTAAGTTCTTTTAATCAGTTGTGTTCACAAGTGTATCTTTTAACTCTAAAGGAATGAGAAATTATATGCAGTACTCTGCAAAAAAAAAGGAAAGAAAAACTCTTTTACCAAACAATGTTGTTATGTAGAATCCACTTCTTTCTACTATTGGTAAGAGCAAAGCATATTGACTTAAGGTTACTTTAAAAAAAGAAATCAGATGGATTCTTAAAAAATACTTGACATGCAATCAATGTGCAATTAACACAGGTCCTCCATTTGGAGGTACAATAATCCCTGTCGCCTCCTGCAAAAAGAAAATTATCCAATCTTTATTGTCATGTTTGGCTGATCATGTATATCAAGTACCTCATTGATTATTGCAATGTTGGAAGAGACATATGTGTTGAACACCATACTCAGCACATGCAGAATGGAACAGAACAGAGTGAAGAAGCCTATAAATATGGTTCCTACTCCAATAACCTTTTAACTGACTAACCTGGCTTTTCAAAACTTAGTTGTCTGCAGCTTAAAAGGTCAAAATTGTGCATGTTCAAATTTCATGCCAGAAAAACTCATTATATTTTTAAAACACTATACACTCTAAAATTATTAAAATAGCTAWATGTTAATTATATGCATTTAATAAGTAGAAAATTAACGTGCCACTTGCTGCAATTCTCATGACAAACACTTTCAGATCGTTACTTGCTGATTTTTGTCACAGGTAAGAACTTAGCCCTATTTATTTCAACTACTTGATTTGCATCTCTCTTCTTAAAACGTGTAATGCTTTAATTTACCATACAGATAGAAGTTGAATAGAATGACTTCAAAAACATTTTTTTCATAGATAAAGTTTTCTCCATAACATAAAAAAAAAAMCAAAAACACTAAGGGCATATTCTGTCTGGGGTATATACACCCTGTTTATTGCTACATATCTCAAATCCTCAAATGCAGGTGGTGTGAGCCCAGGCATGCTGGAAATGGAAACCTATGAACGATCATGTAATACTGGAGAAGTAATATGAGATGCATTACTGCATTAGTACAACTGACTAGAGTAGATTTTCCATCCGCTCTCTGCATGAACTTTTTTTCTGCCAGTTGTGCCCTACTTTTCTGCAGTTTTATTTACACTGTKTTGGCACAGGCCTCCTTGCAGAAGACTTCCTGTTTTCCTGTGTGSTCCTTGTAGTATCTTGCAAAGAGGTCATCTTGCCTGAGAGCACCCTCCTYCAGCAGAATCTTTTGCTATGGAGGATGGTGCCTGTGTAATATGGTATTTCCCTTTTCCAACAGGTGGTACTGGGCCATCATAGCCAACCAGGCTGGTGTCAGGCTCTCCAATTTACTTATCAAAGGACCTGAGTTGATGTCACATTTCTTCTTAATATCATGTCCTTCCATCCCTATTCTCTAACAGCAACTCTTTCATTTTTTTCTCTTTGTTTTTTTAAGCTCCACTTCCAACTGCTCCATGATTTGKTTTTTTTTTCCATGGGAGACTTGTAAGTCCCATTCTAGTTTACTACATTTCAGCTTGAGCAACAGACTCAACATCATGGCACGCATCTGATCTCAAAAAAGGGAGTTGAGAGCAGATAATTTATTAATTTATTTTCTTATATAAATATAAATACTTTCTCACATGCATAATGAATTGCAGGCTGCAATCCTATGTGGAAATTCATCTATATTACTGAAAATATTATTAACTGAAAGTAACTATACTTTCCTCTTCTCCAGAAAGAGAAAACAAAACACAGACTAGTCCAGAATTCAGTGATTCAAGAGATATGAAGGTACAATGAAGATTTGGAGGAGTAAATTCTACTTGTATTTACCCACTTTTTTGTTAAATCTGACCACTTCCAAACACAGCAGTGTTTTAAGATTTTCAACAACAAATCCTCTGTCACTTCAGGGGAAGTGAAAACCAATGCTATTATTTTCAGCGTGGCTGCCTCTATAAACTCACCAGCCCAACATCCAGGACTACATATAGCAGAGCCAGTCCTACCAGTGCTGCAGTAGTCCTAACCATGAAGCCCAAACTGAGATTTAAAATATCCCAAACTCAGGGATCATTCAGATCCAAGAATATGATTTATATTTATCTTATATGATTTTTAGAGAGTGAAATCTTGGAACTTTAATGAGCTCCAGATATAGGTCAGGACTATGAATCCAATCTCATCATAGATTTCAAGAAATGAAGTTCAGAGGCAGCTCTCCTGTTTGAGTTCATTGCTAACTCGATAATGCATTTGGTCTTTACAGCTCACCATCAATACTCTTACTTCTCTAAAATGGGAACAGAAAACTGATATCTTCTTCCAGATCTAACTCCTATGAATACGGCTAGTGCTGCTTATAAGCAGCAGCTTCTGGAGGTCGTTTAGCCAGTCTTTAAAAGAGATGTCATATATCTCTCTCAGCTTCCCCAACAGACATATATGGTGATCTACACGTGTGCAGTAGGTCCGCATATGTGCAGCAGATATGTCTGGGGTTATTCTTCCTCCTCCCTCTGCTTTCTGACTGGTTGAAATTAAAAAGTAGAATAACCAGCATCTAATGTCAAATTCCTATTCCTGCTCTCTGATGGATCCACTACTGACTCTGTAGCCAACTTAGAAACTTTCAGGAGAGAATGAGCAGCTGCTTTGGGACTAGTTTGGAAATGGACTGGGACTGGAGAGACTCTTGGCCTCATCTCTCAGTACYAGCCCCAATATACAAGCAGGCGGAACAAACTCAAACCACAAAGGGAAGTAAGCCAGCCCAGGAAAAGGACAGGAGAAGCCCATCCACYCCTGGCAGGAATTCATAGCAGTGATGGCAAAGTCTCAGTTTAATCCTAAAGATTAAACCCTGAAGTCATTCCTTACTTCTTGTTCATGGAAAACATTTGCTAGCAGCAAAAATGCCCAAACAACTCTATTTTTTGGATGAGCAAAAATGGGTCCCTGCTGCATTTCTGTGCCACTTTACACATCCAGGATCCAACTAAGTCTTTTTCAGATGCTCTGAGCAGTTTGGTAACACCTTATTTTTCATCCCATTGATGTGCACCTATGAGCTTTTACTGGCATCAGAAATTAAATTGCTGCAGAAGCTTTTTCTCCTGGTATTTCCAGCTGCAGTGGTAGTAGTGAAAAATCTCCTAGCATGAGATGTAGCATGATTTCCCACCAGTTCTGTGGGTTGCAGGGGTTAAGGGAATTCARATAGGGCTATCAACTTGTATATAGTTATTTCAACCTTACTCGCAAAGTTTTCAAAGTTCATCCATCATCATAATGGATCCTGTGGGATCCTGTGAACTCTGGGGAACATTAGCCGTTTTCCCAATTTCATAACACTAGGACTGGTGAGTATTGTTAGATATTGCAAGATATCGTTTGCCAGGCTGAAATGTGACGTTTATACAAATATGTCCAGAACATACAATTTGTCTGAGGGACTAAATCAAAAACAACCAAAGGTTTTCAAAGAGCAGCGTAAATTCAGGGATGAGGCGGGCAGTGAATTTTGATTTGCTTACTTACATCTCTGCTTGTCTAAGTATACTTAAGGTCATGAAGAASGAGTGGGAGATTTCTGTGAAAAGATGCCCATACCTTAACATTCTTCCTAGAAGAATAAATAGCAAATTTCTGTGTCTGCTGACAGGGAACTGGTATAACAGCATTCATAAAATTGACTTTGAAATGCTGGGTGTTGTTTTTCTTTTGCAATCTTTCAGTAGTATGTGCTCCCACCTAGGAAGGTTAATACAGGCGTCTGTTTGCTCTTTTTAGATGTACCAATATATGAAAAGATTCTGTGTGGGAGATGAGCTTTTGTTTGTTTGTTTGTGTTTATTTCGGTGTGAGGGAGGTGAAGGCTATTTTAAAAACAGTGAGTTCCAAATGTGTTGTTCATTTATGAAACTGTTGCTGTTTCATTTTCTTTGAAGCTCTGGGGTTTTTTACTTACCTGATTCTTTATATGTTTTAATATTTGCTGCAAATGTCACTTTTATTAACAAAAAAAAGAAAAAGAAAAAGACAATACTAATCACTTTGCCTTACATAGGAGAGAAAGCCATAGATGCTGAAAAGGGGAAACTGCGTGAGAAAGAGTGAGAAAGGAAGAGGAAGGGAAATGGATAGCTCTCAGTGATTTTTCCAAACTTGAACCACTGTGCTTTTATTCCTGTCTGGTCATAGATATCAAAACCATACATATGTAGATAAGGAAGTACGGACCACTTTTACCTATAAAATATGAGGTTACCCTTAAGTCCCTATCATGAGCTTTGAGTGTAGTGATACAAAATTGCATCTTTTTTGTAGCACCTGAAGCAACCACTACCGAAGTGAGTGGGATCTGTACACTCACTGGCTTTAATCAGAGCTGGATCAGACCATGAGCCACAGAATTATGTTTCTCCTGGCAGCTATACTGACATGCCTGTCTGCATAAAGGACTCAAAAATGATGTCTTATCCTTGAAAGCAACCCAACACTTTTGTATTCTGATCCTAACTCTAATGATGTTCCTTCACTGGGTTTGAACATCAGCCCTCATAATATATCTGTACATGTGAATATTATTTTTCATTAACAAAACATGTTAGCATAGAGACGTAAATTATTTGCACTTTACAAGAAACGATTTTACTCGTAGGTGTTATGGAGAGTTCAAATTTCGTGAAGTGACAGTTTCCCTTAATAAATATCTTGAGTTGTGTATTTTTTTAAATAAGTTTGTTTTACAAAAATACAAATTATTGAATCAGCATTGTGTTTGTTCTGTTTTCAGTTGGATCATTTTGCAGATCCTGTTTAGGGTGCAGCCATGTGACAACTAAATCAGTATACTGGAGAGGGCTGCAATGTCTACCAGTGGTAAATGAGGCCTCCTGTCTGATGCTAACAAACAGTAACATGGATCGGGCAGTTGCTTAAGCCATAGATACAAAGGTGATAGGTGTTACCTTAAGTTTTTCTTGGTGAACACCTTGGATTACAGTGTTGACCCATCTTTGCACATTAACAATGTCCATTCTTCCTCACACTTCGGCTACTTGAATATCTTTTGATTTTGACGTTTTTAACAATGTGTCTCTGCACATCTCTAGTGACAAACATAACCGGAGGACAAGGACAGGGATACTATCACAGAGTCTTTAACCAAATATATCTTTTTTTTTTTTTCAGAGGTGCGGAGAAATCTCATTTGATAGTCCTGACCAGAATGCCAAATGTGTTCGCATGCTAGGTAAGGGTAAGAGTCTTTTCCCCTTTTGATACAAAAGTTTYTTCCCCTTTTGATATGTGGAAGTACGTTTAATTGGGGATTTCTTCTCAAAAGTAYGTGATAATGGCTGCGGTGATTCACAATGGCATTTAGATAGCTCATCCATATGTAGTCCTCATTAATGTATTCTTTATGGTGAATTTTCAATTACTTGAAGTATATATATATATATTCCAGTAGTGCCTATCTACATAGATAAAAATATAGCTGTACCAACACTGTAATTGTAATCTCTGAGGTACTCAAGTCCAGAACTCATATTCAAAAGCTGAAAATCTCTGTAATCAAGCCAGATTTTTAAAATCAGCCTGGAAAAAATGTGAACTTTTGTAGACTGTACACCTTTAATGTAAAGGAGCGTTTATGTGCTTTGAAAAGGAGTATTAATTTCACAAATATATATCAGATGCCTCTAGGTCAGACCTTCAGCTGCATCAATCAGCAAAAATTCAATCATTGTGATTTTACAGATTTGCACCAGYGTAGCACTTTGCCCATCATTTGTAAAAATTAATACTAAGCAGAAGTATCTATTCTTTGGAAACAATACAGGAATGTTCTGCTATGTTTCATTAATTTCTGTGACCAATTTTATTGTATTTGCTTGTTTCATCTTCAATGCTAGTACTGAAATACTAACAACATGATTCGTATCACAGTGAAAGACGGGGAGTAAGTGTCTAGAAACCTAAAAGATAATGTTTACTCAGAAAAAATGAAATCACGGAACACTTGCAGGATTAGGCTTTAAATGCTGAAGACCTTTCACCTGCCAGGGTTGAGATAAGTGTATGCTGTAAATGAGAGCATTGTATCTAGGAACATGAAGACTGAAATAGTCATAATTTTAAAAACTGCAACTGGCAATGTCTAGGAACTTAATATCCATCTGGGTGCATAGCTGTGTTCTGTAATAACAGATTATGTGGTTTGTTGTTTATATTCATTAAATCCKATTGTCACAATAGACTATAATTGCTGCAGAGGAAATCTGTCATGCTTATAATGCACAGATCACAACAGATGAACTGACACAATGGGCCATAATGATCTGTTACATCAATGATCCATGGTTAGAGGTTCTTAATGCAACAAGCTGACAGAAAAGATACACTGTGATCCTTTATCATGCCAATTATAATCTACAGCTTAAACACCATTGAGTTCACAATACTGTAGTTCTAAGGAAGTTATATCCATGCAAATGTTATTATCCATTAGGTGAAAAAGAGCGGGGGGAGGGTGGGAAGGGGGTAGTTGAGAACAAAAAAATGACCTGAAGATGAAAGTGTTCTGCACAGGTTGGTTCATCATTTGGTTTGGCAATTTTAAAACAAGTCAGTCCAAAATTGGGAGTTTGGCATCACCTTAATGCAAATGATTCTTTAGGAGCAGTGAGCAGAACAAGATCTTGCTTCCATTACGTATATTCTTATCTATGTCTTGTAGTATATGCATGTGCAAGAATGAGAACACATGCTGTGCTCTGTAAGGAAACTGCTAGGAATGTAAAAATGACTCCAAGGGGTCATGCCAAAGGTGTGACTGCCTCWCAGAGGTTACATCTCTTGTATCTAAAAATGTTTCACCTGCTATTATTATTCTTCAGTGTCTCTAACAAATTAAAGACTATAGTGTCATATATAACATAGGATATTACATTTCACCCCAAGGTATCCCAAATCATGTACAGAGCTGAGGTTATTCTAAGTGCAAGTGGATATCCCACAGCTGGCTCTGTAAGAGGTATGGGAAGTAGAAACTAGCATTATATGTTTGCTCTGAGGGCAACTACTGGAGACAGTCTCCACTGCCTTGATTTATCACAGAAATGTGTGTCATTCTGGTAGTGCTGTAAAGCCAGAGGGTGTCCACTCTGGTACCTCTCCTTTCACACTGAACTCTGTACAGAAGAGCAGGAGCCAGAAATTGTGCAACCTAAAAGGTCTAAGACCTTGCGCTTAATGCGTCATGTAGTGTCCAATTTCAGATTTTACAAGGCAACTGAACTTCCAAGAGAAYGAAACACAAAGTTTGTCACTGATCAATGCAAAGCTGACATTATAATGTCTGTGGGCGTAACTACTGAACAAAGCACAACGTGCCTTCGGAGGGGGACATCTTTCTTGACTGCACAGTCTTTGAAATGTGCTGAAACAGTCGTGCTGTCATTTACTGTAACAGTGACACAGTGCTGACAGAAATCTAAAGGACAAGTCCCAGCGACTGCAAGAGGATAATTACTTATTAAGAAAAGAAAAGAAACACAGGATTCTGGAGTACTGACTGTATTTCTTCAGAGATCTTTGAYGCAAGACTGGTCCATACTTGGAACTGCACATTATCGAGCAGTACTCTAAAATGGTAACAGCTGGTTTTCTCAGAAAAGGTCTGTATCTAGGTTATACTACTGGTTGTGGGTTAGCTTCAGTTTAAAGGTTTTTATGAGTAACCCTTGGCTTGCTACTGTAAGTCCACTTTCCTTGAGGTAACATGGATTACGTGGATGAGGTTCTTTTTCTATAAAGGTTGAAGAAGAGAACTTTGCAGTGAAAATCTTATTCTAGTCCTATCTTCCTGCTGGAAAGCAGGAAATAAAGAAATACCTAAACACTTATGATGGCTATAGTGAAAGTAGGTACCTTTTCAATGGACTGACTAGATATCGCTCAACCTGAGGTTAAGAGCAAAAGAATCAGTTTAATGACTCATCTTTCAGCATTGGAGTGACGGATATCAATAATCCAAGTGTGAAAAATAACTTGAACAACTAAATTAAATGGTCACTTAGCAGTGCTTCCTGAGGATATAATAGATAATAACTATGTGCTCTGCCCAGGATATGCTTATTATCAGTGTAATTATGTGTACTAAAGTTCTTACAGAAAATTACATTCTCCCTCTTAYGCTTTATATTGTGCTTGTTTCTTTACACTTCTATATGTTATACTAGCCAAAGCAATACAACTTTTGTAACTGTCACAGAAGAAAGTCGGTCAGCGGCCCACCTCAGCCTTTTGAAGACCAGTGTTCAGATCATCACTCTATCACAGATTTCTTGAACCTGGCATTGGCTAAGGCTTTAAACATCCCTGCACGTCCATTGTCTTTTGAAAAATGGGAAGAGAAGTGCTTCATCACTTCTTAGTAACAACAAGAATAAATTTATAAGTACAATGAGAAGCTGAGGTACTATTGTAATGCAGGTCATAAAAATACCACACTGTCAATAAAAGTGTGTTGTCAGAGGTTACCCTTGAATCTCCGAGTCCCTTCGGAGCCACTGGTAGCTCATGAGCACTTCCAGTGCAAGGTAGAAAATCTGCACTGTTCTGCTTAAATTGGAGCTGTTATCAAGTTAGTGAGGGCACTTGACCGTGACAAAATTGCTAGATAATGCTGAACTGGATGTCAAAAAGCTTTTGCTTTATGCTACGTTCTGGAAATTAGAACCCTGGGCTCCTCATGCCGTTTACTTACTTATAATGATTTTGACTTAAAAAAATTATACTTGGCGCAAAAATTGAGCATATAGCAGGGCACTCACTATGTGGTTATTAGTCCAGATATTCATATTATGCAGGCCAGAAGGGAACTATCCCTCTCCCTAGAGCATTCACTGCTATTTTCAATGGCACAACCTGTGTTTAATTTTTCCCATATGTAGACAGACAAATTCTGGGCTCAGACGTGACACAATGTCATATCATGCAGAGATAATTGGGTTAGTTTGCTGTGAAAATTGCTGGTTGGATGCTTAAGCTAATTAACTCTGCTGGGAAGAATTGCATACTAGCTTGGAAGAGTCCAAACTTAAGGCAACTTAACCGGTTCTCACATCTTAACTAGCTCATCCAAAGCTAACTCAGTAACCTCTACATGGCAAAGCACTGAGTTTTACGAATTTATCCTGGAAAGATTCCCATATCAGGCTCTAGGATTCCCATATCAGGCTCTAGGATATGACATTCCCATATCAGGCTCTAGGATTAGTACAGAAGGAAAAGGGTCTTCCAACTAGAAGAGAAACTTGAGTGTGTAAATAAATACCGGTTTATACAGAATAGATACAGTTATCCTTATATTTGCTGTATAGAAAGTAGGCAGCTGCACTCATCATAACACACAGAAAATTAAATCACCCCATTACTTTTAATCTGTTCARCCTTACTGATGACAGTGGAGTAAGGGGGATGGATGATAAAAGCAAATTATCTAGTTTGTTACTCTAGTAACCAGCCTTCCACCACCAGATTTGGTTTTTACTTCTTACTGAAATGCTGGGTAGATTTTGAAGAGGTCATGTCTCTTGCTGGCCAACTTTGCTGTCTGCAGAAAATTTTCCAGGGGAAATGCGAATCCCCCTCTTAAGGAGCTAGTTAGAAAGATGAAAACACAGGCCTTCCAGATGCCCCATGGCAAATGGCTTTCTTGTCATTATTGTAAACTCCATGCAAACAGGAATAATGTGGGTGAGTTTTGTTTCCCTTTTGGTGTAGACTTAATCCTTCCAGAAGCAGACAGATGAATCCTTGTTGGGAGTAAAAGTAGTTTCCTCACAAATAGCCATTTAAAATTCATCCAAGAAAAAAGCAATCCCCAAAAAAAACGTGGGGGGTGGCACCTTTTTTTTCTTCCCCAGACTACCAGAACATAACTTTGTTGCTTTGAGGCAACAAACTTTTTCATATTCCAGCACAGAGAGGTGCCTACCCCCCCTGCCCCCCCCCACCCCCTGCTTTGTGGCATACTTCCACCATTTATTACCTATGGAGAGTTATGGTTAAAGAAATCGGCATTTGGCCATTAAATGAGTTTCATGGATCCAGCTTCAGTCTTGGTGGCTCTTTGCCCACAGCAGAAAACCACCACACATTTGAACAGAGTTGGCAGCTGCAGCTTAAGAGAGAGAGACATTACTGGAATAACAACTGTGTTGAAAGCCAGGACTGAGGGGTACTGGCAAGGCTCTGGCTGGCTGGCCTCTGCCTTACATAACCGCTGAACTCACCTTCACTGGGAAACAAAATAAAAATCTATTAAAATTTACTTTGAGAAACCTAATCAGGTAATTAACCGTATAACTTAGTGGGGAAAATAAATATTGAAGAATAGTTAAATGTGTCAATTTGCCCTGAAGTAGAGGGAGAAAAAGGAAAGAAATGAGGCAGCTAGTCAAATGGTTCTGCAGTGGTCAAGCTYTGCAGCTTTGCAAAGCTTTCTGGAGACCTCACTGACGTCATTTGAAATGTGACCCTATATCTCTTGCACACGCAAAACTTCTGCTGAAACTGATAGGCATGCATGAGCAATGGTGTTCTAAATAGCCAAATATACAGACTATTTATATCCCAGTTATTCGAAGACTTACACGTGCACTTGACCTTATGCAGACTAAATATTCTATCTGTGCAAATGCTATGTAAATAAGCACATGAATTAATCTTTGTAAAATTAAGCAATATGTTTATGGGAAAAAGGCCTAAAATCTACAGTGACTAGTAAGAAATGTACACTCGTCGCTGTGCTGCCCATCAGGATTACTCAGAACTTTATAGCGGTGGGAGGGGGGAGGCTTAGGATGTCTGCTACAAAAAGATAGGCTTCTGTTTCATGACTAGCTTGCAACACAGGATGAAGRGAAGCAGGTTTTTTTCCACTATAAAGCAATGGTGTGAATGCATACAGAAAGATAAACACTATGTCTCTTTTTGATATCTTGTTAATGTAGATAAATTCAAATCTAAATATATAAGCCGATGCTATAAGCTTTTCACTTATATTTCATACTGTAACTGCCAATGAAAGTCTCTCTACCAACAATTTATTCTGATGAGAACAGTATGATATAGATAAGATTTCTGGAACTGTAGTTCTTCTACCCAATTGAGTAGACAAAAGGTAGAGATTTTCAAATAACTTCTAATACTTTTTCCTTTTTTTTCTAAAATATCATTCCAGTATATTAACACAATTTAAAAATAAGACTTAACTCCCAATATTGCAACTATGCTTGTAAATGCATTAAAAAAAAGTGGTATCTCTGTGACCTTACCACCATCAAAAAAGAGGCTTATTGCTCCTTCATGTCACCTAAGACCTCCTCCCCCAGTAGACTGTCTTTTCCTGAATTGCAATACTTTCTAAATCTCACCTGTTTTCTCCAAGAACACTCATGATTTGTTCACTGTAGTGGTACAGAGAAGGCTAAAGACTTGGTGCATCGCCCCATGCTTTATCTGGAAGGCCCCAGTCGAGATGCCAGGCTGCCTACATTTGAGTGTAGCTTGGAGACAGAAAGTGGCAAACTGGTGGGCACGAGGCCACAACAGAGACTCCTTTGTCAAGGAGTTTACAGTGCACACACACCATCATTGAGCCACTTAATCACTGCGTTATGGTTTCATGCTAAACAAGTAGGAACTCTTTGTCTTTACGATCATGAGATTTGTGCCCAAAACCACAAAGAACGTAAATATCAAATCCATCTTCTAGTCTCATGACTGTTTGATTAATTTGGTTAAGGAACTATAAAATAGATAAAATAAATTGAAAATTCTGATGCCCTTAGTATATTTTAAAGAGCAGTTCTCTAATACCATCTTATTATTGCATTAATTTTGATTTAATTACTATTTCAGGTAATTATATAGCCTGGTAGGTGAGTGACAATGACCACCTGTTTATCCTGTTCTGTCCTGTAAATCAGGTCAGACTGAAAACACTTGTCTTGCAGTATTCTACCTTTCATAAGGGTGCTGAAGGAGACAAAAACTGGCCTTGGCATTTTGAGTAGGCATATAAAACACTTTTCTAAACGTAATATCTGGTTGTTTTTTTCCTATCACTTAAATGTTAACTTGAACCATATATAGTTTTCTCCTGTGTCTGAGCTTGGTGCAGGAAAGAAATGGGGGTGGTAGGGGACTTGGAGGGAACGCAATAATGAGGATTTGACACCATCTRTATGATGTAAACACACCATGACGGCTTTCTCTAGAAGGGAGAGTTACTGTGTTGCCCACATCTACAAAAGCCATTCATTGGGACCACGGGATCCAGCTGAGATACCAAAGCTCAAGAGGCGATTAAAAAGCTCCTCCTCCCCCATATAAAAATACCCCAAACCCCTGACTCTTCAGCTTCTCTTTCTATCAAAAAGGCTTTTTGACTTGGCTGAGAACCTCACCACATTTAGAATAAACACAGGTTTGTAAGTCCTATCCAGCAGTTGCACTCAAAGCATGGCTACAAATGCTAGCAAATTTAGTGCAGTGCAAAGCCAAGAAGTACCTCCCTTTTTGTCCAAAGCACGCTGCAGACAGAAGGATTGCATTCTTCTGCCCATTTATGTAATAATCTAGTGAAAGTTTAAACTTTGAATTCTGGGCTTTCATCGCCCTTGAGTAGTTAAAAACCCCAGCACCTACTTTTTTCTTTACCCACCAAACTAAAGGCAACACAGGTTGGGGTTAGGTGGTCTCTGTTCCACCTATTGACCCTGCACAAGTCAAAATACTGGGTATGGCTCCAGGAGGATAACAAACAGGCCTATGACTTGCACCCCATGTGGGGAGCACACACATGTAAGACAAGGAGAATCCTGAATTTTGTTTCCCAGACCTTTCCTTTTATTATTTTTATTTTTTTAACTAGGTACTTCTTAGATAAAGCAGAGAAACAGTTGGTTGATTGATTTACTGAAGATGATCTCATATCTTATTTCATGGTATTTGTCACATGAGTTATTGCTGATCCCCTGTTGGAAAAAAGATTTCAAGTGCCTATTCAGTCTGCTTCCTCACAGTTTGATTTTTCCTCGTGCCTAACCTCGTGCCTAAACATGGACAGCATTCATGTAATTTCCCATCTTCTTTGTCCAAAATGTTATGAGTGGGATGTGTTCACCCAAAGTACTTGCTGTACAGAAAATTGCTGTGACTAACCATACTGCTGTAATAACGCTCTCTCAAAAAAATGAGAAGGGGGGGAAAGGAGCAATTATTAGATCTATTAATGGGACCAAATTGGAGAAGAAAACACTTATCCACAGTTTTACAGCCAGCCATCCCTTCATGATAGTATAAATATAATAAAATCTCCAGATGTAAATTTTCCAAACTTAGATTTAAATGGTGCAAATTTATATTTTGTGGTTTGAGCTCATCTCTAGCAATTAATCTTTGTTTCTTCAATTTTTACTTGGTGATACCTTGCAATTTCACAGTCTCTGCAATCTCCTATAGATTACTGTGTAGCTACCCTTAGTAAGAGTGATTTACGTCTGAGAAAGCCATGGAATTCCTGTGCTTTCAAGCACTCAGCTCCTGGCTGTAAATGTTCATAAATTTGTCAGCTTAAGAATTAATTTTCCTGTATTCTTCTCTGCTCTGTGTTGTAAAGGATGTCTCATTGTATTCTGGAGATAAAATTTTTGCTGTTCTGAAATGTTTTTAATAATTTTACCATTCTTACTAAAAATTGACAGTATATTACTTGTAGGATTTTTTTTCACCTTTAGTATAAAAAAGAAAAACCCACAAAATCAAACACCTGCTGTTCTTTGGCCTTGCTAGCTGGGTAGCTAGCTTTCCTTGATGGCTTTAGCTTCCTTTTTCTTTTTTTCTTTTTTTTTTATAAATTATCATTTCTAATGATAATCTGTTGTTTTCTTGTACGACTCATACTTCTTCAAGCATTAAGTTGATCTCTTAGATCATCCCTTGATCATTAAACTACTTAAGCACATATTTACATATTCTCACTAAAGCCAAAAAATGCGTAGGATGAAATATGTTCCCGTGCCAGGCTTGGTCACAGTGTCTAGAACCGTGCATGCTCAAGTCCTGATCTGATCTAAATACTCGAGGCTCTGGGCTGATGAAATAATGGAGTGTGACTGTGAATATTGGTAGTAAACTACAGGAACTCGATTTAGAAACAAGAAATGGAATTTCTGAATCTCGAATAGCCATGTCAAGAGATTACAGTATGTCTTACAGAAAAGTTCAGAGAGTGCTCCTACTGGATTTCCCTTATAGGGCATTCCTCTCATTCTGCAGATGAGATAATGCTGAAGATAGCTGGGATGTGATTCATCTGACAAAATGTCTGTAAACATCTGTAAAAAATATTTTTTTTAAAGTCTACAGCCATCATCTAATGTTCCCTTTTGTAGTAGAAAAGAATGAGAAAGAGGTACTTCCTTAAGACTCAGCTCATTGCAAAATAGACATCTAAAACTGGTCTGAGGAACCCTGCTCAGAGAGTGCCTGTTTCTCCCTGTTGACTGCTAAGGAAGCTGAAGTGTGAATGAGAGCAGTAGGAGGACATTAATCTTAGTCCTGGAGTACAGGCATTGTTTTTCATGGTGTTCAAAGCTCTAAACTTTGAAGTATGGGGGACAATAGAAAATCAGGCTAATCAACCTCATCTGTAAGATAATTTACTGTTTTTTAATATAAGAGCAATTTCTAAGCTTTCAGCATATTTGTAGTAATGTAGATGATAGCAAATTGTTTTTATTAATTGAATTTTTTCCTCACTGCCTTTGTGAAGTCTTAATTTCTCTCTCTCTCGCCCTGTGACATAGCTGCAGGACCTTTTCTGACATCTGAATAGCTCCTGAATTTTAGTTGAATAACGTAAACTGAAAGCATAACAAAAGATTTTTCAGATGCTTAAGCGGTCCAGATTGGCCTGATGATCACACCGTCCTGTGGGTAGAAAATTTGACTGTATCATTAAATGTTTGGATACGAGGACTAAATTCAGCTATTAATATGTGAAATATTATTTTGATTTTCATAACATTCTAAATACACATTTCATCCCATGGTAAAATTTTTAAAGAGGGTACTCCATAGACTCTCCTTGKAAAGAGTATGTCTACGTTAGTGTTTTAGGTCAGATCAGGAGCGTGGTTTTGAGATGCTATCCCAAGTTACTTCAAACTTTGGTTTGCATTATGGAGCAGTCTCAGAATAGACAAACTAGATTAATTGCACCTGAAATAGAGCAAGCCATGTGCTCTGGGAGCACCTCTAGTGCATTCTAGCTGCCACTAGACACTCAGTCCATGAAAATAGATTAGAAGTAGTCCAAACCAAATCCTCCAAAGCATATACAGTGTAGACACTGGGGCCTCAGCTGTGGCTGTTTAAYTCAACCAATCTGCCATTCTTTTGCTACCTGCTTCTGTGAACCTTGCCAGAGAGTCAACACCAGTTGTGACTTCAATCCAACAGCTGCTCTAACACGCAGATTTCTGTACCCACACATTGCCTTCAAGACCATTCAACTCAGTTAAGGTTTAACTGAGGATGCATAGGATGTAGATAAATTGTAATTTATGACAGGTTGTAAGCGTGTGTTTTCCTGGATATTGTTTGCCTGTTTCCAGTACATGTGCCATCAATTTGTGCATGCTACCTAAAACTTCAGCAGGCGTTTGTCTGAAATAAGGACAGGGGAATGGCAAATGTGATTTAGTCCAATGTGAAATACTATCCTTTCTGAAACTTAAGGTAAAATGCCTTTTAACTCTAGGTTAGGATTTCACACTGAGTTTATAGACTAATACAGAGCAAATTTAATTTAAGACTTAATTYGAAGGAATTATTAATATTCCAGAGCTTTGTTTATTGACATACAATAGTGAGATCCTCACATTTTATTCGTGCATATAYAAGATAAGTTGATATTGTAATATCTTTTTGTTTTATAACAGAGAGTGCTAATGAAAGGAACTCAGAAATACTRGCATCATACACTTTATTAGTAGACATTTCTTAGAAGAAAGCAAGGACTAGTGGCCTAGAAYTGACTTCTCCATCTGAAAATAGTGTAATAAACTGACATCAGAATTGTATAACATTATCATAACAAGAAACATATTACCATGYTGACAGAAGAAGAGAGAGTTATTCTCAGTGTCTTTCAGCCAGTTAGATAACAGTATGTAGATAGCCCATACAGATAGAAGTACTTTTGTCTTATTGTTGTTTTTGTTACTAAATACTGTATGAAATCTTGAACATCATCTTCAAAAGAAGCCTGTGCATTTTCACTCCATGAGCTGTATTTCAGGTTCATACAAAAGTAGGAAGACAAATTCATAGCTAAGGTACATGACGGGTCACTTTGTCAAGTCCCAGAATGTGCTCTGACACTTTGATCATTGAGACAGGCATTTGTCAAGAGACAGGTCATTGCTTGTCTAAGAAAAAGACAGAAATTTTACCTCCCTCAGCTCTAACTGCCCTGCAAAGGTTTTCTAATGGAACCTAATTTCTTCACCTATTGGTTTCCAGCATTTTATATTTACAGACTCAGGTCAGTATCTGCCATACAACAAAATCATTGTTAAACTGGTATTCTTTTGCTTTCCTTTGGAAACCTCAAATAGAATTGCCAATACACCCAGCCATTCTGTGAGTATTCAATTAAAATCRCCACAAGACTGCTCCTATTGAAGGAGTTGTGAGGATGTGAAAGTAAGCTAAGGGGTAGCATAAATTACTCGAGTCCCCGGTTAGTACTACATGATGTAGCAACAATAGCAGTCACTGACAGATCTCTGTTGGAAAGGGAAGATGAATGGCAGATGCTCCATTGTAATTTCTTGCTATCAGCAGAGAGCGTAACAACAGGTATTAATCCACTGGTTTAATCAGAGGTAATAATATGCCCAGGGAGCTACCACTTCCAAGGCGCAAGTGCAATCACTGTCATTGTACATTTGTCCTAGAGGGCTCTTTAGGCAAGTGCATGTCATAATATTTTAGGAGCCAAAAGAATCCGAGTGCATATGACTTTAATTATTAACATATTTCCCTTTTCTTAAAAAGAAGGAATGGAAGCATCATAAATCATGATGTCTAATCTCATTTATTTTCTGTTGTTTGAGAACAACACTCAAGGCTTTTGAAGTCTGTGTATTATTTGTTTCACGGGGAAAAATGACATTATAATAACCCTCAGAACAGCTTAGAGAGAAAATACTGTTGATTTTGGATATTTTTATTTTAATCCAATCCAATTTCTCTGTGCCATGAAGGAATCTGTGTTTGGTTTAGGCAGAACCATCTTAGATACCACAGTTGCTTCAAATTGTGCAGCTCATTGAGACAAAACAAAAAGTCTCTTGATAATTGATGACTGAATAAACAAAGAGGAAACTGGAGGCAGATGTGTACTGGAAAGCTTTCTGAAATCCTAGGATRGGATGGGGGAGAGTTTGATTTTGATTTTGATTTTCATCAGAAGCACCACAATTCTCTCTTCACCCTGAACATTTCCTACTTGACATTTTTTGTTCTTAATTTTTGCTGGGGGGAGGGCATMGTTGATGTTTAATTTTAAGTGAATTTCCAGTAGTAAATCTAGAAAGGTTTTAGGCTGGCAGCTGTGCAGCCTCAAGCCCTTCCTCTGCAAAACAGGCTCTGAAGAGGGAACAGCATAAATCCCTCTAACACTGTCCTGCCAGAAAGCTCCTTCCTCGACATGGAAAGATCATCTGCAGGAATTACTACGCTACTAGCACCTTTGTCCATCTGTTTTTTATATTCTTGCTGAAGCTGCCTCAAGAGTAACAAGACGTGCTGCAGGATCTCATATTAGGGACACATTTAACTCCCTCGGTAGGAGCTACACCAGAAGGACAGGTTCACATAGGCAAGGCCCATCATTCAGCTCCTGCCTTTATTTCTCCTGCAGCTATGCCTGCTTCTCTTCTACTCAAAAACTTGCCCACCTTTGATAACAAGTATGCATCTAAGCTGGCTGGAGGAAGAGTTTCTTCAGAAATGTTTGACCAAAATTGTCTTCCTGAAATTAGATCCTGTTACATTTCAGTAAAAGATGAAAACTTGAGACCCAAATCCAATAATTTTTAGTGGAAATCCTTTGGCTGGTAACAAGCTTTAGATTCAGAAAAAGCTGCTGAAGTGTTTTACAAGCACGGTCGTTGAAGGTCTGTACACTTCAGTATTTTATGTGGGATGTACATCACTGTGTCCCCCTCTGCGTTACTCCAGCATATGACAGGAGTCCCTAGTGACACCTCACAGCAGGTTCAGCTTGGCTGAGCAACCTCAGCCACAGAGGAAAATGGGATAATTAGAGAGACACACTAAGGCTTACGTGAAGAATTCCTACGGTATCTCTGAATCCAATATTTCCAGATGGAAACTGAAATTTTGTTTGTGGGAGAAAATGAGCAGTAAATTGCTCTGACAAATAGAAACAATCCCTRTGGAATTCAGAAACTCTTTGATAAAAATATTTTGTAGCCAAAAGTCCAGTTTTCTACCATGTTTCTTGATTGAGCTTATTCACTTAGAGCTAGTAAGTAAGATGTCTACCCAAATGCAGTGACCCTGCTTTGTGGTAGTAACTTATCTAACATAAAGTAAGACGGAGTTGTGTCATCCCATGGCCGTGGATGACATAATGGGAGTGATGGAGCTGATGCAGAAAGTGCCTATGTCAACTGTAGATCAGTGCTATTGTGTAGCTTGTGTGAGTGTCCTGCTGATGGAGGAGCTGTCTGCTTGACGAGATATAAAACTCTGCTTTTAACGCCCTCTGCTCACTGATGATCCTGTGGCATCTCTTTCRTAAGAGCAGTTATTACGGTACTCTAAAAAAGGACTTCTTCAGTTGTAAAATAAGTAAGTCGAACTTTTATTCCCTTTAATTGTTGGCGCAATGTGTAGCAACACATTGCTCTAAATTGGATTTAATTGGGCAAGGGACGAGAATGAAGGAAGGTTTTAGTCATCCTCCCTCTGTTTCAGGTTGGCCAATGCAACACCTGCTCCCACATTCCAGGCTGCTTTCTCCCATGATTGCTGGTGCACAAATACTTGTCAGTTACCCTTTGACTATAACACAAAAAAAAAAAAAAAAGCTGTTTTTAAACAAGTTTCCCGAAGCCAGGCCATCAAAATGAGTGCATCTGTCTTGGTAGAACATTTTTTTGTCTACATTTTCCCTGTCTTCATAAAGCTACCCTAAAGTGTTGGCTGGTGTGTAATGCAAGGCTTTGCAGCAAGTTATTTGTAATTTCTTCTAGGCAAAATATCACAGCAATTTGTGTCTGAGTCTCAGAGTGCCTGAGAAGTGCGAATGTCAATTCAAACGGAGAACTCAAATATGTATCCACTAAATAAAGTAGCAACGCTGGAACAGGGAATTGGCAGGTTCTGTCTTTTATAGTTATTAAGTATTGAAACAGTCACTCCAGTCCCAGTGGGGCTTTGAAAGCATCTGGATATAGCTTATCAGCCAATTAGAAAAAGAATATGAACAAACTAATGACAAACAGTCCCTGTTCACTTGAGGACTCTCACTCCTGCATTTGATTTGGTTCACAAGCACCTGACCAACTGTTAAACCACAGAGAGCTACTGTAAAGCTAGTTTAAATTTTAAAAAAATCTTAAATAAAAAGACTGACTTTAAAACCCCAAAATAAATTAAATTTTAAAATTACAGCATAATCTGTTCCAATTAAAATCCTACACTACTGAAGAAACGTTCCTACCCTGTGGTCTCTGAACAAGGAGTCCCTATGAAAATCATGTAACAAAATTCAAGAGCAGTCTGTGAAGCATAGACAAGATCCCCGTTCTCCCTTATTGCAGGTGCATGTCATAACCATTACACTACAAAGCCATTTCACTCTTGCACACACATACACAACGAACCTTGGATCCTTTTTTGCATAGACAGGCTGTTCCTGCTCAGCACACCTAAAGCTGCAGGCAAGGCGTTCTGCTGGGAGCTACAAGCTGTGGAAGAAGCATTCAACCCAGCAGACAATGAAATTTAATCTGCCCCCCCCCGCCCCCCCCCCGGTTTATGGATAACCCATGTAAATGCTAAACTGATATATAAATTCCATGTGCAGTTTTATTGTTATATAAAGAAAAGGCATCCCTTTTTCTCCTGGTCCTATTTTGTAATGGTCACCAGTAGAGCTTGCAATGAGCCGCACCCTGTACCTGGCACGTGCTGAGAACACTGACCAGAGTGAACACAAGGGGACTSCAGTAAATGAATGCTTCATATCTGGGTGCAAATAGGACGGAAACATGAAAGCAGCAGTGGCTTCTGAGCTCTGCCCCAACCTTAGGTGCTTTTGAGCATGCTCACACTCAGGTCTTTCAGACACCAACTGGGTTTTAAGGTTAAAAAGCAARCAAGCAAAGCAAGACATTTGCACCAGGCAGTGTTGAAGCATTTTCAATGTCAAACAAAAGCTACAGGGGAGTTTTCAGGGTGTAACCCTTGTATTTAAGTACAAAATCCTATTTGGAATTCCTAAATCCCATTTCAGGAACATTTTTTTGATCTAGTCCTTAACATCTTGATGACCTATGCCATGTTCTCACATTCAGTAAGAAACAGAGACTGATAGGTCTCATCTGTAATATCCATGCATAGCAGCTTTAGGCTGCTTCTAATCATCAACATTAATTATTAATAAAAGTTTTATTAGTCATGAGTCAAAAGCTTCTCTTTTTCTGGCAAAGGGCTGGGAAGATAATTTTTCTTTCTAACAGTAGATGTTTTTAAAGCAATAACCCAAAATTTAAACCAGATTTAAATATATTAAATGCAAATCCCCAGATAATTAGCACATTATATAGCTAAGTTGCTAAATACATAATATATCAAATAGCTATTTCTATTAAAGAATATCCCAAACAATTCTGTCATGAAATTCATGACAGAATGAATTCCCACTTTATAGAGACTGTTCTCATTCTAACACACTACAAGATGTCACTGTAGAAACTTCATTCATGTTACCTTCTAATCTATACTTAAGAAGAATTTTAATGATAACACCTGTTGTTGTAATAACAATTTTCAGTCTTTATTGCTTATGGGATCTAAGGCTAATCAGAAACATTACACTTCACTGTTTGAGAGTGATTGATCCCAGTATATAAAAGACATTTTTTTACCAGTGCAAGACATTTCTGTCTTTGTACTTTGCAACTACTGGCATTAACAAAAATCTGGAATGAAATCAGTGCAAATCAGAAATATGCACTGAAGATTTCCTACATGTATTTACTGCTTTGTCTCTCACAGGAGAGACTGCCCCTGCATTCCCCAGCTACATTATCACGTACTATAAAGGAGGAAGTGCAATGAATGCAGTTGGTTTATTCCCCCCAGGAGTTCCCTCTGGTAGTGTATGTCAAAGTACTCCCAGCCGTCAGTCTGTCAGGTCTGCTCGGATGTTTTGGAAGAGAGCGTGCTCTGAATGGGAATGTAACAATAGCAGGCCGATTTTTCAGCAGCCAGCACTGATAACTCTGATAAACAGTCTTCTTGAGCTAAGAAGTGACGCATATCAGAGGTTCCTGCCTTAGACGCCAAGGTTATTCGTCATGTAATTGGATATTGTTGGAGAAAACCATAATTATCCCAGATTTAAAGGCATAAGGCCACCTAGTTGATAATATGTGGTCAAAGATAATCATTCGCTGCTGAATCCACTTTAATCTTTCCTATTCATTTACTTTTAAGAGATGTGACCTAACCAGGTCTTACTTAAACAAAGCTGTGACTTACTGGCTTCATGATTATTGTTAAATTACAGACCTGGCACTCTTGGAATTTCTTTGCTATGGTAGGGTAAAACTTAGACTCTTCTAATTCAGAAGTCCARGAAGTTACCAGCTGACAAAAGCTAGGAACATGTACATCCCCCAGCAGACGTGGAGGTCTAGTTCTAGCTCCAGCCAGCAGAGAGCAGCTGTAGTGAATACCTGCTATTGCCATCAAGTTCTGCCTACACGTTGGCCTATTTCACCCTACAAGTGCAATAAAAATTCCAGTTGATGTACAGGTGTACATCATTAACTGTGCCTGAATTTGCCAGCTGACCCTGGGCTGCCCAAAAGATGGGAAACCTCACAAGACCTAGGCAGTCTGCTACTCCTGTCCTCACCTACCTCTTGTCCCTGCTTCTGCTCTCCAGCTGCTCAGCTGACCCTCTGCTGAAACTGTGTTAGAGCTGGGTCCTAGCAGTCCTAATCGTCCCCTTGGAACTCTAGTGGGAGTTTTTATCACATCGCCCACTGACTGACCCAGGAGATTCTAGGAAGTAGCTGGCTTGGTTGCCCCAGTGTGCTGAGGCAATTAGTCATCTGGTGGGCTACCTCCTGCTTCCAGGAAGTCAAGGACTATCACATCACAACAGGTTTTAGCTCCTGCCCCCAGGGAAACAAACACATGAAAGCTCACAAAGTTATACCAAACAAAGTAATTCCTCTGGCTCGGGCCAGCTGCAGATCTCAGCAGCCTTCTCCCTCACATCTCCTGGCACCAGAAAATTAATATATCTCTTCTCCTTCAATGCTTTGCTCAGTCATGTGATAGGAAGTCAGATTCCCTACTGTGTTTGCTCTCTCTTTCATATGCTAACACACGCTTTTGTGCTTCTTGTTATAAACACCCGCATACCATCCACGTAAGCATTACAAAACCTTCACCATATACAAATCCTACAAATCCTATATGCTACCTTTAAAGATAGATTTTTGTTTGAACAGCCTCATGGTTGCTCATTTGCTTTTTCATATTCCTAGCACGGCAACCGTACATTACAATACTTTCTTCCCTAAAGGCTGCACAAATAAATGAAGCTCTGGCTTTTCTCCAGATATTTTCCCATTGTTAACAGGAATATCTGTTTTTAGACCCTTTCCCGTTTTTCCGTAAAGGTAGCCTTATCTTCTTGATCCATCAGTAACAGATCGTTACTGATGTGGAACTGAGGTTCTTTGAGGTAGCCTTTCCTGTAATTACTGTTTCTGTCATTAATTGTCCCCTGAAACTTGGGCTATCTAAATGGGATTTGATGTAATTCCTTAGGCTTATATAGGGAAAAAAAAATTCTACCAGAGTTCTTTGGAGGTATTTAATTTTGTTGTCTTATCATTATGGAATAACTGTTAATGTTTGTAAGCTCTTTTCCCGTCATAGACTGCATATGGAAATAGATAACCCTGGCTGAAGCTCTAGATTGGTTTTGGTGAGTGAAGTGGGAAAAAGTTTGTAAGAGACTGGTACTGAGCCAAAATATCAAGACTCATATAGATCCTAGGCTTGTTTAGTCATGCTTTATGCATAGATCCAACATATTTTCATGCATATTTTTTCATGCATAGATCCAACATATTAAATAAATTTACAGAAGAAATTATGGAACTTTATAATAAAAAATCTCCTAGTTCTGAAGCCTTTGACTATATTCTCTTACTCCATTAAATTACTGCTTAAGGAGTTTAATCTTGGAAGAGGAAAGAAAGCAGGAGGCAATAAGTAATAGAAAGGCATGGGAAGAAGTGATTGAAGAGCACAAATGAGGGATCGCAGCTCTAAGCAAGGAATTTATATTGCACAATACTGAGAGTGGTAAATTCTCTTCACAGAGAGCACATAGCATCGCCAGGGCAGCAGAGTGCTTTCTCCTTGCCTCTTTTCTACCTTTATATGTTCACAGTAAGAATGTTTATATCTGAGGCTTCCTGACAGTCAACAGAAAGACACAGGTATTTTGAGAGCTCTTTTCAGCTCATAGTATAGCAATGTAAATAAATACCGCACATGAATCAAATAAGCTATTTCTGTTGGTTAACTAGAAGAGACCCCAGGATGACTAGCTCAAGAGTTTCCTCCT
Source organism: Oceanodroma leucorhoa (assembly GCA_030449065.1). Lineage (NCBI taxonomy): Eukaryota > Metazoa > Chordata > Aves > Procellariiformes > Oceanodroma > Oceanodroma leucorhoa. Next base: position 2,279,071 of record JASVER010000029.1, on the reverse strand, counting down.
TTGTGAGGAGCAATAATAATAAGAAAGGGTAATAAGAGAGAGTAATAAGACTTTGAGATAGCTCACATGTATGAAGAATCAGACGTCCAAGACACTTATCACTTGTCTGCTCAAAACCTTCTGATGCCCTTCTACTGAGGAGTCATGTTTAAAAACAGCCAGCTCTGATTATAGAATAATTAAGGGAATTTTAAAATACTTGATTGCAACTGGTGTCCAATCTTTATTTTTTAAAAATGATCACAGGTAATTCAGCCAGAGGTGTAGAGAGGGAGTCGCACATTGCCTGGTATCTATGGTTTTAATTCTCAATATGTCCCACATGTGCATGTGTGGGAGTGGATGTGTTTGCCTTGTCTTTCTACGTCTGCACACATACCTACTCCGCACACATGAGCATTAGTGGGAGTGGATGTTTTCTAGAAGACATACAATGCTCATTGTACAGTACCAAGCAAATGCAAGGTACTATATTGTGTATGTAAAAGGCATTTTACATGGTATAATAGAGAAAAATCACTAAACTGGACATGCTTCATGAATGCAGATAATATTCCATGAYATGGGAAGAATTAGTCCAGCCAAGAAACATGACACCACATATTTAAAAAGGAAATTTGGCTCTTTAAGGAACGATGATACCTTTTCCTCAGCTATTATCTTTTCCATCATGACTTAAAACCTCAGGCTATGATTTTATGGTACCAACGTGCAACATATTAAAAAGATATCCTTCTTAGTCAGATGATACTTATTAGTTCCTGAAAACCAATTCATTTTGGATGCTTCTAACTGGATTGTCTGGAATCAGGACACCCAAATCAGCAGTCCTCTTAGAAACCTGCCGCTTCTAGGTTTTAAAATCTACTGATTCAAAATTAAAAGGGATTTAATACATTTAAATGCTTTTTAGTGTAGCACAATTGGAGGAATCTTACGTAAATTCTTCACAAAATTTAACAACAAAATGAAACAAGTGTCTTCTGTAATGTGGAAAATAGCATATGTGAAAGAAATGCATGGAAATTGCTTAAAGATAGTCAGAATGACAGCTTTCCAAATTCTATTACTGCACATCAGTTCTGCTCAGGAACGATATACCATTACTTTCAGATGGGATGGGAAGATCTTCTTTCCACCCAAGGTCACACACAGCTGGAGCAGAAAAATCACACGCAGGAATTTCTACCTCCCTGTCTTATTGTTTCAGAGCTCTTCATACAGTTTAGCTCATCTCGACAAGCATTTAAGTGCTAGCTCCTCTCAGAGATGCACATCCCTTCACTTACGTTGCAGAGCAATCTGGCTTGCCTCAACATCAACAGTGCTTTTTCGGTATTTAGGTGGGAAGGCAAGGATCTGTTGCAGCCGATTTCAGTGCTGCAGCACGCCGTGCTGGCGACAGGCCAGACAGGGCATTTTCTGAGCACGTCTCGCTTCCAGAGCATCTCAGCCTCCAGCCCGGCCCATGGCTTTGCCCAACATGAGCCAGGCTGCAAGTGTGGGCTGTGGCCGCCAGCCGTAACCATTCAGTTGATCCATCAGTTGCAGCAGGGCTGAAATAACAGATGAATTAGGTAAGCACTCTCCCCTGTGTTAAATCAAGGGAAATGAGTTGTCCCGAACAATATAGAGGATAAAGTTACTTGTGGCTATGAAAGATGATTCCTAGAATTGGTCCTTATCCCGCTTTTCTGACCAGAATTGACCCTTATCCCACTTTTCTGACCAAAATATTGCTTTGGCCACAACACTATTTTAGATTTTCCCTCATGATATACTCAAGTTACATACATACAAATAGCGTTTATATCCAACCCTTTTTAGTAGCATTCACACTTCAGCCATGGGTGAACAGCAGAGCTTATATCTATTACCGTAGTTTGCAACTGTCCCCTCACCTAATAGCCCAGATGTTATTGGCAAGACAACACAAATAATAAAGGAAAAAAAAACATGTTCAAATGTGGATGGACAAAAAAAATATCTTTTAAGTATATCTTCAGAATAAAAGCAACCACAGATGCAAGACAGTTTTTGTCAATAATAAGTGGACTGGACAATAAGATAGCTGGAGATATCTAATACCTCTTGAACATTGCACCTGCTGAGGATTTCAGGGGTGGTTGCAAGTACTCCATCCCTGCCCACACCTGGCCCAGGGGAAGGCTGCTCACACGTCCTGCAAACCGAGACGCTCAGGCCCGGAGGTTGGCTGGGGAGACGGCACTTTGCAAGGTCATGCAGGGCTGCCAGTGCTGCCTGGCATGACTCACAGGCATTGCAAAGTGATGAACTCCTACTCGACTCCCTGAAAAAAACACCACTATTTCTGAACCTGGCTAACAGTGTTACATTTCAACATGTATTTGTTTGTTATTTGTACTGTCTTGCCAATTGCGCTTGAACCCTGAGGGTGACCAGATAGCTATAAATCTTGATAGTCCAGAATAACTATGTTTGAGATAGATCCTTAAAAATACATGTAAGTATCTAAGAAGAGGTATAAGGCCTCCCTTAGTACAGTATGCTAAAGGTTCATTATTCCTAACATTTATGTTTGCTTTCTTCCCTTGAAACTAGATAACATTATTCCCATATTAGTCATAAGAAACCAGTTACAGCTATACAATGTGGCAAGTATAAGATGCTACAAGCCACTTTTCGTAATCAACCAACATTATCCAGTGCAGCATGGTGCTTTTGCAGTTTACACCCCAGGACTTCTTCCCAGAGAATTCAGGGGGCAGGAAAGAAAGSAGAAGCAGGCTCCAGATCTCATCCCAGCCCTGAGTTGTCTTACATTGCCAATCCTGGAACCAGGAGGAACTCCTGAGGTTAGGCAGCTTAGATATAGCCAAAGTGATTAAAACTAATTTCTTAGTATCACACAGGCAATGTGATAGACCAGGGAGCTGAATTCATATCTGCTCAGAAAAGAAGTACGTTACTTTTTGAGATGTGTGTGACAGACCTTTCGCATACTCTTGAGTTGACATCTGTAGAGAGGTAATACCATTACAAAAGCACAGCTCATTTTCCTGTATTTTTCCATAAGGACTGTAGAAAGGAGAGGGGAAGGGAGGGAATMCCATTAATACAGTGAAACCCCATAAATAAGAACAGATATTGTGAAAACTGTTGAAAACAAGACTGTTTTGGTTATTCTCTTAACTTAAGAATATTTATACAGCCACTGCCATTGCTGTTTTCTTGAGCTTCAAAGTCTGAATTTGCAAAATCTATACTTTTCAAGCAATATTGCTGATACGTTTAAGCAGGTAACAGGCAAACCTCAAAACTTTCTTGAGTCCATTTTATTAAAAAAAAATATTTGAAGTTCTGAATGTTTGTTTCAATTTATCTCTGCATCTTGGAATTCAGACAAAAAAGCAAAGATCAGAATTTTCTCATGAGATTCTCCTCCCTGGAAACAACTGAAGGGTAGCATTTTCCGCACTGTTCTCATCCTTCCACTTCTGATCTCAGCAGAAACTGAGGCACACAGCTGACTCCAATATTTATTGATTTAGAAAGCAATGGAACATTTGCAACCTCAAAACAAAAAGAAGAAAAGTTTGGTTTGTTTGGATTTCTGCCAAAGATGTGATGAATTCTGCTAAACAATTGTTAAACAGCAATTGTTATAATTTAGGGCATTTGGTGTATGCCAAATGTTATTCCACTGTGCATTATTGTAACTTAGGGTGCAAACAGCCTACCCAAATATCAGCACAAAACTTGGCTGGTTAAATTATCTAGCTCTTTTCCTATGGCTCCTCTTTGAGTCAAAGGGAAGACACAGGCTCCGTGATATGGTGATTCAGAGTAGGTGGCAAATTTGGGTACTTTGAACTGTACCCTTGGTGACTGTCTCATTCTCTATTTAAGTTAGTGGCCAGGTTGGGTATCTAAAGTTGGCGTTGTAAAAGTCTCCCTGTTTCTTACACTGACCTTGGAATGATAATTCGGACCTGTCTGTATAACATCTAGTGAAACAAGACTCCGATCACACAGACGTCTGTTACCAAATTGATCTAATCCAAACTGATTTGTACACTGAAGCATATTGGTATTTAGTAATAAAGAAAAAAAAAAGCAATTAGGAAAGTTATATTTGGCTTTATGTTGCAGGGAAATGACAAAAATAACCTAAAATTGACATACATGTTAAATAAAACTTCTATTTGTCTTTAAGATTTAAATATATAATCTACAAAGTTAGTATTTTTCATCTTATCCAGACCAATTATCGCCTGCTTAATAAATGTCTGCTCCTTTCATTATCTTTATTATAAAATAAAATAAGTAAATAGCTACCAATCACTGAATGTATACAGTTCCCTTTCACTGTTTGTTGCCTCCTGTTTATCTCTCCATAGTTTATCATTGCGTCAACAGGGAAATTTCTGCCAGTTCCTCTTACCAGGGTGCATCATGACCCATTGGTCTCAGCCACAAGAAAGGGCATTAATTGCAGAGTTGCTAAGGCTGTTTTTTTACCACTGTTGGTTCAAAGATATTTCAGAGTGCTACAGAGATGCTATCAGGTCTCCTATTTCTTCTGCGCCACGCATAAGATACCTGCAAGCCATTGAGCTCTTTACTCAAATGCATCCTCGTTCTTGCATTCACATTGTCCAGTGGTTGCTCTTGCTTCCACACACTTTCAGACAGAAAATGTTCAATAAGATAGCTACAGCAAGATGAAATTTTTTCAGTGGAGTAATTTTGCCTCAAAAAAGGCAGTGTTATAATTTTTTTCCTGAAAGAATTACCTTTATTAACATTTTTATAGTGAGGGAAAGTTGCTTCTCATTTCTCATTTTGTTAAGAAAACAACCAGTATTACTTTCTGACCTTTTCTGGTAATTTTTCTTTGCTATTGTTTTGTTAATTTATTTAGACTTTAATATTCTAACGTGTTTATTCAAATGTTATTCAAATACCAGGTTAAATGTTATTCAAACATCAGGTTGTAGGATCTGTTATTCTAACACAATGTTTGAAGTTATCTCAACAGAATACTCACTACATCAAAAGGAAAAAAATATTTTCTCAGAAGTAACTTACTGCAAATTTTTAAATTCTGCCTGACGGACATTTGGTTTTAACTTCTAATTCTAATAAAAACAAAGTCTGACATTTTCATGAAACAAATTCTCCTTTCCAACTCGCTACTGTTAACATTATTTTTATTATGTTAGCAATTGTACTCTGAACTAAGGAACCCTGTTTTTTAAAAAATAGTAAAGAACCAGCAGGCAGTCCTAGATGAGCATGCACTTCTGTTTATGCTGTGACTAGAAAAGGAAGTTTATGTTCATGCAAAAATGAGACTGAAATAAGCATTTCCTATTGGATTTATACAAGCACATGTGATGGCATAGCTGGAAACCTGAGATTTAGCCATTAAAAAAACAGCTGATGTAGATGGCAAATGCCAGCAAAGGAAATGCAGTTCATTTTCCAATTCATCAGCATATGAAACCAGTGGTTTAATAGGGTGATAGGCCAACTGATGTTTGATTTTTTTTCCACACAGTCACACAATCTGGTGAAAGTTACATCACTTCCTTGCACACTAGCCCCACTAAATTGTTTCCTGTGCCAATGTTCCAGCTGAAGTTGGAAATACTGTAGGATTTCTTTCCCTTTCTGAAAAGCCAAAGTTGATGGTGGCTGAAACCAGTTTCATCTGGTATTACTTGAACATTGATATTACACTTTAAAAATAACAGCAAAAACTATGTAATGGGTTTCATTGAAGTGCATAAGAAGTTCCTGATAAAAATAACAGAAACTATTTTACTTATTTAGTATATGCATAATGTTCCATGAAAAACAAGCCAGCATTAGCAAGAAGATGGACTAGACCATTATTTAAACTTTTTTTTTAACTCTGATTTTAGGACACAGCAACAAGCACTCTGTAACATCTCTACTTTTGAAAACACTCAAGATCATGAACAGAGCTCTATGGAAAATGAATACAGAACTGGGGAGCACAGTTGTCCCTGGCAGTTCAGTGCTCCCTTGAGCACCGAAATTTTCTTTCCTTGGCTAACAGGGACACACAGCAATCTCCCCCAGTCAGCTTCTCTGAGTGTGATCGGTACTTTGCAGATTTCAAAAAAAGGATGACACTTTGCTGAGCTCATGCTTATAGAGAGAAGATGGTGCCTGTCATTCTAAGGATCTGAGCTTGGTTTTTGAATTAAGCACCTTCAGACTGCAGCTGCGGGTGGCAGAAAACGTTTGTGGGAGCAATCTCTCTTATGCTTAGCTCTCTCTCTCATCCCACCCAAAGGTGGCCAAAAAGGGGTTTTTTGTTGTTGTTTCTAGAGGATCTCTGTCAGCAGAAGGCAAGCTGAAGAGAGTAACCCAAATGTCTTAAAATTGTGAGATTAAGTAACCGGTGATGTCTTGTAATTGACTTGGCATATGATATTGCAGAACTCTGAAAAATAGATCAAGCACAGGCAAATACAGTCCCTGGGCTGGAAAGTATTGAACAGATAGTGAAAGGGAGACAGAAATTTTGTCCTGACTATCCCACCTGAAAGCTTCCAAAATCACATTGCTACTGATGGAAAGAGATGTTTATGGATGTCAATGCCCTGACCAAAGCTCACATTTTGATCTGTGGCTAAGGTCTGGGAAAAAATCTGTACACAGTACAGTATTTGCATGACCATCTTATCAAAATAACCTGAATGCTCTCCTCTTTTACTTAGATTTTCATCAATAGGGATTTTTTTTTAAATAATCTTACAAGTACCTTGTATCTAAATGAATATTGCTATCAGAAGAGCTGTGCAGATCCCTGCAAAATGACGTGTGATTGCCTGGATTGAAAAAAAAATCATAACGGGTATCTTAGGAAACATTGGAAAACATTTATGGTTTTACATATGGTCAGGATATCTTGGAAAGCGTACTCCAGCTGGAACTGCATTACTGAGATCAGCCTGCCCAAATAAGCTTGAGAGAAACAGCTTTTCCAGAAAGCCTCCCCTCCATCTGCAGATGCCTTTAACCAGTTATAGATAGCTTTTCCTCCTAGGCTATCTACTCAGAGTTTTTTTCTTTCTGCAGCATTATCACCAAGACTACATTTCGAGTGAAAGCTGTAGTGAAGAAAAAGAACCGACGTGATTATCGGTTTGCGTGATTATCAATGGGGCTTGATAGCATGGTAATAAAATGCCAGCACAGGGGTGACAGCAGAGCTCCAAAGCTGCTGACACTGGTGGAACTACATTTTTACAAATGCATTTGTAAGAAACGCAAAGAGCTTGATTACAGTAAATATGGCCTGATTTTGCAGTCATGAGAAACTAGGTCAGAGGGAGCTTAGTTTATCACTAGGATGTTTTGCATCATTGTTAGACCTTTCCCATGACTTCCCAGCTGTATCTCCTGTCCATCCCTGCAGCAAACTGCACTCGCTGCTGTCATGCAAGATGTAAAGAGGGAAATGAAGCCATAGCACTTCCGTGAGAGGGCAAATAACCTCAGCTTTGGGGTATGCACATCATCGGAAAGCTGATGTGCAGACAGAATACAGACAAAGTGTGATTACAGCATAGACATAAATGTAGAAATGGTACTYGAGTACCATAGATATTTCGTCCGAAATACACATCTGTATTTGTTCCGCTATAATTTAGTGGCCTAGGTATTCAACCTGACCAGAGTATCAAGCTTACTCAGTCACTGCTAGTAACAAGTCCGCAATCAGAATGTACATGGCATCGGGCAAAATCCAATTCAGTTGTATTACTTTACTCTCGCATTGCAAATAGGAATATATTTGGGAGAGGTCTGCACAAGGCCTATCCCTAACCTATGCCATCCTAATGCTCATTATAGGGTCTAAATGGGATTATGCACAGAGATAAATTCACCAGCAATTATTAAAGTCACTAGAAAAATACTGAAGTATAACAAGGAGTAATACTCCGCAATATTAGTATGTGTAGACATCAAATATAACAAGTTTAAAAAGTTAAGAAATATGTATTAATTTTATTTTAAATAGTGCTTCTTTTCCTCATCAAATATTATTTCCTCTCCATTTTGAAAGCTAAAAGGAAAAATTAAGTTATCAGATCTTGTCACATCTGATTTACAAGTGAAGGGGCAAACCCTACTATTCCTCTATATTTATCATTATATTTATGTCCCATTTATTCTTACTGTACTATGCTTTCTTTGACAAAAACTTAAACTAGATGTCACTTAATGCAGATTTTTTGGCTACTCACTTTATTTTTATAATTTCAAAAGAYAGGAAAAGGCAAAATCATAGTTGCAAGTCTTTTCCATATACCATAAGGGGCAAGGATACCATAGGCTATACAGCCACCAACGCTGTCTCATTAAGGTTATAGGTAAAAGAAGAAACATTTCAAATATGGCGCATCTTTCATCTTTCAAACTGCTGCCATAATTTTTAGATAGTTATGTCCCAACTGAGAAAATATGTATGCATATGCTCAGCTTTAAAGACGGCAGTAATCCTTTTGAATACAATGAGACTATCCAGTTACTTAATATTAGTTATGTATTTAAGGGATATGCATCTCTCATCTGGTTAGTCCCTTTTTCTACTCAGTCTTTTTTCACCTATTCACAAAAAGGAATCCTGCAGGATGCTGCAGTTATTCTTGTCAGAGGGTTATTACATAAAGGTGATGACTAGCATTTCCACTGTCTCGTATAATAGGTTATTATTTTCTGCCTACCTGATTTCTACCTACATTTTCAATTAGATGCAATGTTCTTAACCTCCTGCTCCATTACCCTGGTTCATTATTAAGCATCCATTGCAAAACCATTGCAATGATCACTGCGTAACAGCTGCCTTTTGGGATGGCAATGAGTTTTTCTTAAATCTCTTAACTTTACCTTGGTTCAGGCAAATCTCGCTTGCATGTAAGAATTGAGGGAGGATATAAATTAATGGAGTCCATCAGATACATTGTGCAACACAGTTAAATATAGTGCTGGCAATTCCCTTCTTACTTCTCATTCAGCTTATCATTATTACTTTCTTATTATGGTTTATTAAGGTGAGATGACTCTATTATCTGTTATCTGTTATTTCCTTTAAAGCCACACAGAATTTCACCGTGTACTGTGGGAGATTTTAAGCATCAGACTCAGTACGCTGAACTTCTAATTTTCCAAAGCAGGCAATGGAAAAATTACACAACCTCCCTGTTTCCAATTAGTTATGGACTTCTGTTTATTCCTTTACCACAAGCATTTTTTATTAGTTAGTAGAACAAATTGTTAATCATAAAAATGTGCTATCTCACATATGCTAAGAATGAAAAAGGAATTGGCTCCTTGCCCTCCAGAACTCAAGCAATCCTCACTCCTCCGTTTCCAGAACCTTTTTCCAAGGAGTCTGACTGACTGACTGACTGACAATAGCAACCAAAAGATTACCGTGAACCCATAGAACACCATTGCCCGTCTTCAACATTTCCCAGTAGGTGAGGCCCTCAAGGAGTGATGCTGCGTGCAGCTCAGGAAATAACAAATAGTGCGTCCTACCATCCCCTYAGAAATTCATTTCACTACTCTTGACAGTGAGATGGTAGCAGATAAAAAAATCCCCTACTATGTACCTTGAGATCAAATGCATCAAAAAAATGTTAGTAGTAAATTGTTGAGAATTCATAGTAAAAATATTAAAATAATGTCAGGGTTGGGAAAAAAAGTTCTGAGATAGAGTTTATAGAATTTAGTATGTCCAGGCTAGAGCAAAGACATAGTACTGTTCCCAAATAAATACAAAATTATTCATATTTAATAAAGTAATGGCAATGATAGCTACAACTAAGAGTAATTGTTCCTTTTAGTAAGAATAAAATTAAAAATAATAGACATCTGGAATGAGACAAATGTGGGGCAAAGAATAAGAAAATTTTACAAATATTTTTAAAGCAATGAAAGAAACCTTCCAGGAGGTCATTAGAAAAATTCTTGCAAGCTCTGCTTAACTCTGCCTGCTTATGTTTCTTCTGTCATATTCTCCAAGCCTCTTAGGCACTCTGTTCCCTTGTCCCTTTGAAAAGTTACTCACTCACATTCTTGTTTTCTCTATTGCTCCTTTTGGGCTGCCCTGCAAATGCGCAGCACCATTTTTTTTTACTTTATGTGTAAGGACTGTGCCCCAGCATTTGCAATCTTCTCTTTTATCTTAAACTCACATCAAACCCCTGAAGCCTTCTAAAACTTGATCTCAGTGACGGTGTCATCACTTGGTTCTGACCCTAGGCAATGGCCTAGCCTATTGTCTCTGCATGACTCTGCCACCCCTAGGACAGAGGCAAAGGCATACTTTTCATAAGTGACTACTGATTTAAGATGATTCCGCTAATAAGTGCCGTCTAAAGACACGTGCTTTACACTTCCTAAAAAATCAGTATCTGATAGTGTTTGAAACTGGTGTCTACATTTGGAGTACTTAATGTTTACTAATCACTTCAAAATTTGGTAGTCTTTTTCCAATTTCTTTTTTTTAATAATGTACTGTATAAATAGACAATATCAAATCTTTTCAGGTGTCTGTTTGGGAATGTACTCTTAGGAAGTTGTGACACAACACAGTGGTGTGGGTTAGCTGAAAGAATAGACAAAGTTTCCAATAGTAATGTATCTGCCACCCTACTAATTTACGAGCCATTTTTTCAAACATTGGCTATCAGACAGAAGTGAGAGGAATAATAGAATATAACTTCTCCTTTACAATGCTCTGTTAATACAGAAAGGCAAAGACGCCTGTACTCTAAGGAAGCTGTCAGCAAAGTTGCAGGCTGGAGGTCCCAGTATCACTTACAGCACTGGCAAGCAGGAGGTAATTGCTGGGGAATGAAGCTTGGGGAGGGAAGCAAAAGGAAAAGGCTGGGGGGGAAGAATCAAGGATCTTTCTTCACCATTCTTTTTTTACAGCTTTTGTGTGTCTGGACTGATTTGTTGTGGGAGAGCTGCTGGAGACAGTATATTTGGCACAGGACAGGGTAGCTCAAAGCCAAAAGGATGGTGCTATTGCCAGTTTAAACCATGGCTTTTCTTTTTTTTTTTCCTCTCTTTCCCCCTCCCTCCTTTTTCTTTGAAGGAAGGAAAAGAAAAAAGAGGAAGAAAGGGGCTTGCAATGCAAACCAGAGCAGTGGGTTAACAACGGCTCTGCAGGCTTCASTAGACTGGAAAGATACACGAGGCACTTCCTCTACCATTTGGCATGCAATTCTGCTGCTGCTGCTCTTAGTACATAACTTTGGGGTGAATAAGCAAACAAGTAAAACTTTTTAAGAGACACCAATTATGAAACACCAGCTATTAATCTGTCAGCTTGCTCCCTTCCCTTTTCTCCCACCGCAGTATTCTTTCCCCAAGTCTTTTCCAGTTCTCATGTCTACCTGTGAAAATACGCACTGCCTTGTCAGGTTTTCAGACCTGACTCCGTTCGCCTTTTCGTTGGCATTGCTTCTCAGGATGAACGAGGGCCGGAGCTAAAACATTTATATTTTGCTTGTACTCACTTAAGCTTCTTTGACTCGGAGTCGGAGAGAAATGCAGTTAGTAGCAATAAAGCCATCCATCTCTATTGAAAGATTTCCTTCAAGTCTGGCTGGAAGTGAGAATGCAAAAGCGAAGCTTTAGGTGAGCCGAGCTTGCTCAAGGACTGTTTAAAATGCAGTCACAAATGGCTGGGTATATTGYTGTGTAGGAGTATATTATGTTTTAATTCTGATAGCTTTTCTCAAGTGCAATGAAAAGCGTTGAGGTCACATCTTCAAGTTTGGTAAATCATCACAGCACAACTGAAGTCAGAGAAACAGAGAACTTGCAAAATCTGAGCATTTTGTCTCTTAAGAGTCTCTGAGAGTGATACTACAGCTGATTTTTGATGCTGAAAGCCTCATAATGAAATATATATCTTCCAGGCTTTCCCATGAGCAGCTCTCACCTGGCTCCATTCTTATAACAAAGAAAACAAAAGGAAACTCAATCAGTAATGGCAAAATCTTGGATGAATTAACGATAAGTAATCACTGAATTGTAGTACAACTGTGAAGCACAAGTTTAGTAAGAATAAGATGTATTAATTTACAGACATGACATACCCATTAATGCCAGGCAACATTTTTTACACAATTTATTTTTTTCATTCACAACTGCTGATCTTTAAACTGGCCAGAAAGCAAGGGTAAAAAAGAAACTCCAGGCTACCTAGAGCAGTTGCTTTCATTTGACACTAGTTTTCCCAGAAAAAAATCCATACTGTCTGTTAGGTTTATTACATAGCTTCTTGAAACACTAAAACTATAACAACAACAGATCTCAGTTTCAGTTTGTGCTTTGACTGGTCTCCTGCTTTGCACCTGTAGAACTGTAAGTGAAAACAAATATAACAATGCTTCCATTCTGACTGCCTGATCCTATCCACAAGGCAGGTACATATCCAAGTGACCCAGCTACAGCTGGCACAAAACTTTTCACAGTTTTAAGGATATAAAAAGGTAGTGTAGATTTTGAAAACTCAGAAGATTGCTATTGCTGCTATCAAGAGGTTTGGTGGCTAAGTTCTGTTAAGCACTTAAATATTCAGCTACTCAKCTAAAAATTGGGCTGGGCATCTGTTAATATATTCTCTTCCAAGATACCTGGTCCTTTTTGCATCCAGTGAAGCTGGAAGTGCTGCGAGGATAGCCTTTCTTTCACACCACCGGCCCCTCTGCTCTTTGCCTCAGCAGGGAGCAGGAAGTGCAGAGGTAAACAAAGAGGAAAAACAACCGGAAAAAAAGTTACTGCAACTCCTTGTAGCTCCAAACCAAAATGAAGTAGTTGGGGTGTAAAGTTTAACTCACCCAGTAGGCAAGTCTTCGTCTTCTAGGTCTTTTGGACTTCAGTTGCCTAGTTTATCCCTCTCTAAGAGGAACAACATTGCTTTAAAAAGTAATTGCACAACACGCACTAAAATGAAAAATCTAAGATATCACAAGAAACTGTATGAACTTAAAAATAATAAAGTTTGCCTTTTCACAAAATTATAACCATACATTGTATGAATGTGTTAATGCTTGTGGTACTGTACTGCACATCAACTGTTTGTTTTCTTTGTTCTTAACCCCTTTGTTCCAAGCATCAGGATATCCTGATGCTAAGGACTCTGCAAAATAACAGTACAACAACAATAGTATAATACTTTGGAAGCACTTCACGATTTTCAAGACAGAGCCTCCTGCAAGTGTAGTATAGTAACAGTACAGCACTACAGCCTGCAGTCAAAATAGGGCTCGTTTTTGGCAAGCATTAGAGTCACCAGTTTGAGGTGGGAACATTAAGATAAGCATGGCAGAGGATCCTAGAACAGGGGAAACAGCATGCTGCCCCTGCTGATGTTGGCATGAGGAAGAAAGGCTTGTGCACCCTGGTTTCTACATGTAAGGGTGTTTGTGAACTTTCAGTCCGTTCTCTTGGCTCCTCTTCCTCTGTGAAGGAAGATCCTGCTTGTTCGACAGTTTATGTTTTCATCTGGAGAAAAGGCATAACATTAAATGTAACCCGAATGTAACAAATGCATTAACTGTGCCTGCTAGAAAATATTATAATGGCCACTAAACTCCTATTAAATAAGTCTTCCGCAATTTTAGTGAAAACTAAGTGCTGCTGCGGGAGCCCATCCTCCACCCCTCCGCTGTACACTCTGTAAGCTAAGGGCTAAARGACCAGTACCGACAGCGGGCTAAAAGGGATACATTGTATAAAGGCAAAATAAAAATGCTGAAAATCATAAGCCCCCCCCCCCGGTCAGGGATACCAGGGAAGGGACGGGTGCTGCTGCGGAGCCTGGCGGCAGGAAGCGAAGCAGCCCGGGGAAGCGCCCGCCGGGCCCTGCACGCTGCCGGCGGCTGCGGAGCCCCGGCACGCCACCTCATTGCTGCATCAGGCAGAGCACTCGCCTGGGCGGCTTTGCCTGGTTTTTAAAGATTAGCGATGAATAATTGTCTTCTCGCTGGAGTCTGTGAGTGATGGCTGCCACCAGGCAGTGTCCTAACGTGAACCCATTCAGGTGGAGCTTTGCAGCCAAAGCGATGAGGACGCAGGGCAGCCCCCGCACCCTCCCCAAAACCGTAATTTCAGCAACTCGTTCCTCTCCGACCCGTCAAGCGCCGACACCTTCGCTGCCCTTATGCATGCTCGTTTTGGGTACTTTCCTTCGGGTTGGCGTCCGAAAGCGGAGCCTTGCCACGGAGCTCCGCGCTGCCCCGCTCCCGGCCCTCGCAGCGAGCGGCGGGACGTGAATCACCGCCTTTCCTCCCGGCCGAAGGGCAGCCGAGGTTACCGCGGGCTTTGACTAAGAAACCCCCACCGGCTCCGTAGCCAGCCCGGCGAGGGCGAGGAGGAAGGCGGGGGGATGGGGGCCCCCCCATGGCATCACGGCGCGCATAAAGTCAAACCGCCTCCTCCCTGCCCTCCTCCTTAGTGCACGGAGGGGCGTGAGGGGTGGCTCTGCCCGCCCAGCCCCGCTGCCCCCGACTGCCGCTGCCGGGCTGCGCCAGCCCCCGCACCGCCCCGCCGCCGCCGCCGCCGGCAGCAGCGGCCCGAGCCCCCGCCCCCGCCCCCGGGGCTCGGCGCTGCGCCGCGCCGGCATGAGCGGCGGCTCCGCGCCTGCCCGCCAGCCGCTTTGCCCCGGCTGCCGGCGCCTGGCGGCGGGCTGAGGGCGCGCAGTGGGCGGGCGGCCGGCGAGCGTGGCGGCCGGAGCCCGGCGCTCCTTCCTTCCGCGCCCGCAGCGCGGGGCCGGGACCGGGGTCGGGGCAGGGGCCGGGCGGCGGCGGGGCGCGCCCCCTGCGCGGGGCAGCGGCGGTGGGCGGCCGGGCGCCCCCGCCCCGCTCTGGATGCCCATCGCGGCTGCTCGGGCCGGGGGGTGGCTGCGGCTCCCCGGCGGGGGGCGCGGGCCAGGATGCCGGTGCTGGAGCGCTTCTTCCCCGCGGGAGAGCCGGGCAGGCGGAGGAGGACGGGGGAAGAGCCGATGCCCTTTCCCATGGGCAGCCTGCCCGGTTATCAGCAGGGGACCCTGGCCTGGGACTTGCCCGAGATGATCAAGATGGTAAAGCTCGTTTGGAAATCCAAGGGGGAGCTCCGCGGGGCGAAGCACAGAGGGGTTTTGGAGAGCGAGGATGCCTTGGGCGGTTCGGCAGGTAGGTTTCCTCTGCCCCGCTGCTCGGGGGAGCCGGGGGGCAGAGGCGGCTGGGGGCCGGGGGTGGCGGGGAGCCGCGGCCGGAGCCGGCTCGTCCCGTCGTGGGGCAGAGCCGCTGGGGCCCGGGGCTGCTGCCGCCGGAGCGGGGCGGGTTGGAAGGCGCCGGGCCGGGGAGCGCTGCCTCACGGGCGTCCGGCTTTAAAAACGTGCTTTTGGCAGCTCTCTCCCTCTCCCCCCGCGAACACGCACACACACACGGACACGCGGAGTTTGTGCCGGATCTGGAAGCCAGGTCCATTTGCTGATGGCACGCTCCCGTACAATCTGTTGCRTGCTTTTATAAGCGGGGTGATAGAAGCTCAGCTAAAAACTGGAGCAAGTCGCTCCGCGGCTTTGAGGCTGACCTCAGCCAGGGCAGCTGGGCTTGGTGCCGGCGCGGGGGAGCCTCTCCTCGGCCCGCACGGAGCTCCGCAGCGGCGGCCCCGCCGTCAAGGTGACGGGGGGGCGGCSATGCGGGGCCGCAGCGGCAGCCGCGGGCAGCTCGGCCGCTGCGGGAGCGGGGGTGGCTGCGCCCCCACCCCAGCGCCGAGGGCTTCCCCGGTTGTTTTCGCTGTGGCTTTCTAAGCGCATGGCCTCTCCTCTTACGCCCCCAAACCTCACCCTCATCTTTGACTCTGCTTGGCTCATTTCACATGATCTTCCCGTGCTTCCCATCTGCAAAGTGGCACGACACCCTTACGACTTGTGTGTTGTTAGTTACCCAGTATTAAAAACTTGAGACCCTTTCTTGGAGTAACACTGCCCCATCCCACTACTTTCTCTTTGAACGTGGTATGTTACTGGCTAAAGAGGACATGCTTTTTTATTAACTGTATAAATCTTGCATGTCAGTTTTTTACCTAACTCAGTAACAGTCATGGAGCCGTATGGCACCATATCGAATGCTTTACTGAAGTCCAGGTTAGGCTTCTTGCATTTTCATTATGTAGAAACGAGTTGTCGTGTTAGCATGGAACTTCWTACTTCTGACTAGTTGATACTGCATCTTACCCCCTGCTCCACATCGCTTACAGTTTAAAACCTCTTGCCTTCTGTTGGAGGCAACCTCTTGCCTCCTTCAAAACATCTTGACTTCTGTTGAAGTCAGGCTCACAGGCCTACGATTGTCTCAGTACCAGTTGATTTTTTTTTTTATTCTGTCATTGTACTACCGTGACTTAATAGACTTAGTGAAACTGTGTGGCTCAGTCCTTCAGAAATCTGGATTATCTCATCTCTGCAACCTGGTCACTAAACTCTTCCAGTGCATTCAGTCTTCAAAGATTACACCCTTCATCTTCCTTTGCTGTACCCTATATCGAGACCTATAATTTACGGTATTTTGACTAGAATAATTTAATTTCTTATGTAGCATAACCTCATTGCAGGTGTTTCAGAGTGCATCTGTGTGTATGTATGTATTCTGTGTGTGTGTGTAACTGTATATATAAACTTGAATAGTAAGTAAGTGTCTGTGTATCACTTTTGGATGCCTACCAAGGTTGGCTGGTTAGTCATTGTATGCCCATGATTTCAGATGTTTGCAGTTAAACTAGGAAATGCATGGTTCACTTCTGTWGTGAAAAAGGAAAGGTAAGTTCCCAGGCTCCAAGGAAAATGTACAACCTGCCGCCCCTCTTTGGGAGTCACTTCAGTTTAAAAGAATAATAAGTAAGAGTGTTGTGGATAAAGAAAGGGGAGGTCAAATTGCTCTTTAAGACTTGGAGCAAATCAGCTGGGAATGTACCATAGCCAACCAGAGAGATTGAGGTTTGTGTGGGGTTTGTGTGGTGAATGGTGAGTGTTCACAGAGATGGACCCTAATCAAACAGAGCTTAAGAAATGCTGCATTGGTTACACCTCATGTATGAGTAATAGTGGTTTTTCAGTATGCTTGTGTTATATCTGGTGAAATTAGTTTCATTAGGTAACAAAGGAGATTCGCCTTCAGATTCCTGGAGGCAACTAAAAATGTGCATGAATGTACAGAGACAGATTAGTCCACTAGCAGGATATGAGTAACTTGCATTTACTCAAGTGGCTATTACTTGTATCCTGTGAAGGGACAGTCCTTTTCATGGTGCCAGATCCTATTTCATAAGCTCACTTGACTTGCACCAGTACAAATCAGAACAGAAGATGACTCTAACTCTCAACACTTTAAATACGAATCATCAGACAGTTTGAGTGAACCAGACCTGGGTTGCTGGTTTTTCCTCCTCAGCAACAGTCATCCTAGTAGTTTTCCCTCTTGTGGTTTCATTTTAGTCACTTTAAGTACATTGGCATATGTGGGAAAACCAGTAAATGCTGAAATCTAGTATACTTAAATAAGTGCAAAATCAAAGAATGCAGAAATGGGAAGAAAAGATAATTGTTTGGAAGGATCAGTAGTATGAGGTACTCGGCTTYGTATTTGTATGGTGTTTTGCACACGTTTGGCTCCTTTAAAAAAAAMCCACCTATATAACTTACATCTTATAAAAAGGCAGTGCTTAGTAGGAAATCGGGTTTTCTTCAGGTGAAGCTAAAGCAAATAACTTCTGCTCAAGGTACTGCTAGCTAGGCAAATAAAGGTTGATTGTTCAGTAGTAGAGTTCACAGCACTTTCCACATCAAAGGCTTTTTCATTTAAATTTGTAAGTGTTCATCTGATAACTCATGGTCTGTTATCACATCCTCATGAAACTACTTTGCTTACAGTAGAAGAGGAGGAAATAGATGTGGATTCTGGAAGGAAACTGTCAGGATTTCTGCCTTGCTTGATCATGTTAATAGAGGTTTAGCTAAGCAAATTCCCTTGTCTTAGCCTGAGTGATTGGACTCGGATTTGGGCTGGCTTTCTAGAAAGGAACAACCCTCTTACCCATAGGTAGTGAGGGGGGAAGGAGAGCTGTATCCGGACATGATGCCAGTTCTGTGGATGGCAATGTCTTGGGGACCCAAACAGCTGTAATTCATACCACATTCCTCTTTCCTGAGGTAGGAGTAGAGAGCTGCTACAGAGCAAAGCTATCTATGTGTCCTGGGCTCTCGAATAAAAGAGCTATATCTGGGTCTTTCATCTTCTTGTTCAATACTGAGAATAAGCTACTCAATCTCCCCGCAAAAAAGTGTTTGCGATACATCATGCAACATATAGTTGGGATGAACGAAGAACCCAGATCTCATAGAGGTTGCCTGCCTGGGGTTTCTGGTGATTTTGTTTTCCTTCCAAAGCAGTAAAATTCACATCTTGAGCCCTCTCTTATTCCTGCACTGCTTTTTAAAGTTAGTATCAATTAAGACTGCAGACCTTTCTCCTGCTCCTGGCCTGCTGTTGCTTAGTAACTCTTCCCTGTTTCAGTCCCTGACCAAATCAGCACAAAACTGTGGTTTGGTGAAGACTCTCTGCGGCTGTGCCAGAAGCCATTTCACATACTCAAACGGGCCATGTGATAGTAAAAAAGTGCAATAATGGAACATAATTAATTTGAAAAGTGTTGGGTGGGAAATGGGTATAATTCAGTGTCATTCCTTACAGTGTTTCGAATAGATTATTTGCAAGCCAACGCTTTTTACTTGAACAAAATAGCAGCATGTGTTGATATTATTACAATTGAATTATTCAAATAATTCTTAACTGAAACCATGTTGATCTCTAGGAGGGAACTGTGTTCTATTTATAACCCTAATTTCCTTATCACCATCTCCTAGAGTTCAGCAGCAGCTTTGCAGATTAAACAAACCTGATCGGGGGAATGGGTATAGGTCTGCCTCCAAGAGTCTTCTATATGAGCATTAGTAACCTCTTAAATTTACAGTGATCATCCCAGATAACTTCAGTGAGACTTTCTGTACTGTTTGAGTCTTGCACATGTGCAGACACACAAGACTTTCAGAGAAGGTGCAGTAGTACTTAGAATTATCGAGGTCTTTTGAGACACTGATCTCTGTGGGTTTTCTGAAACAACTCTGAATGGTTTTTTCCACCTATCTCTTTCTGTCTGTAGATGTTTTCTCAGAAATGTAGGTTCTGATTCATGCATGCATCACGCTCATTTTTAACATGAGAAGGAAACCAAGTAGTACCACACATCAGTTCTATCACAATTTGCTGCTGGGAAGATTTCCCCCAATTATTGGTGTGTCCATTTACTTCTCCTCTTCAATCAACTGTCTCCTTTACAACTCAGTAATTTTTTCACCTTGCTCTTTCAAACCTTACAGCTGCGTGCTGAGCAATCTTGTCATATACCTGTTAGAGAGGTCAGAGTTAAATCATCTGTGTGCTTCTTCAGTGGTTGCTTGAAGGTCTTCCCTAAAGTTATTCACAAGACCTTCCAAAGACTCAGTTCTTCCATGACCTCCAAGGAAACATGCCTTCTACTTCATTTTTCTTTTGCGATGAACAACTTTTATCATGCTGTGCAGTAGCTTTGCTGTGCATGTTAAAATAAACTTCATGCTTCCTCTTCCCATCGTTACTTACAGATTCACAGAATTATTTGGGTCAGAAGGGACCTTTGAAGATCATCTAGTCCAACGCCCCTGCCATCGGCAGGGACATCTTTCACAAGATCAGGTTGCTCAAAGCCCCATCCAGCCTGACTTTGAACACTTCCAATAATGGGGCACCCACAGCTTCTCTGGGCAGCCTGTTCCGGTGTGTACTTGCTGCATCCTATTTAGTTGTGACGTCTGGAAACTCATGCATGCTTTTGTAGTCCCACTGCAATAATTAACAATCATAAAATGCTTAAAATCTGAACCTGTGAATTACTGAGAACCAAATGCGGGTTTGGCTAACAGCTTAGAAAGCTCATCATTTTGTGTAGTTTTTGTTGAGCATGTAGGTGCCACAGATGTAGATCCAGCAATAAATAAAACACAGGAGCTATCAAATGGCATTGTCTTAGCATCTGACCAGTCTCCTGTGTTATTCCTTAGACTGAAAGCAGCTTCATTTGTGTCCTAGTGAGAGATGCACAGAAGGCAGAAGGGCAGCTTGCTGTATCTTTCCGAATTTAGGTTTTCTTTTCTTTTCTTTTTTTCTTTTAGGGTTTATGTTGAGACTTGTTAAATCCATTACACTTACGAGGGACAAAGAATGTGAATTTGATAGAATCAAGGCTACTTGTGGCAACCTTGATTGCTCTCTGACTGTTGTGTTGAAACTCCAGCACCTGAGAATAGGGAATATGCTTTTCTATATTCTTATGAAGAGCTGGTTAAATCAGTGGAACTGTGTGTGATAGTCTCATTAAGAACAGTGACATTAGATTGTATGCAGTACCACTTCTATAGTGTGTCTATGTAGACCAAGTGATAAAAGACTTAGAATTCAGACCACATCTGTAGGCAGTGCTGTTCAAACATAACTCTCCAGTTTACTGGCTGAACACAGGTTAGTTATACATGTGATGTGGCGTTACTTTTTTCTTAAATACTTTACTAGTTAGAGAATTGGCTTCAAAGATCCAAAAAATCATTTTGACACATTAAATCATGTTTACTGTTTGAATTCTGGTCCTTTTTTAGCACCTAACTCTTTAGAAGTATTTTAAAAATGTAGTGTAGCATGAGAAGTTGAACTGATATTAAAAGTCTTCGGTTTTGAACATGTCAAAATGAGCTGATGTGTTTGTCAACCAAACTCTCTGTTTATTTTGGGGGTGAAAATTTTCACTCAACTCTACCTTTAAGTGTTTAACCACTCTCTCCTGCTTCACTCTTATGTAAATTTTCTGTTGTGGATTTGTTAGGGTTTTGGGGTATTTGGAAATAAGAGGTAGGCCAGCGATAAACATTAGAGAATAAATTATCTGAAAATCTCAACAATTTCAGAATGGTCTTTCAGTTCAGCCTTGCTGGCACACTTTTTGTTTGCTTTATTGTGAATGTTGGAAAACAAAATTTGTTTGCAGAAATACTTGGAGAAGCTCTTCCAGCAGCTGTTCAACTATGTACAGAAAAAGATTACAGTATGGAGTTAAGACTTCAGGATAAAGTTAGCAGATAAAAGGTAATTGCGCAGGTTGGGTGTTGGCCAGCATGCAGAAGGTAATGCTGCTGGTGTGCTAGAAAAGTTGCAGAGGTTTTATTGATATGTCAACTCAGAGACAAATCAGCAGTCTGCTAAAAACTGTAAATACAAATAGAGCAAATTCCGGTGAGTTGTAAAATGATGGCAAGATCTGTTGCCTTCAGTGAAGCTCTTCTAAATATCAGGAGCCAAAGATGTGCCTTTATATATAAAAATAGTGTTTCTAAAGGAAAAGCTGCTGCACTATAATACAAACAGGGGTTTTGATGGGGTTTTTTTGTATGCTTGTTTGTTTTATTAAGGTTAAAGCTGATAGTTCTCTTTTATCTTTGGTAAATTGAGTCTTAAGTACTTTATACTCTGCGAAGAATTAAACTGATAAACAGCTACCAATAGAAAGCGGTAGTGATATTAGCCATGCCTGCCTAGTGGTGATAATTTTCTGTATTGCTTAAATGCTTTCCCTCTTTGTAAGAGAAACGTTTAAAATGCACTGTGGGAGGCTTGATACTGCATCTAACTTCCGATGCTTCTAAAGTAGGAGTAAAGCATTGTATGCAACGTGTTTGCTGTTTCAGCTCTCCTTCATAACAAACTTGAAGCTTGTGGTCTATCATACTTCTTAAAACCATTTGCTTGGAGACATGCATCCCAGACAGCTTTCTGTAGTCCTGCTTTATGAAGTGTGAGTTTGGCTTTCCAGGCAACACCAGGAAAAGGGTGCCCATGTCACCATTTTCTCCACTATGATCTATTCTGACCCACTCCCCAAAGCTCTACATTCAGAATATGCTAAACCACGTTACTTATGATTACTCACACGCTGCTTAAGTGCTGTCACATTTCCAAAGGACATCTTTACGAATGGGCAAACTTGCGTGAATTGGAGTCATACTGCAGGAACTCCCCGGTCTTAGCTTCTTTAGGTTGGCTGAAAAAACCCAGTTGACCTCAGGCTGTTTCTTCACAGCAATTATGCACGTGGTTCTGGCCATGATGCTGTAAAACATGCTAGTCCTCCTGTCTTCCCTTGGTCTGGACTAAAAAGTGCAAATACTTAAAAGAAACACTCTTGAGACTTCCATTTTGAAACATGCTTTGACATTTGTAAAAAACTTTTTGTAAGTCATCCTAACCTTGTTCAAAAAGAGCATTTTAGCCAGCTTAATTATGGGATAAATGACAGTAACTTTTAGTTACTTGACTGGTTCTTGGTGTAGACTTGCAAACGCAAGACAAAAATGTCTCAGCCTTTCATTTTTCCCCAGCCTGTGACATAAAATTTCTTCTGTCACTGTTATGGCTACGAACAAACAAACTCTGTATGAGAGAAGGAATAAATCCTTCTTATTAACCTCCTGGATAAAGCATTCTTGCGGCTCTTCTGTGGACAGCCAACTATAGTTTTCCCTCTCCCCTCCTCAAAATCACCATAAGATTATAACAGTTCCTTGTCTTAACCTGTCACCTGCTAGGAAGAGGCAACATCCTGTGAAAGTTCCTGATGCTGCAAAGCTGAACGAACATAGTGTGGTCTAAGGTGTGTACAAAGAGGAAGGTCAAACACAACAAGGGTTTAGCAGGCTCATCATCAAGAGTATTGCTGTCAGATCTGCCCCTTATTACAGTAGCAATAAAGTGGCAAAACCCTTCCATTGCTCTTTGAACAGAATATCCTGAAATTCAGGTATCCTCCAAAGTTCTTTCAGAAAATGAGATTTTTCAGATCAGTTAGCAGAGGTTGCTGGCAATCCTCGTGAGTGCTGCCCTGTGGGAGTGCTCCCCACACTGGGGAGCCGAGGACCTGGTTCAAATTGCACTGAAGCTAGGGAGAATCTTTCCATGGACATTAATGGGCTTTGTTCTAAACTGGGATGTTCAGTGGTACCTCTAGGTGAAACGCTGTGGAAGATGTGCTGTTAAGTGTCTCTTTATACACAGGAGACCATTTGGAGAAATTGCTGTAAACTTCCCCAGCTCTCATCCATTCTGAAAGGGAAGCATGTAAAACTCCACTTCCCTTGGGAGAGTGTGAGATCCTTTCCTCTGTAGCCAGCTCTGGTTTGCGTGGAGGTAATGCATTTCAAATATTATCTCAGTGTTCTCCTGCTATCCCTGACCTAAGGTAAGGGCAAAGTATTAACTCTAAGGCCTACTTAACAGATGCTCTGTGCAGGTGCAGTTAGAAATGAAGCGGTATCCTGGAGGGTTTTCGGAACACACTGTGCCGTGGCAGGCATTGCTTCATTCCCCGTTGCTTAAGCACCGCCTTGAGATTGAATGTTTTGTTTTCAGCTGCTGGAATTACAGATCAGCCTGAATAACTCTAAACGAAGTACTACACAGCAGTGTTTGAACACTGTTCTTGAAAGTTAAATTGTAAAGTAGGTTCATCTAAGTAGAAGGAATTAGTTTTAAGCTTGGTGGAGCTATGTTCCAAAACAGTCAAAAATTAGCGTGTTGCACAGATGTGCCAGGTGAATATTCAATTAAAAATCATACAGAACAATTGGAAAATGCAGGCACAGAACATTTCTTAAGCTATCAAAACTTTGACAGATGCAGAAAACACCTTAAGTACACAATTCACTGATCTGCTTTTAATAGTTGTTGGATAAGTTCTTCCTTGTCTAATAAGAAGTGCTTCTCTGAACAAGCTTTCCGTTAGTTAAGGTTAGCAGCAGTTAGTCCTTGGGGGATTATCTATGCATGTATCTTAAGCATCAGGAGACCTGGTTCAGTGAAGCACCCAGGTGCTTATCCAAATAGCTGTGCGTTCCAAACTTTGCTTATCCAAACATCTTCCAAACAGTTCATGTGTGCAGAACTTAAGCTGGAAATCTCGTAATTATAGGCTTTCATGGAAGATTTCTTATTTCCTGCTTCCAGCCTGAGTGGATATACTGCAGGAACAGCTGCCTTCACAGTAATTCGGCAATTGCATTTCCAATTCCAAATGGAACTGGGAGAATAAAGGGGTGAGAGAGACTGGGATCCTGTGAAATGCCGAAAAGAGTGATTTGATCCAGCTTGGATTGTGGATGCAGGTTTGTCTCATTAAAAGAAGGGGGCAGGGAGGGAAGAATTCTGTACCCCTTGCTTGCAGATTACTTTAATGGTTCAGATGATGTTCAAGCACATTAACAGCGAGAAACAGAAAACCACGTGTGAGAGATTCTGAACTTTATACATGCTGCACAGCTATTACACTTGCTTTCTCTTCTTTCTGGAAGCACTAGTGAGCATACATTTCATGCTCTCATTTGGGAACTAAAGCTAACTGAATAAATTAGTACTGGCAATAGCTCAGGGCCTTTCTTGAACTCCAGTTCAGTGTGTGTATTGCTTTCCATGACCACTGGAAAAGAGACTAAGCAGAGAAGAATTTACTGSACAGCTGAGAACTACAGCCCTAAAATGGCAGAGGAGCAAGGCTTTTAGGTGAGACAGTGTCAGCATACACTTCCAAGCGAGGTCAGTTTGAACATCTTGCTTAGAGTCAGCAAGCTGAAAGCTCTGAAGAAAGCAGAGCAGCAAGGAACAGGAGACTAGCAAAGGATCGGAGTTGGAAGGAGAGAAGAGGAATTTCTTTAGTGCTGTTCAGTGCACTAGCATGTCTCACTTAAGTTTCATCCTGAGTTCCCTCCTTGTCAGTCATGAATAAGGCAACGATCACAGCTGTGTATCAGCACTGGCACAGCTTTTTCCCACCTTTTTTCTGTCAAGCAGTCCTGCTCTCTTATTGGAAACCATAATTGCAGCTGTGGATCAAGGTCATGGTGACACAGATAAGCTGGGCTTGATGCAGTGATGCAGTTGTACATTGACTCTCGGAGACATTTTTTTTTTGAAGGAGCATCTCGTGAGTTGTGAATTATCAGCTTTTCCTAGCTTCATGCATCTCAGCCAAAGTGACAGAAAACAGAAAGGGTAGCAACTCAAGGTATGGCAGTGTGGGGGCTCATGTTGAAGACATGCTGCAGGCATGAGAGTAGAGAAGCTGTTGCAGGACTACAGTAGCTCAGCTTCATGAGTAATCAGAAGGTTTTGGTATGATATCTTCTGTTTCTTCCTCAATGCTGGTTAGCTTACCCATGGTAGGAGTGAAAGGGATAGTAGGACTTCACTGGCTAGTGCAGATAACACACTGCTTGCAAGGTGAAGTGCAGCAAATAGTATTAAGTGGCTTAAGACAGAAGTGTGCTTAAGGACCCTATTTTGCCTGGGGAGAAAATAAGAGAATCAGGAGGAAGGGCTTTTCCTGTCTTAACTAGAATGGGGTGTGTTCACTGAGTGGTCTGCATGGCTTACCTACCTGGCATACTCAGGAGAAATGTATGATCTTTGACAAGATTTCACAGGTCCTTGGTAGGACCTGGATGCTCAGATCCTCACTAATAATTAGGTCTGAAGTTCTGGTTCATTAAGATGCAAGTCTGAATTTAAGTGTATAAGAAGCTACTTGATTAATGTCAAATAAATGCTTAAGTTACCTACATAATGCAGTGTTCTGGTTTTCTGAGTTGTAAGATGGGATCTGTAAAATGTGGTCATCTACTGAAAATGCGTAGCTATTAAATCATAATTACATTAAAGAGATCGAATTTTGAATAAAGTTACAACCTATAACTAGGCAGACTCTGCAAGCTCATTTAATTTCCCAGTGGAATAGCAATAGAACAGATCTTCCCTTCCCCCATTGCCAGCAATGCACATCATTAAATATGTACTTAGTAGCTGGCAAAACAGACTACAAGTTAAACTAACTTTGCTAATAATGGGCTGGAATTCTCATAATGAAAATGCAAGGTACCTTATTTAAATGTTGGCCCCTTGACAGAATCTGCAACACAAGCCTCACAAGACTGTCACTAATCTTTTTGTAGGTGCCCTGTAGCCAAAAATGTGCTGATGTCTGGCTTTGCACAGACTGGAGACCTGGGAGATTATATGTTTTGAATAGGATCAAATGACTAGAAGGGGAAAGCACTCTATACTTAGCTGTCTTGTCATACAGACAGAAAAATGTTTTGCATGTGACCTTGTTAACAGCGTGAGTTAAGAGCCAACACTACAAAGTAGAGGCAGAGCTACTGAACCTTAGATTATAATTCAGAATCTGTTTTTCTGGTCATCTGTTGAACTTTTGTTTTCCCCCCTGTTCTCCCATTTAGACTTAGTGACTTCCATTTTCATGCTGACTCTAGATCAGATGAAGAGATGAGGGTGAGAAAATGTAAGACAGCTAGAAGATCCAGTCTCCTGGTCTGGTTCTCCTCCATGTTAGAAAGGCAGAGCACGAGTTTGATACAGGATTTCTTTTTCACCATCACTGTCAAGTCCTCCTTTTCTCTTCACAGTCATTTGTTCTCTTTTCCTACTGCAAAGTCTGTCCTGGTGTACTCCTCAGCCGCCATGCCCTTGAGCATCTTTCCAAATTACTATGACCAGGCTGACTACCTCACTACAAATTAATTCTCTTCTGTTGCAATGCACACCTCTGTCTTCAACTTAACTGACTCCCACACCTGCAGTCTTATTTGCCTCTTCTCTATTTTAGATAGCCTTTTACATCTTCCCCTCCTGCAGCCTCCACCTTTGCACCGCAGATTTTCACTGATGCCTCTTTCAACAGAAGATTGATATCCCCTACCCCCGCTGCCCTTCCTCCTTACAGGCAAAATTTTATTTACTGCTCCTTTCCTTAACTGAAGGACAAGACATGGTAGAGAAGACTGTGTCCTGTTGGAGTCTGCAGACACTTAATCTCCCCTACAAATACAGCTTTCACTGTCACTGTATAGATGGCTTGTGAAATGCCTCATAAATATCTAGTCCCCAGCTCAAGTCAATAGAACTCCTATTTTTCCCCAGATATCATCCCACACCTTCTTTTAGTTGGGGTAGGTGAAGCTACTGGGACGTCACCATGCAAAGGCACGCATGCTACCAACCAGCAACTATTTAAATGATGTGTCTCAGCCAGGAGGTACATATTCTTTGCCTTGGGGAAGCTTCTCTTTCACCTTTGTCCAGAAGGAAAGAGTAGGTACTGAAACTTAATTTTCTATGAAAACCTCATTACATTCTGGATCTCGAACATTGCAACCACCAAAACCRTATGGCTTGTAGGAGTCAGCAGCTTTCCCAGGTGAACTCGTAAGGTGCTGCCAGTAGAAGCTTGTTTGGCTTTAATACTGTTGCTCAAAAGTTCTGTTCCTGTTGCCAGAAACATCTTTTTATCGGGAGAAGGGCCTCAGCCTCTTGTGAGCGAGCACAAGTAGGAGATATAACAGCAAAACTTTGTATCTGTCCCACGTTGCTCTTGCAGTTGGAGGCTGATAAAATAACACAGGGCTGTCTGAGCCACACACAGAGGCAGAAGTGGAAGGAGCAGAGATCAAAAAATATGAAGCAGCATGATAGTAAAAAGAAAAGCATGTAAAAATATGAATGCCAGACAGATGGTTGGGGGGGGAGTGCAACTAATCCATGGGAAATCAGAACAGTTGGATGACTGTTTTAAAATCTTTTAAAGGGGGAAAACAGCAATTTACCGGACCGGATGAGGAGAAAGCAAAGATAAGCCACACTAAAATGAAGGAAGAATGGCTTCTTAGATATTACTTAGGTAGTGCTGTAGGACATCACAAATCACAAAGTAGCCCATTTTAGTTGAGTGCTGTATAAATCAAAAACTTCTTTGAAAGTAAGGCTGTATATCACCTCCACTGCAGGCTGTGATCCTTGGGGATGAAATAAGAAAATGCTTTCCTTAAGACTTGATATGAGTGAATAGATGTCTGTGGACAAACTTCTTATAGAAACAGGAGCGGGTGGAAGGTGGCTGGTGAACAGGAGGCAGCAATGCACAAAAGAGGTGGCATTCTGTCCTTTGGGGACATGAGTACTTGTTTTTTGGAGGGGAAAGGGAGGTGGAAGAATTAAAACTGTTTTCTCTGTTACTTCTCTCCCTCTGTTATCAAATGTAAAATCTGCAAACACAGAAGTTACAGTGGAACAAGGGAAGAGCTGGGCAAATACTTAATTTTGCTGTCTCTGTTTACAGGATGTTTCCACAAATTAAGAAACATGGGGAAAATTATGGGGGGAAAATTATGGAGAAAATTATTCCTTTCTTAAGGAAAGAGCTGCCTGCCAGCTCCTGTTCTTGCACCTGGAGTGGTGTATCTTCCTGCTTGCTTTGAGTAGAAAGCCACACCTGAAAGCATGACCACCTGAGAGGGGCAAGAAGTCAAGCTGGTGGAGCCGCAGATTGTGATTGTCCTAAATCACCAGTGACAGGCTCTGAAAGTGCAACCTGCGAACTGTTACCACAAGAGATGGCTTTCAATGAGCGGTCTCCACTGCTTGAAAAGATACCTAGGAGAGGCGGGAGGAGGATGGGTGGCCACTGCGATGGGTTTTCTGTACAAGTCTGTTATAAGATGCAGGGTGGGGKAAGGAACTGGCTTTCTTCTATTTCCTTTTTAGCTACTGAAGGCATGAACTGGTTTACAGGAAAGGTGCTATGGGTTTTTTTTGGGGGGGTGGAGAACAAAGACTCTGTGTGTAACTTAATGCCTTCTGGGGGAAGTCAGCTAGCATTTAGAGCTCTTAGATTCCAGTGTGCGACAGATC
Source organism: Oceanodroma leucorhoa (assembly GCA_030449065.1). Taxonomy (NCBI): domain Eukaryota; kingdom Metazoa; phylum Chordata; class Aves; order Procellariiformes; genus Oceanodroma; species Oceanodroma leucorhoa. The sequence goes on along the minus strand of JASVER010000029.1, from coordinate 2,250,146 downwards.
AGAAATGAGCTTGGAGTGTCAGCCGTCAAAATACACACAGAAACCACTTTAAGGAAGCATGAATTATGCATGAGGCACTCAGAAGTTGCTCAGGGCTAACAGTGTTGACATGTCACAGGTGAGCTGTGCATCGGATCAGCGGTGGTCTGGTGGTGCCTTCTTGCTGTGTGGCAGGGGGTTGTGTTTCCTGGGCTGCAGGGGATTGAAAGCAGACCCGCCTCTCTGGCTCGGGCTGTTCAGCACATCGAGAATATGGTTGTACAGAGCTAAGCAGGACCACAAATGTGGAATTAAAAGGAGCGGTCTTCTTTCCATACAGATGCAGACCTCTTTGTACAGCAGAGTTAAGCAACTTCAGGAAGGAGAGATTTTGAGCTGCTGTGGCTCCTTTCCAGGAGCTAATAAGAACTTGAAATAGAGCCCAAGCCCTAAATGCACKTTATTTAGGCTGAGAGTGGCAGCTTTTCTTACTGCTATAATTCAACAAGAAAAAGCTTATAATCTTGTCTTTTGAGTTTCTAGCTTTGAAACTGGATGGACTTAGACAGCCTTCATGTTAGTTAACAGGTAAGATGAGGGCCAAACCCTCTTCTCATTCTGGATTTACTTTGCCATCAGTGCTGATCTCCAGTACAGAGATTATTATGCCTACTAGTGAGGTGAAAACAGAGTTTGTCCCATAGTGTCCTATACAGTTCACCTCTAAAACCGGCCCGCAGAATGTGGGTACAGATGGATAACGTTGGAAACCATGGCGGTAGGTTCAAGTTAGTGCCCCACAAGTTCATTAGTCAGGTTAAATAGCTTATTTTGCATTGAGGGAGGCTAGGGGTGTTCGCGTGCTTCTCTAACATAACAGAGCTAGAGGGATGGTACCTTCAGCAGCATGGCAGTTCCTTCATAAAGTAATATACACTTTGAGTACCATCACTTAATCTTCTTTATACTTGAAGGTTGGTGACTGCTTGGAAGACTTCGCGTTGTTGAAAGCAGTGGCCTGTTAGCAAGACCCCCTACTAGTATGGTTGTTGTAACAGAACAGATTGGGCCCCATATTTTGTAACTGAYGCAACCCTTCCCAATTTCCCAGACTGGCAAGTGAACCAGAAGGGAAAGTTTTTCACCTTCAGACCCCATTTTGGCCGCTTGAGGCACAGTAAATCATGAAGTAAAGCCAACATTGTAAGAATCACTGTGCTGAAACTCTGATCCTTCCTCAGAAACATTTCATTTACAGATTTATAGCTTTCATTTTTCAAAATATATATTTTCCTTTTGCAAATTTTAAAATGAGGAAGAGTAAAATGGTAGTTGGCCAGCAAAGCTGACTTCTCAGGTAAACCAACATAAAAATCAGTTTTGACGTGCTGTTGAAGGAATTAAATGGTACTCATCCCTGAAAGTTCATAAGTATGTCTAATTCAACTCGTCAAATACTTATTTGCAATATCTCTATCCTGCTGGTCTGCAATTTATGATGCATTTTATTCTATGAACTCAGAAAAAAATGATCGAAGTTTAAGACACTTCTTCCCCGCATATTCATCCTGATGATAATTAAAATCTTTCAAGTGTGACTTTACTAAAGCTTTCTCCCTTCTTTCCAGTAGGGCCCACTCTGCTCCACTTCGTGCTAGCAAATGAATGGGAGAGAGGAGCTGAGCCTGCCAGGGCCTCTTAGAGTTTCATGAGTAAGCTGAGGCATGATTAGAAACTGGAAAAAGGAGAGACCAGGAACTTTTATGTGTCAGTGAGAAAGGATGGGAGTGTGTGTGGAACTTGAGCCAAAAAAAAGGGTTTAAACTTCTGAAGATCTAGCTTCTGTTCCTAGGCATGATAGAAATAAAGAACTAATTGGGCAATAAAACGTGCTTATTGGAGTTGGCTAGGGTGTGATCACTTGTAAAGGATTACTAACAACAGGATGAGGGTTTTTTCCTCTGCAGGGAAGAGAAATTAAAGAGTATAAAATACACAGCATAATATAGTCACGAGCATTTGAAATGCACATATGTATAATGTCCTTTAGCTTCCTTCTGACTTTTGTGTTCATAAAACATTTCTGCAGTTCTGGTGAGGAATAAAACCTCAGTACTGCGAACGAGCTGTAACTTCACTGTCGTTTGTGTATGTCAGTGCTGCTTTGGGTCTTTTAAATATGGGGTCTTGTTTCTGAAGTGCGGGTAAGCTTTGTCAGGCAGGGTGTTCTGTTCAGTGATAGTCTTGATAGCTCAGGATAACTCCCAAAATAAACAGTGCTCCCCATCCTTCACTGTTCATACTGTTGTAAAACCCGATCTTGGAGGTTGCACTAGATACCCGTGCCCTATTATGCTAGGCACTGTACAGGTGGAAAAACCCCGGCAGTTATTAGGTTCCAGAAAACTGAAAAGAAAATCTAAATAAACAAATGCAATCAATGGATGCATTTGGAACTGTTCTCAAATAACGACTACGATTTGTAAGACTAACCACTTGCTCAGCAGTAAGTAGTTGTAGAACTGGATTTTAAGGAAGGATTGAAGGAAACCAAATTGCTCAACTGCCACAAATATCCTGCTCTGTTCCTGTAAGAGAACATAAACCAACAACTAATAAAAAAAAAAGTTTTATTAACTGTTGGAAGAATTATTTCTATCAGCATTTCCCAGTAAAATTGAAGTGACTTAATTCCCAAACTTTCTTTCAAAAAAGGCGTTTTTTCAGGCTGTTGGAAGTTGGCCACTAGATGTGTCTGTAACACATTAGGCACTGTTTTTCAAAACACCTTGTGGACTGCTAATTGGGGTTTGCATAATACCGCAAAATTGCAGGCATTCCTTTGAAATAAGTAGGAATGAAAACTGCTTTTCTGGGGTGAAAGAGAAAGGAATTTTTTATTTTTAACAAAAAGCCCTAACAAAAATCCTTTGTTTGAATATGTAATAATTATTGTTTGCCTTTTTTTTTCCTGAAGAAATTTGAATCATTTGAGGAAAAGTTTCTAAGCAGTTTTGAGTTACACAAGTTCAAGGGGGCCTTGTACATACAGTACTACTGTTCAGGCCAAGAGGTAAACAATTATGAAATGCCTTTGAAATGCAGGGTTGGTAAGGCTTTTCAAGGTTATGTATTTTGTCACTGAACACAACAGTAAGTTGTTGGGAGCAGCAGTCAGTGATACTTACTTATGCACAGATGTGCAAATGAAAAAGTTACGAAATTTTATAGCTCAGGGTCCAAATTCTTAGTTATAACACCCTGTTGTAAATCTGACTTACCCTATAGGGAYTGGGGCAGGATCAAAAAAAAAATTATTTTTTTTTAATTGGAGAAATACAGTTGCTTGGTCAAAATTCAGACTTATTCTGCTCTTTGGCTGGTGAGTTCATAGGCATTTCAGGCCTGTCCATCCTGCAGATCTGGGGCTGTACTGGGTTGGGGCCTGAAGGTGTATTTTGGGTAGAGCGGGATCGAACCAGGGCTGGCACAGGCTGCATTCTCCACTTCTGTCCTTTGTAACCATTGGATCACTCTGAGCTGTGAATCCTTTTCATGGCTTTGAATTTTCAAAATGATAGTCCAAGCAAGCTGATTTTGATTGTTTCCTAAGTGTCCAACAACTTATCATGACTGGACRTGGGTAGCAACTCTTATGAAGAAAAAGCTGGAGAAAGTCAGTTTCAGAGCGTCGCCAAAGAGTGGCTGGGTGCGTAAGAGAGCCAGGTCTATCCAATTAACTCTTATTTCTGTCCCGAAATTCTGAAAGTGCAGTTGTAACATCTCATCATGCTCTGGGTGATGTAGCCAGCCTGAAAGCATGAACACAATATTTCCAAATCTGCTTCACCTCACTGCATGATTCTGTGTTTAATGGAATACAGCAAAAGGAAAGCTTTTAGGCAAGCAGATGTGCTGGATGATAATAGAGTTGGAAACTTACACTGTATTTACCAACAAAACCAGTCTSTTATGGTCAGAAGCTCAGTACAGCAAATAATGCTGTAGCTTGGAAACAGAGAGCTGTCGGGGAAAGGAGAATTTTTCATTATTTCAAGTGTCAGGTTTGACAGTACTTTTGTTTATATCTACTAAATATCTAATGCTTATGTCTAAGACACGGGATTTCAGGCTTGTGTAAAGAAGGCTTTAAAAGAAAAGTACACATCCTTCACCTTAATCAATTACACAAAAATAAGGAAAGAAAATTACCTTTTGTTATATTTGAAGCGCAGGAGGAGGCGGCAAGGGCAGATTAGCAGGCCTTTGTTCAGCAGTGCCTGTATATGAAATAAACAACTTTTGACAGGAAGATTACAAAAAATGAAATCATGAAGAGAGAAAAGCTGTTGCTAAATGGTAAGCGTGAATTTGCTTTATTTACCCACCTTTTTCCTTCTGCTTAAGCAGATATACATTCCAAGTTCGTGGAGATTTTAATCATCCCGGAGCTGTCGAAAACTTTGTCACCTGCGCAGTAAACACACGTTTACACAACCTACTGGGTGGGAGAAGCCCCCTGCTTTCTCCTGTGGCACCCCATGGGCTCCACCGTGCTGCTATTGCTGGGGTGCGGAGTTCGTGCACAAAAGTGGCTGGCAGCACTAAATAGATTGCAGAAAGAAGGAGTGTCCAGTGCTGTGTTTTTTAACTTTATACATCTCTCTTGGAAAGACAGGCAGGTGAACAAAGGAAATGCAGGAGGCCAGAGGTGGAAAAACATCCTGATGAGAGAAAAAATTCCTTCTTCTAATGCAAGGTTTTGTCACTGAGCCACGAAGTTCAGAAAATAATGATGAGTGGTCCTAAGTATCTACTTTGCCCCTGTACTCGTCACTGGTGAGGCCGCACCTCGAATACTGTGTTCAGTTTTGGGCTCCTCACTACAAGAAGGACATTGAGGTGCTGGAGCGTGTCCAGAGAAGGGCGACGAGGCTGGTGAAGGGTCTGAAGCACAAGTCTKATGAGGAGCGGCTGAGGGAACTGGAGTTGTTTAGCCTGGAGAAGAGGAGGCTGAGGGGAGACCTTATTGCTCTCTACAGCTACCTGAAAGGAGGCTGTAGCGAGGTGGGTGTTGGTCTCTTCTCCCAAGTAACAAGTGAAAGGACGAGAGGAAATGGCCTCAAGTTGCGCCAGGGGAGGTTTAGATTGGATATTAGGAAAAATTTCTTCACCGAAAGGGTAGTCAAGCACTGGAACAGGCTGCTGAGGGAAGTAGCRGAGTCACCATCACTGGAGACGTTCAAAATACATGTASATGTGGCGCTTCGGGACATGGTTTAGTGGGCATGGTGGTGTTGGGTCGATGGTTGGACTTRGTGATCTTAGAGGTCTTTTCCAACCTTAATGATTCTACGATTCTATGATTCTATACTAAGCGTAGAATTTGCTTTAGATTGAAAACAAGAGCAGGAAGAGTAAAAAATGTCTCTCCAGAAGAGCACAGCATGCACCCGTCTCTCTTTGCAGCAGTGATGAGAATATCATCATCCTCTCCATAGAGTTCTGGTGAGTGTGAAGGTGAGGATCACAGAAAATAGTCATGTAACAAGTTAAGCTTTCCTTCCTTACAGTTCTGACTTATTTTCTCTCATCCTGATAYGCTATAAAGAATGAAATATGTAATAAAAATACTCATGAGTTAAAGTACTTTTGTTCATTTGCTTACTATTTCCACAGAAGTTTATCTACTCAGAATTACAAATAGCAGAGATGCTAGTGATTGTAATTAACTGGAGATAACATGTCAGTACGTCAGTACTTTTTAAAACCTGCCATTTCTGTCACAGAGTTTCAGAAAAATCTAGAAAAGCAGAGGAATGTAGTTGTTTGCTGTCACAAGAGGTGCATTTGCAAAATTTGTRTTGAAATGCAGTTTCCTGTTGCAGGCGTGCCCATGGTTCAAATATATTCTGTTCTAGTGTTTCTTATTTTAGACCCACTTCTTAGAAATTGCAGGGGGGGACCCTGAAAGACAGATAAACCACACACTGATAACAGTGTCTTCTGAGACCTGGAAGAAAGTTTTCTTTGCTTTTTGGTTTTTCTAGCCCTTTACTTGTTTCCCCCACAGTTTCTGGGTTTGGCCCACACTAGTTGAAATGTATGCTTACACAAAAGCCCGCAAAGAAGTCTTATCTCAATATTATTTTGAGGACATGAAGGCTGTGAATCATACAAGGCCTGTTTACGTGATCCTTGACTGGATTTGGACCAAAATAAGTGTTCTGTCTTAGCAGTCTACCTTATGTATGTGGAATAGTCATAGCCATASATGTTAACTTGTGAGCTCGTAGAGAAATGTCTTAAAGTAATTTTGGTCCTGACCCAAAGATGGTAGGTTTGTTTAATTTTATCATAGCCCATTAAAGTTCTTTACCTAAAATCTATTGGAAACTGAACAAAAATACTGTGAGATGGACTATTCCCTCAGTATTTCCAATCCAGCCAAAACATGATTTAACTTTCGTTGTGACTCTTTGCTGAGACCAAAAATGTTGCCTCTCCACTAGCCTACTCCACCTGAAGGCAAGAAATAAAAGCAAAACCATATCTGCAGCAATGAAAGCTGTTCATTCTAGCACTAATTCCATTAAGCAAGCAGAACTTCATCTGTATATGAAAATGCACTGAGCGTCATCTAGGCAATCATAGCATTCCTCAGTTAGCTGTAAACTGTCATATTGACTCAAATTGCACTTTCCCCACACACACATTCTGAAGATCCTTTTTTTACTCCCTTATTGTTGAAGATCCTCATTTTCTCTTGTTGCCTATATCTGCTGTGCGGGTGCAGTGAAGTAGGAGTATTAGATATTTCACAAGAGCGGTGGTTTTTACATTTACATTGTGGGACTGAATTTGGAAAGAGAACAGCAGCCTTTAAATTAGTATTCACTAGTTTCAGATAGCAAAGACGATAGATTCAGGCAAGCTGACAAAGGATATTTTCCTGTCTTGCAGTGGGTTGTACAGCCTGAAAGCATCTCACATACTGCTACTCAGGAGTGTATGCGATGGTAGTTAATGAACTGTGGTAAGCTATAAGTTAGTAAATATTCAGATATGGGCACCATACTATGTAGCTCAATGAATTCGACCACAATTATTATATAATTACTGTGGTCATGACTGGTTTCTGAGTTTTGACTTCACAAAGCATAGGTGTGTACTGTTAGTAGTTGGTTGCTAGGGGTTTAGTTTAATTAGTCAAGTTTAAACATTGCTTGCTATGAAAAGCAAATGGTTTAGTATGTTACAGTGTTCCCGAGTTAAGACTGGGAAAGTATGAATTTACAATGAGAAAGCATAGTGAAAGCTAAAGTGTTCTTGGGTAATACCCAGAAAATAGGTTTCTGCTGAAAACCTATTTAGATATCTTTTTTTCCCTTGGTACTGTTGAACTAATAGCCTTTAAATCCAATTAGTTTTGTGTCAGATAACATTTGAAAATATTTCATTGCATCCCTACCACAAAAAATAAGGTGAATCTAGTAGAATTTTACACATTATTCTAAATCACCCCCAGCATTTAACATAGTTATCTCCTTTATATACAGCTTGTGCTGGAGTTGTCCTTCTAGAGAATTTTGTTCTTGGTCACTAGGGGTCAGTGATTCAGCTCCCAGTTAAGATGCTTCAAGGTATTGAAGTTAGTATGCAAGTTCCTGCTGTACAGCAGTTCCTGCTGTAGCCAGTGGAAATCGAGTCAAGTGAATGTTTCTGTAGGCTCCACCARCTTACGGCTTTGACTGTAATGGGAGCTGAGGCATGTAGCTCACATGCAAATGCTTACATTTAAGTATTTGAAGTAGGGAAATCAGTTTCTCTCAGCGTTTAGGTTCTGCTACACTCCTGTGAGGTTACTTTGTATGGTCTGATCTAGAGCCAGCTCAAGGTTTCTCGGTGGAGAAAGCAAAACTGGATTTGGCCAATTCAGGAACAAAGACACAGGAATGCGTCTTTTGTCCTTACCTTTGATGGCAGCAGAGCTCAGTATTTTGTGCCAGTAAAAGAAATTCAGGACAGGGAAGGCTGAGAAAGGCTGGTGGGACTTGCCAGGCCATACAGAGGGCTGGAAGCTCTGTGAGAAGCAGATGGGTATGTGGAGAAACAGGCTGGGAGAGCTCAGAGGGATGTAGGGGCTGTGAGTGGGAGTTTCTCTGTTCCTCAAATTGACCTCCCCAGAGACTTTATTGGAAGGCTGGGATGGGTCCCTGGGGGCTCTCACCTCGGTGGCAGTACGAGGCATGGATCAGACACACAAGAGAAATCTCCATCTTACTTTCTAGGTCCACTCCTTTCCCAAAGCTGCCTTTATTTCTTACGTTGCCAGAGTAAGAGCAGCCAGGAGTGCTCTCTTACCCACAGACGCAACGTACACGGCAGGCCTGGCCCTCAGCCTGCCTGCCTGCTCTGCTGCCAGCGCCCAGCAGCTCCGAAAGCGTAAAMCAACCAGGCAGAGGGCAAGCAAATACAGCTCTTGCTGCTTACCCCAGTCCCTTCCCATTGCAGTCTCAGGGAAAGGGAACAGTCCTTCCCCCTCCTTTATCCTTCTCCTGCCTGAGTTCTGGAGGAGAAGTCGGCGCAGCAGGACCCAAGACTCAGTGGGACCCAACACACTACACAGCTACTTTACCTGGATGGACCTTAAGTGGCTCGCCCCACTTCTGCCTACAAGCTTATCAAGTTTTTTTTAAGAATTTTTGCCAAAATAATTTTTGGTAAAGTTCACAGGATCTGGAGATTTGCTGTTTGGCCCACGCTCTTAGCTCTTGACTTGTGCAACTGTCCTTCCTTTGGTGTGATGTTAAAAAGTAAGAATAGAAAAAAAGGAAAAGAAAGAACAAAAGGAAATTTCCTCTCACCTGAGTTATGTCTGTCTACTGTCTATCACTTAACTTCTCATGAAGTAATCATTAGCCATTAATGCATGATTTTGATTCTCTCCTAAATACTTAATGTGTGTAACTGCTGGCCATGATTTTGGCCAGTTTACTGATTCTGGATAAATGGTATTCTACTTCCATGTGCTAAAGCATTAAGGAAACATCTCTGCCGTGYTGGAGGTTTATAGTTTTTAATTTTTTTGGTTGGGGGGGCTGTTGTTTTGTTTTAATCAGTAATGAATTACAGCTTAAAACAGTTCTAGCCTTCTGCTTTTCTCTTGGTCTCCCTCCTCAGCACAGAATAATACTGCAGTATTTTCCCCATTTACTTTGGTTGTTAGGGACAAACAATGTTTGATGTAGTCTGAAGCCTCCAAGAACTGTTTCTTTAATTTTATTTGAAAAATTACTACTTGACAGATTTTTTTATCTTTTATCCAAGGAGGATGTGCTACTCTTGATAGGTTGTTATGGACAGTATGGAGCCGTTAGGAGTGAATTGCTCTGTTCAGTCACAGCATGGACAGTGATGGCTGCAGCTGCTCCCTTTTAGCTCCCTCTGCGTGATTCTGTCCTGATCCACGGTGCGATCCTCAGGAGTAACAGAGCGCGTCATCCTCTGGGCMAGCAGAGCCCTCAAAACTCCCTACTACTCTCCCTGAGAAGTTCACCCAGTAGTGTAAATGGTAGCAGTTGTTTTATGACATGGAGACTTGGCTAGAGAGAAGTGAATGCAAACCAACTTATTCTTAATTACTTTTTAAAGGAAAGCAGATTTCCTCCATAGTGATAATCAATGGGACTTGTGTTTGGAAGAAAGATGGATTATTCAAAATGAAACCAAATCTGCCCAGGGCAGATTTCCAATGGATCTCATTCCTTTTTAAGTTCACTTATGCTTTCATAAGTAGTTTCTGAATAATCTTTAGTAAGTGTAAATTAAAGAACCACCCATACTAAAAAAATCAGCCAAGGTCTAAATCTGCTTTAGGAACAATTTTAAAAGCAGTGGTCCAATTGTGTCAGCCAATACTTCTTGCCTTTTATGATTTTCCAAACTGTTCAGTTTCCATATCTAAATGGCATAATAAAGCACTGTCATATGTATTTCTTTCAGAATCTTAATCTTCCTGATTAGAAGGCAGTGCTGTCTTTGACTACACTTGTCAATAAGAAATGCAGGACATAACTTGGGTCTCTAGGGTTTGAGAAGACACTCTTAACAAATCTGTTGCAAACACCACTATAATCAGCTGCATCAGTCGCACCCACCGAGAAGCTGTACCTGCAGCCTGGGTTCTTGTACCCACTAAGTTCAGGTCTATCCCATGTAAACTAGAACAGCTCTTTTGATGAGAGGATGCTTATGCTACATCTTTTTTGGGGCCAGTGTCTCACAGGCATGTGTACAGCCAGGACGTTTTAGCTCCGTGCTGCTCTGCCACCTTACTGTGCCATGGACCAGTGTGCCTCGCTCCTCCAACAGCAGGACTGGTGTGGGAGGCAGCCGACATTTCCAGCACCTGCTTCTTCTCCAGGCTTGCAGCTGGAAATTGGAGGCAACTCATGGCCTATTCTCTTTCTGGCAGTTTTCAGGCCTGCAGAACTTAAAGCCATTTTTGGCATGTAGTCCTCAGAAGTGCCTTTTATGAAAATAAACTTCGGGKTTTTTGAGAAGCACTGAAGCCGCATGAATTAAAAACATCATGTTACTTTCCAAGTGGAGTGACAGATTGTTCCACCCTGTCCTGGTGCCATTGTCAGATAAGAAAATTGAATTCTTCACTCCTCACAATGTTTCCTTGGGTGCAAAAAAAATACAAAGTCTTCCTAGCTAGAACCGATCAATGTCACTTCTGTAATGACATGATATTTCAAAATTACTGTCTCATGTCCTTTAGGTTTTTTTTTCTCTCTAGCAGTCTCCTCTGTTAGAATATGTTTACAGTAGGTAGTCTTTTAAACTAGAATTTTAAAAGGATTCAAAGAAAGAAAACAGGGAAATTACCTTGACGTTCAGTGACAGCTGTAATGTAAATCATTTCTAATGGAGAACAATTATGGAGGCTCAGAGTCAACTGTAATAGATTTTTCACACCAAGGAGGAAGGATGTTGGACCTACTGTAGAGCTGTGAAGAAGTAATTACATACCATCTTTCGTACCTAACAAATGAGATATTTTTAAAGATGTCACACTAGCCGTGACACGCTGAAGAACGTCATATTCTAGGCAGTGGGGTGTTTTGTTTGCATTTACATCTTTTAGAGCAGCCATCTGTACTGCAGCATTTGTGTGCCTGCTACATATTTTGGATGTGAGTGTATGTTGCCATTTTCATTTTGCTCAGTTGTTCGGTAACCTGTTACTGGGTACGTTGCAGCCACTTAGGATCCGTGCTGTATATCCTGACTGTTGCCTGTGGTCTTGCCTCAGCGAACATGCAAGTTCTTTTTCAAAGTGACTTCTTTTCTACTTAGCAATGTGACCTCCTCAGGACTAATACCTCCCATAGAGGAAAGACATCCTATTTCTACAGTGGTATTTATACTGAGGTTTGAGAAGGTTTAATTTAATTTAGTAATTTGAAGTTCAAAACTTTAGTGAGAGATAATTATCCATAGCTTATGAAGATGGAATAGATGCTATTTGAATGCTCCCTGCTTCAAGGACATAATGCTGTTTGCTTCTGGCTATTCTATTAATTTTCCTCTGATTTTTCAGTTCTCTGTATGACCACTTCCCTTAGTTATGAGGGGTTTTTAGTTAATGCTACTTGTCTCTTGCCTCTGCCTTACAGATTGCGAAAAATTACTGTAGGGCAGTGTGCATTGACCTGATAGATGGAAGGCTTCAATTGCACCTGCAATTAGACTGACCTTTTATTGCATCCAAGTGGAAAAAGAAAGTGGCACTAGGACATGGCATTTATTCTGTCCTTTGTGGACCGGACCCCAGAACMAGGAGCTGCCCCTCCATTGGGCTGCATTAGGAGAATCCCAAAACTCGGGTCCAGCCCTGAACCTTGCTCTGTATGTTGTAGTGACATTTTTGTGTCGTGGAAACTCAGAGCTATGTTGTAGGATCATTTAGTGATCTGAGTATAAATACAGGACCTTTTTTAATTTCAACACCAATTTACTTTAAAACAACTCACATTTGGGGATCATGGTGGTTTTAATTTGTTCGTCTGTTGCAATCATCTCGCACATCACTTATCTACCTGTTGTAGGGATGATGGATAATGAAAACCTGAGGTGCCACCCTGTTCTCCACCTTTGTCCTGAAGTGCAGAAGTCTCTCGCAGACCGAAACATCTTAGCTTAAACTAAATCGTTTCATTAATAGTTGGGTAAAGGATGAGCAATGCTTGATATGAAGGAGTTTAGACTTGATGGTTTAAAAACCTTGGATTCTCAGAAGTCAGTTTCCGCTTCCAGCATCGGTTTCCCATCTGTGAAAGGGATTTTATATTTAATAGCTACATGAGAATGAACTGCGCCTAGATTACATTCATGCCTTGCTTGCATTAACTGGAAAAGCCTGGTGTTCTTCCTGTATTTTGGACTGGCCAGGATCCATCTGACCGTTTGTAGAAGGCTTTGCGAAGGAAAGTAACCCCTAACAATACTAGTTGAAAACAATGCATATTTTGTAATCTTAATCACTAGTCACATAAAAAATCTTCAGTGTTTCTTGAAGACATAACAGGGTCAGGGCATGTGTTTTCTTTCAGTTTATCCCCAAACATCTGTTTTCCCAGTGAATAGAAGTATAAACAAGAGTGAGAGGACAGTTTATTTTCCTGACTTCGATATTTTTGTCAAAGTCTTTCATCTCAGAATTGCACTGTAAAAGAAAATTTTGGGAAAGGGGCATGTTCCTGAAATATTTGCAGTGTTTAAACCTTTGTTTGCCGTGATAAAAAATTTACACTGAAATAATTTTGACTAGCTCATCAATTCACTGCTGTGGGAGACATCACATCTTAAAAATCTTTAAAATGTGTCTGTATATTTATGTTTCATTTTTCTTTGTGTCCTGCTTTTCTTCACAGTGGGGGAGTTGTTCAGGYACCTGGCTGCTCAAATGCTACACCAGTCGGATTTAATTCATGGCCAACTTTGCCACTTGTTGCTTTGCCAATATAGCCTTTAGAGAAGTCCTGGATCATTGCCGTGCATTAATAGTTTGTCGTTAGAATAATTAATGTGTGCAGTCTATCCTGTGGTTTAAAAAAAATACGAGGACAGAGTACTTGGGGTTTACTCCTGGGCAGAATTGCCATGTAAATGTTGCTAGTGGCGATGTTCACTTCACCGGTTCTCATCGCTGTTCTGATGCCAAGTGATAATTGGGAAGCTGATGTGGCTGAGAGAACCAAATTTGTACTGGACTGCTTTTGCTTTATTTTCAGATGAGTCAGTTTTCATCATGGCTGACACACAAATATTTGCAGCAGTAAAACACTGGAGGCAGTTCAGGGGCAGGAACTTTCTGATAATATAGAGAAGAGTAGAGATAACTTGGCCAAGCTGAGTAAAATGCATGTTAGTCCAGTACCGTTCTCTCCAGCTGCTACCTTGAATTGTCTTTGACTTCTAGCCTATGATGAGACTAGTGCGCTCGTCTTTACTGGCCTTGCTATCGGATACATCACACATATTAATCTATTTTGGGGTTTAAAAGCATGTATTTTTAACTGTGGGAGTTAAAAAAAAAAATCGTGCTCTGAAGCAATTACATTCTAAAAATCACTCAATGCATGGGAGACTTCACAGATCAAAGCATGGTGTAATGTCTTATGATGGCATGTTGTCTGAAAGATGCCAAATGCCCAAGCGGAACCTGAGAATGTTTTATTTTTCAAAGAAGTCTTGTAAATTACTGGTGTAAATCTGCCTAGCTGAATAGCTCCAGTTACAAAGTATTGATTTGATGTYATGCAACTGAGATGAGGGAGTAGGAGAAGGAACTTTTCTCACAAGATTTGAATTATTTCTGCAAACATATGTAGTGGATTTAAGTAGTTGTGTTGGTTGGGGAAACTGTTGCTCAGAACTTTGTCCCACTGGTGCCTAATTGCTCTTTAGACGCCTCTAGGTGAGAAATATCTGGGAAACACGGTATATGCATCCTATATAGCAAGAYTTTGCATGTGCCTCAGCAGTTTAATGAGTGCATGCAAGAGGCTGTGGGAAAGCTGCTACAAAATCAAAACATAAATAAAATCTGAACAATTAGAGAGTGACAGGGGCTGAGACTTGGAACACCACCACCCACCCACCTGCACTTTGTTGAAGGCCTAACGCCTCACAGGGCCAAAAAACAGGTTCATTGGCTCAGAGAACATGAGGCTAAATTGTGGTGTGCAATGTGTCCCCAAAACTAGAAATTGCAGAACTTCAAGTAAGGTCTTGTAGATGAGAAGATAGGGTTTTAGTAACAACCATATYCTTGTCAGGAATTGGCAGCCTAACCGTTCAACGGCTCTGAACAGAGGTTAACACTTAAGCGCGGGATTTCTGGCCTATTCCATTCCTGATGCAGCTGGATCAATATTAAAGTGTCATTTTTCGGTACTGTCTGAACCCAGAACATAGAAGGAAGCATCAACAAACAAACAAAAAAATGAATGGTAGTGCAGGAGAAGGGGGGTGTTGAATTTCTTGATGCGGGCAAAACCTACAACAGGTCGCAAATGGCTGCCTGGACCCTGACCTCCACTGGACCAGGGGGTGCAGGGTCTGTCTGCACCTCGGCTGTCTGCAACCTGCTGAGCTGCCTGTCTGCATGCAGTGATGACCGGAGGAGGGGACAGTTTGAAAAGCAGCTTCCCCAAAAGAAATTCAGAGAGGAGAACTTAAAGCAGGCAAGGTTTGTAGGGTTCAAGATGTTGTTCTGCTTCCTGCCAAAGCAAAGATGAAAAATAAATTGACATTGCTACCAGAGATAGTCTCGATAGGTTAATCTCAGAAATGAACTCTCTCAAAATCTTCAGTGGAARTGAGAATTGGTGGGATTAAATGTGATGTAGAAAGAATAATTAGTGGGGTCAGTGGCCTGGAGAATGTGGGTAAACGTTGGGAGCAGAACTCTCAGAGAATATGGTGGATRTACAGATTCATTAAAGAAGGTAATAACTTAAAAATCTCCCAAAGTGGCGAAGGMAGATCCTGTTATATGTTTAAAGCAAGGCATTTTTTCCTTTCCAGAAGCAGGAACAGCTGCAGCGGCAAAGAACAGCACAGAGCTGCCTGCAACTCTGCCATCCTCTACTCTCAAACAAACCCAGAGTCACAACATCGAGTTAAAATCCCCAGAATCACGCAGGTGGAAGGGCCTTTTGCAGGGCTCCAGTCCAACCTGCTGTTCCAAGCAGGCTCAGCTCTGAGCTCAGACSCAGTTGCTCAGGACCTTACCCAGCCAGGTCTTAGGAACCTCTGAGGATGCACAGCCTCAGTGGGCAACCTCTTCTTGAATTCAAGAAAATTCAGGAGAGAGCTAGAGTCTTCCAACTTGTGTGGGAGGACATAAGAGTTTTTCAGGCACTGTCCCAGGCTACTTTAGTGAAAAGTAGTCTCTGGCAAGTATAGTACAATGCTGGTCTCTCAGAGTAGTTGCCCAAAACCATCTGAAAAGGAGACCACTGCCTGGGTGAGGAGAGGTTAAAMATCTTTGTCACCAAACTGGGCTGAATTTCCACATATTAGAGAAAGAAGGGAAAAAAAGAAAAGAGGAAAGGATCAGGTGGGTGGGATGTACAACTGAATGGTTAACAAAGGTGGGAGCTGACTGGGCCTTCCTTGCTATAGTACGTTTTAAGGTGAAAACATAAAGGAGAAGTAAAAGAAGATGAGGTCTTATTAAAGGGACTGAAAAAGTAACCTGGGTGATGATTCCCTCTTATGTCAGAGAAATAAAGGCAGCTTTCATCAATGAACTTCCTACTATAGTTGGTGATATTCAACAGGTTTATAAAAGCATTGGCCGGGCTTATGTTTATGAGAGGAGTGGATTTATGTCTTGAAGACAAAGAGAATAAAAGAGTAGAGGCTTAGTAAATTATGGTGGAAAAGATCAGCCGATAGAAAATATTTCATTAACTGTTAAAGGGATGAAAAGCCCTWTTTTATATGAAGCAAAGACAGACAGATGTATTATTGATTCTATGATTCTATGATTGTGCCATTATAAGGTGTGCATTTATAGAGTGGTCTGAAGGAGATACCTGAGAACATGAGGACTGCTGCTGTGTGCAGTCCCCTCTGCCCCAAATATTGGGAGAAATATTTCCTGAACAGTCTGTGTTGGGGGGAAAGGCAGTAGGCAGGTTACAAGTCTCGCCCTTGATTGATCGAGATGACTGATAGCTACGCAAAGTAGCATACAGAAAAGTTAGCAAACTTATTACAAGGCTTGTTTAATCAACGCTCATAAGGAGGAGAAACTCCTTCCTCCTGGACGAAAGCAAAGATATTTGTAATACCATTAAAGAAAGGAAGAGGCTGCTTGTCATCCATACGTATTTCATTCATGTGAATTGACTGGTTCTCGCTCCCCCCGTACTGACAGACTAGTAACGTCAGGTACRTATACCCAGAGCAGTGTGGATTCATGGTAGGGGGACAAATTTCAGATAATAGAAAAGCTCTAGTATGAGCTATACAACRCAGAATATTAATAGGTATGTTATCTGGGGGTCTCCTGATAAAATGCCACTGAGCGGCTAAGGGGATATTTAGAAACACTGCRTTTAGAAAAACGTGGCTTTGGAGGTAAGACCTTGCATTTTTGCTGTGTATAAGGGTTTTTAGGCTTTTGAATTAGGGAAAGGAACATCTTTAAGCTGGTTAATTAACATGGCAGGAGCCTCTGTGATGTCTACAGCTACAGCAGGAGAACATCTGTCTGCGGCAATTAGACAGGAACTTCCAAACTAAAGGGCCGCTCACAGATGGAGTGGGTAGCTTGCCAGGCAGATGATGTAGGGCTGTTTGTACAAACCCACTTTTCCTCTTAAAAGCAATAGAATAGCAAACACATATYGTTGGCAGCCTTTGGGTATAAAATGAATTATGATAAATCTGAAACGTTAAGTGCCTGATATTTTGAAAAAATTACACTGGGAGGGGAAAAAAACCCTCAAATTCATTAAATAGGGTAGGAATTCATACTAATGTGACAGAAAAACACAAGGTCTTATTGAAAGTTTACGATACTGTATAAAATAATAAAAGCCTTTGAAGAATGGGTAGAGATGAAGCTTTCTCGGATGTGCAGAATAGCTTTCAGTAAAATGAATATATTTCTACCACCTGTCCTATTTATTACTCTTGTTAAGATTAGAGAATTAAGATTGTTAAAGAATTTCTTCTCAGAATCTATCAAACGTGTAAGCCTGTTTTGGTCAGGGAATATATTGCCCTGCAAGGAGTAGGATATGATATCTTCTGAAGATATTTGAAGATACCCTATGGTGTAGAAGGGGTTTTTCAGTACGTTTATTTTTACTGTATGTAATGTTAGTATTTATAGAAGAGTTCTCATAACACTGTGTGCTCCACTATTGATTAGATGACATAGGATTTMATGAGAGCTAAAATCTATTTGATTTCAACAGAAAATATTATAAGACTTAGCATGTAAAATCTTGGAGGAAAAAATCAAGGAAAGAAGTTTGAACTAAACAGTGGGGATAGTTGCCTTTGGTCTCCCCCGCTCCCTCAACCCTCTCATAAATGTAGTGTAAAGAAGACATTTGTACTCTGGCTACTATTTTTTATAATCATGCACATTTTCCGATGATGGTAAGTAGTGTTACAGAGGTTGTTGGCAAAGGTTCTTCTTTTTCCAGTACCTTGTAGTTGTGGAAGAAACTCAAATAACAGCCTCTGTACTGGTTTAGCTACCTATGTTTTTCTCTGAGAAGCTCATTTTTATAAAGAAAGAAAATCTGATATCCRACCTTTTACAACTGCTAGACAAGGTATTGCTCAAAGCAGTAATTTCCTACCCTACCAAAAACTGCAATTTGCTAAAACATAGTTCAGTTTCTCCATCACGTATCTCATCAGATTAGACCAATTGAAAAAAAAAGGGGTGTGGGGATCCATATCTGAAGGACAAACATTCTGTAGCTAGAATCTCCTGAATTCCAATAGATATTAGTGTATAATAATGTATTTTTCCTTTGTATGTGTTAGTATGTTGAGGATGGATACAAGGCTTACTTCTTGCTAACAGTTACATATATTCCATTTTAGAAAGCAAATATTAACCTCCATTTCTTGCAATTTCTGTCTRTTCCACTCCAGATTTTTACCTGACTGGGAAAAAAATTGATAATAAGTGAATTTTGGATCTATTTTTTGAGAAGTAGATTGGTCTCTGCCGAATTGTCCATGCAGCCTGACATGACTGCCCTAGGAATGCAGGACGTCACAGCTTGTTTTCAGGAGGTGGAGTTCTGTGGCTGCTGGATCAAGGTCTTGAATACATGTGATTTTTTTCAAATTGTAATTTCCAACTCAGTTTCTGATCTGAAATGAAACTCCTCAGTAATATGCAAACAGAATAGTGTGTCTTCATAATTATGATAGGACCCTGTTTGCTTGAGGTTGTTTTCACCCCCCACTCCCCCCAACAACTTTTGTTCTTTCACTGACCCCAGTGGTTCCTGCAGCATCTGCAGACTCTGCAGCATCCAAATGCAGATGCAGCCGCTCAGTTACTGAAAACAAAAGATTTGGGAACAGTGACTTCCTGTTGCTTCCCCTGTCTCAGGGGCGTAGGGGACCATTGGCTGGGCCGCCCCTTCCGTGGAAGGCTCAGGTCAACCTGTCCCTTTCTTCTTGTTACTCCAGACCAACACATTCAGTTTTCCAGGAGCCCCAGTGATGATGTCACTTACTGAGATAGGAAAATGAGGCCACAGACAAGATCAAGCAATGGGAAGGCGACTGGGTCACCTCCAGAACCCCATTCTGGTTTCCATAGAGTTGAAATCTTTTCCTCTTTTATATACAAATGGAAAGTCAGTTCAGGTAAATGAGATTTGTCTTTTCAGGTGAAAAAGCAGGACAGGCTGTTCAGCTCCCCTGAGCGGAGTAACCTCTGTTAGCCGTTTCCACCGGCCCTTGTGCACATGAGATCTCTCTGCCCAGCAGCCACCTGCGTCCAAGGCTGCTGAGACACCTGGAGATGGGCCAGCAGATCTCAGAGCAACCGCAGGAGCCAACRCAAGGACTGAATGCACCAGTACTTGAAACCTGACATTTAGGAGAAATTGTTCTTCCTAGATCTAGGAAAAAAACATTTGCTGAGCTTTATTTCATAGAAACAGAGAAAATAGGAGCATCTCCTAGTGAAACAACAAACCTGAAGTATGAGCTCACAGCTGCAGTATACTTGCCCCACAAATAMGGTGGTGCTGGAAGAAGTGATTTATCTTTCTCTGTAACAATCCCTTCGTGCTGCGATGGATCCTGTTGCATTCTGKAGAGAGAATTACTCAGCCATTAGGTTTTGGGGAGGAATAAAACAAGCTGGATCAATGGGCCGAGGCCAATTGCATGAGGTTCAACAAGGCCAAGTGCC
>JASVER010000029.1:2151984-2230181 GCA_030449065.1 Oceanodroma leucorhoa | reverse complement strand
AGGAAAAATTTCTTCACTGAAAGGGTAGTCAGGCATTGGAACAGGCTGCCCAGGGAAGTGGTGGAGTCACCATCCCTGGAGGTGTTCAAAAAACGTGTGGATGAGGTGCTTCGGGACATGGTTTAGTGGGCATGGGTACTGGGTTGATGGTTGGACACGATGATCTTAGAGGTCTTTTCCAACCTTAATGATTCTATGATTCTRTGATTCTAAGCAGCTTACTTTAAGGTGAACTGGAATATACGTCTTTCGTTAGGATTTTAGGCACGCTTCTGTCTGCTGGTAGAATTTTAATCAATGTTTTTCTCCATGTAGTTGACATTGGATCTGTGTTTGAATACCCATGAATACAGTGTACATTACCTTGCTACGCTTGTGTGGGAACTAACAGAGTACGGTATTTTTCCCAGTAATATACATCTGGTATTAGAGCCTGGTCCAAAACATTAGTCAGTTKTACAACTATAGACAGAATTTTATGACATTCTTCAGAAAGGTGATAATGATGAGCTGATTCTTACAAATCTTCGTGGACTTTCTTTTCAGTGTAGAACCAAATTAAAATTCAACTTTTTCAAAATTTTCAGGTGTTTAGGTGTTTCACTGGTTTGGTGAGACCTAGCCAAATATTTGGGGAAAGAAGGTTCTTGTGAGTTTTCTAGCAGAGTTTCTGAATTGCTTTTCTGTAATAAATTCAAAAGCTAATTTGCAGAAACTTTGTATTAGATATCATTTATAAGTAGAGTCTAATTAGTTAAGATTATTTTTCATACAGCTCTTGATTTTGCTTTGGTAACCATTAGCTACTGAATATACTGTTAAGGTAGAGTCTAGGAAAAACACAACTTTTTTCTGGATGTTACTTTAAGATATACTCAATGTTTATTCCAGCTGATCTGTTTTGAAGAAAAAGACAATAATCTTACTGCTTTTTTTATGTTATGTCTTGCAATTCTCAGAATAAAAAAAAAAAAGAGAGAGAAAAAATCTCTGCTTAGTATGAATTGCACAAGAGTATGGTGAGTCGAGAAATACTTTTTATATGCCTTCACATGCACATGCCAAAAAAGTCTCTGCCAGAGTTATTCTCTATTGGAATTTACAGGGGTCTGTGAAAAGCAAACACTGAAGGAGTCTTGCTCTTTCTCCTTTAAAATACTATTTGAGGAGGAGCCTGAGGAGCTGAATGCTCAGAAAAGGATCTGTTCAATGAATATCTAAGACAGAACTCTTGGGTTGCTAAGCTGTAATTTAAAGGTAAATTTTGAGACAAAACAAAATTTAATTATTGTTTGTACAGTTTATTGTTCCTTTGGGATTTATAAAAACATCTCCARCATTTTTTGCCTCCACCCAAAAAAGTCTGTTTGTTTGTTGTATTAGAAGTTTTAGATTGCAGTTTCCTCCTCTTTCTGAAAGACTTTAGCAATTATTTGAATTCCCTAATAACATGTTAAAACACAGGAGACAAAAGCCACAGCTTCTGTTTTCAGCCCTAGTTGCGGAGAAAGGCAGTGTGGCAGCCTACACTGTCAGTGAGATAAATTGGTGTTTCTTAYGTAAAAGTGTTTGAAATATTCATAATATTTTTGTTGCTGGTTTGGTTTTGTTGTTTTTATAAAAAATATGTTGTGTATTTAAAAAAATAGTGAGAAAACACGCAGGGGGTTGTAGTTAACTTCAAATRAAAAGTAATGTAGATAGCACAACTAAATACATTTACTAGTGACACTTCTTAAATGATGAATTGGAAGACATTAAATAGGAAGTTCTTAGGGGGTCTCTTGGTGTAATTGGAGGGGGTGTAATGCTGGCACGCTCTGGACCACCAGCGTCCCCAGGAGGCTGCCTCGCTGGCTCTCCTGGRCGTGGGGTGCCTGCCCGTAGCGTTCTTGGCGCTGACACAGTAGAGATAAAGCTTTGGCAAWGTTTACGCCAGCGGTGGGCCCAGATTGCAGACCTGGCCTCTAGGTGTAGCTCCAGCGTAGTGGTTCATGAATGTAGAATTCTGGGTTAGGCCAGTTAGCAGATTAATTAGTAGTACGATTTTTACAATGTTGGTTCATGTTTCTGTCCTTTCATGGTGGGTTTGGAAGATTATTAAACAAACACATATTGATGCGAAGGTTGAGCAGCGAGTAGTTCGATGTCTGAAAACCGTGGTTTTTCCCCACTTCTTGTGGAAGGATGTACAGAGTAGGAGGAAGGAGAAAAATACTTTCCCTCCCCTGCTTTGTCCATCCTCCTCAGCGAGGGCCAAGCATGATCCATTTCTATTTCCAAGGCAAGACASGGTTCCCCTGCCTTTGGGTACACCTGGCCTTTCCTCCCAAAGGGTAGTGTTTGGTGCAGGTCCCTTATGTGACCTTGCCATTCGTAACTTCAGTGTCAAAGCGAAATCAAGACTAGGAGTACATAATTATGGGATGAGGGAAGAAGATGGTGATGTAGAGGATCATTGAAAGGGCCTCTGGTTAAGTGAGCTATGTTTAACCCTCTCTGCATATCTTGCTAGTCACTCTTCCTTTCAGATATTAAGGTTTTGCAGTTTCTGGAATAAGGAGCTGGGACAGAAACCCATATTCACCAGAACAAGTCGGGCAGAGGCTACCTGGCAGCAGCTTGCACATTTGATGGGCTCAGCAAAGCCATGGTTGCCAGCACATCTGCTGGGGAAGAAGCCCGAGCGTCAGCTGCTCCTGCCGCTTCTTGGCGTCCTGGTCGGTGCTCAGCCATCTCAGCCGAGGGGAAACACGAAACCAGGTTCTGGGGAAATACCAGTCTTTGCCAATGGCAAGCACCTAATTAGATTTGTTTATCAACAGTTTTGTAATTACAGAAATATGTAGCTAATTACTTTTCTTTGAGCCAGCTCATGCTCACCTCTCTTAAGAATGTGCAACAAATAAAGAAGGTAAACTGCTATTTAATTGTACTTCAGACAGTAAATATTTAATGCAACTGAACCATAACGGAATGGGGCACAGAGAGTAGGCTAGTGTTGAGTAATGTGAGGTTGATCCAGAACTTTCTCTTGTGCCACCCTTTTCTAAAGTTTTAAATTTTAAATGCCTAGTACATAGCAAAGACAGTCCAGACAAGTGAGCTGTTTAGGTGCAAGAGGTAGCATAGCACATTTGCTAAATTCTAGCCAGGCTGGTGTTCTGGATTTAGTGGTTTGCCTTTTTTTTTTTTTCCCCCCTTAAAGTTCCAGTCAATTGTTTGTAAAATACAGTGTAAGAAACAGGAAGAGAAAAACATTTTCCAAGTGGTAGAACAGTCAAGCTCAGCTTCCACTTTATGTAGCTTTACTCCTGTGTCTAGCATCAAAATGAAAAAGGTTCCACTCCAAATATTTATATTATCTACATATGTCATTTTTTTTCTAAACAGAAAAACATTCTTGTAAGAAAAAGGGGTTTTTATCACAATAATATTTTCTGATGAAGAAATATTACATGATAAAATGTGGGCTAGGTCAGGAAATACTCATCTTGAATAAGTAAATAATACTAAGGTTACCTGTGCTTATTTTGGACAAAGTTCTCTTGCTTTATTGTTCAATAATTCACTGAGTTATGGAGGTATTTATATGTTCCACAGAGAAACTAAACCAGATTCAAAACCAGTAAGAAAGAAGGTTCCGAGCCATTGGCCATAGATGCTGCTTTTGAATACAAAAAAGAATTTATTGCAATATACGATGTACAAACAAAAGTCAAATCATTAATCTCAAACATTTGTTCCTGCAGTCTCGTGTGTAGATAAAACTCTTAATCAGAGCAGAGCTTCAGGTGGTGAGTAAAGTTTTCTCCTGCAAGATATTACAGGCACTGTCTTGTGCTGCCGAGCCAACGCTCAGCGCTTCCTTCTCCTCCTTCCCTCTTTCATTGCTCTCTCCCAGCCATGAAGACTCCCGGGGCAGCCCCCTCGGGAGGAATAAGTGGCCGATACTGCTGGGCTTGCTGGTACAAAGTCATGCAGTACTCCAGCCTCAGGAGAAGGCAGTGAGTAGAGGGGAGGCTGAATTACCAGTAAGTCAAAGAGAAGGGGAGGAAGAAGAAGAGTCACACCTGAGTTARGAATATATACATATGTATGCATAGTGCAGAGGGGAGTTGGAAAAGAGGAGGTAAAGAACGTGCAGAGACTGATGAGGAAGGATCATCCTGTGGTTAATGCAGAATATTGAGACTCATTTACTTTATTGTGTCTCACTTACCTCTAAAGTTGACTCTGTACTGATGTACCTTAAAGGGTTGTGCAAGCACTGTACGATCTTTAGACAGAAGCATTAGATACAGGGAGACAGGCTGAATCAGCAGAAACTGAATCTCCTCTTGTGTGAGGCGAATGGCAGCCATGCAATTCTGGCACAAAATGAAAAGGGAGTAAATCCCAAAGGTCTTACACTTTTCCTACTTGGCTCCTCCGCAGACAAAACTGCCATTGCATGAAAACYGTTGACAGACTTTAGGTTTTGGCTGATGTTATGCATTTCAGAAGTAGGCGATGTGTTGCTATAATGGCAATTGCTCTATTACTACTTACAGCTTTGAACACCTATTTTTTGTAGTTTCATTGGAAAGGGAGGGTGTAGAAATCTCGTGGGCAAAGCTGTGGAAATGGAGGGAAAATTTCTTAAGTGTCCTGTTAAGAGTTGAAAGCAAATTTGGTTTGATGGCATGAGTAAAACCCTCTGCATTCATTTTCTTTGAATGTTGTCTAACTTAACTGTTGCTAGTACAAAAAGCAGAGAGCATTAGTGTTTGTATTATGGCAACGTGGAAACCATGACCAGGGCTGCAGGCAGAAGATGCTGTTGAACAACTGAGGCCCTGCATTAGAGAACTCGCTGTCTACACAGGACAAACAAAACACAGAAGTGGAAAACTGAGGCATGGAAAGGAAACGATTAGTTCCATGGGAATTCAGGAAATAAGCTCAGGGCTTATGATTGCTATCCCACATTTTGATTCCAAGAGTCCTCCCTCAGAAATAAAAATGGTAATCTCAGATTATTGAACATTTCCCAAAGCAAGCTCCATTTGTTCTATTCGACTTAGGAATTATCARCATTTTTCTATTAATATTTATGTAATTATATCAATTGTTATTTTACATAAATTAATTATATATAATATATCAAAATTTAATCATTGGCTATGTTAGATACATGTGGATTGTAGTACCAGGCAGTTTCAGCTTGTCTACATAATAGCCTGAACAGAAAATGAGAATCATGCCTTATGGCTCAGGTAACTCGTCAATGCAATCCATAAAATGCATATACTTGCAAAAAATGGTTCTTGAGGAAATTGTAGAATAAAAAAATCAATTAATTAAATTTAGTTAATTGAAAAGATCACTGAACAAATAGGTAGGTGAGAAATGAGAATGCAGGACAGGAAAGCAAACTCGGTTGAATAAATGCTCGACAATTACCTCAACTTTCTGCAGATAAAGAAGCTATTCTTCAACTGCAAAACCCTTACTGGCGGATTCAAGGAGTCCGGTTGTGTTCTCACAGTGGAAGCATTTAGAGTGTCGATAATGCGGAAATCAGAAATCCATGTAATAGAATAAGATGTAGATGTTTGAGAGAATTCCGTTTGAAGTTGCAATACATAGACAAATGCAAGGGGGTCTCTGAAAGAGCAGCTATATTTAGAAGGTTATTACGGTTATCATACAGCAGCGGTATGATAAGCCTYAGGTCAGCCAAAGTGCTGCCTTTCAGGACCACAGCAGCAGTAATACTCTCAAGATGCCATCAGTCATATGCTAGTGCTTGTGAGTACTATAAACTGCAGGCAAGAATGGAAATTATAAATGGATCACTCAAAAAAAAGCAGAATCATGTCTCCTCCTAGCTGCCTGTTCTCCCAGGCTTTCATTTTCATCTTTTCCTAGTGAGTTCAGCCCCCTGGATAGTAGAAGGCTAGCTCATTACAGTATAGTTCAAGCAAAGTATTTACCAAAGTCAAGATGGTTGTCTAAACTGTTCCTTTCGGGTATGGAAGTGGTGACGGATGACTTCTGTCTTCTGCACTTATGATGCTGTATTTATACAAGACTGMGTGCTTTCTCATTGGATTCTTTTTTCCAAGACCTGTCTCCTGCTTTTAGTTCAATAACTCTCTATTCTTTGCTGCTAGGTACCAACATTTGTCTATCTTTTCTTCTACATATGAAAGCCATTGGCTAAATTTTGCGGAATTCGTGCCAGCAAACTCCTATATCTGAATTTCTATGTATCCAAAATGAAAAATTTGTATGTGAATAAGCAGTCTGTGTAATTTGTTTATGTTCTTATGCTCCCTTTCTGTCTTTGTGTCCTGTGGTTTAGCACTTTATGTAAACTTCTGTATCAAACTTTTGTATTTTTGGCTAGAAAATACTGATAGTTGAGTAATTATCACACAGTAGTATCAAAGAGCTAGTTATTTCTTTTTATAGAGAACAGTACTCCAATTACTGTTGCATAACAAGTGCTGATTTTTGTTTAACTGCGCTGTGGGATAATACTGTAGGAGCATACACAGTACATGTTTGAAGGTGTGCCCACATTGGTGTGAACTGCAGGTGTATGCGTCTATTATATTGATTACAAAATAAATAGTAACAGTCACAGGGATAATCACAGTGAAAAGCATACTTACAGATAAGAGGTTTGCTGTGGTCTCAGCTGTCTGAATATGATCCTCACGGGCAAGGTCTCAGATTCTTCACCCGGTATGCTGTGCTCATAACCGTGGCACCTAATTTAGGAACAGAGGTGTGTTAGGGTCGGTCTGCAGTCAAAGTCAAAAAGCTGCAACTCTGAAAGGCAATTCAGTCTCTTTTAAGTGTTAGTCACTGGGCGGAGGCACCTACACCTCTCCACTGACTTACACCTACAAGTAGGTGAAATACATCTGACCTTAAGGCAATCATTCGTAGCCCATTATCAAACTCAGAAACAATCGAAAGCATTTCCAGTGCAATATAATATATTGACATTTTGGAAAGCTACCTTCTTTAGAACATTAAGGATTGTCTGTCCTAATCGACTCTGACTATTTTTTCAGTCGGAGGTAGCTACTTAGTTTGGCAGGCTCTGTGTTTGCTCATGCAAGAACAAACAGGTCTGTGAAGAGGGTAATATGGGTACTGCTTCAGTATCTGAATTTCTGATGACTGCTGTTGCCTGGTTCTCTGTGGCAGTTTTCTCATCCTCTTGGATTTCAGTTGTCTGCAAGCACTTTTTCCAAAGTCTGCACGTTGTAATAGCTTTGCCTCAAGATACTTCGGTTCAAAAATCTTTTCTCCAGAGTTACTGATGTGATCTGATACGGTTTAAGGGAGGATTTCAAGAGTGTCTGTAAAATATTGCTTTACCTTTACTCTAGATGTTCATTTGTCAGAATGGACCAGCTGTTAAAGGCATGCCTGTGGATCCCAGGGTCTTCCTCTGGCTGCATAGGCTATGCATCAGTGCAAAAGCAAAGTTATCAGGAGACTTCGAGCATTGAGGAGGATTTTATGAACAGATTGTCAGCTTCTGTTTCTTACATTTTAATGATTGGCACAAGCAGTGGTGATAATCTTGTTTAAGAGATTAAGATACAGCAATTGTATGGATTTTGGTCAGTAAAGGAGGGCAGAAATTACAGTTGGCAGGTACAGTCAGGCGGTGCCAGTAGTTATGTTGAGCATAAGAACCACCATTCACTCCAAAATACAGTTTTGTAAGGAAACAGAGGATGAGTGAAATGTTTCATCTGCAGCTGTTGCTGCTCTGGAGATGGAATTTTGAATAGCTGAAATTCAAGTAATTGACTGGTATAAAAAAAAAATAAAAATAATTCATTCATGGGGGGGACCACTGCAGGGGAAATTAAGTGATTTTCTGTGTAAAAAACATCTACAAAACCAAATGATGGTTTATACACCATCATTTTATCCCCTTTTTGTAGAAAGGGAGTACAAACAGTTACCTTCCTTTGCAGAGCATTCTGAAATGAAACTGCAGAACGCGTTGGATGAAATCACTGTTTATGAGCTCATTAGGACTATTACCAGAAATAGTAGAACCATGCATCGTATGGCACAGAAAACCTCATGTTTTGGGATATTTACATGCTTAAAAATTCAATACTTAAAAATGGATGAAGTGAGGTGGCTGCCCCAGTTTCTCCTGCTGGAAAGGAGAGTCATCCTGTCGCTGTAAAGAGGAAATGTTCTTGTTCACTGAAGATCTTATGCACATGAGGAAATCTGCATAAAATGCTTTCTGCAGACAAGAATTTACAGTAACCTTTATAACACTAATACAAAAGAATGAAAATAATCCAAACAAGCACAAATCACCATGAACAAGCGTTAGACGTCTTCAAATCAAAAATAATTCCAGTAATTCTGCTACTTGTTCTTAACCTAACTTTTCATCTGAGTTTGCTACTTTTACACAGCAACACTTCCCTCTTTTAGAAAGCTTTCCACAAAAAACAGAATGATGCCTAAGACATCAACAACTCATCTTCCTTCATGTCAGAAATCCCAAGCCTCTTCATAACTGAAATAGCAAAGGAGCCAGGGGCTCCATGGAGTCCATATAAGAGGCCTTACTATTGCCACTCAGTTTTCCGTGGAAAGTACTCAGCCACTGCAGTATGTGTCCTAAAACAGTCAGCTTAAGAAATATTTGGATGAAAATTGTAGAAAAGCTTGACTAGAATAAATACTTGTAACCCCTYGTGAATTTGCTGTGGTATTCCTGACTTACCACACGGAGCTGTGTACTAAATAAAATCAGTAATTTGGTGGCTGGTCCTAACTTCTGCTGCATGAAGCTGCTCTGTTGTTTTGTCTCAGCTATGGCCCTGTTTTCTCTCCTCATTTGTTGTGCTTGCTCAGTGAAATTGAATCCCACGTCATTTCGGGCAAGTCTTGGAGAAGTTATTTTCCTTGGTGCAGATGGCTCTTTCCTCCAGATGTGACAGGCAGCTAAGAGCTGCCTCATTTTTTTTCTTAACCCTTCTGCTCATCTTGAAATCACGCTGATGCTATGGCCACAGTAGTACCGTGGTTCTTGCCCCATATCCGATTTTCCCGTGACTATAAGCTGTCGTGCGTGTCAGTCACAGCGTGCACCGCACAGGCTCCTGTTACCTAATGTAGGTTGCTTTGGTTTGTTTGGTTTTCTTGTCTGTTTTAACGAGGACAAAGTAAAATTCAGGAGCCCGGCGGCCCCTGGGAGATGTCCCCGCTGGAAGCTCTCTTGGCAACTTGGCTCCGGCGAGGGTGCAGCCCTTTGTTTGCGGCTGCAAATGTTCCAGCCTTGCATCTTCAGCCCAATGCAGCCAAGGAGAACCTGTACCCTTGCCGTTTCCCTTCACCCTGTTTGTTTCACTTGGGAACACAATGAGCTGTCAAAATTTCCTGCCCTGTTTCCACAGAATCCTTCCTTTCGCTCCAAAAAGGATTATTTATCTAAAACTGCTAATTGCATAAATTGTCAGAACAATTGTTTAGCTTGATTTTAAGGTGGAGAGCAAAAAGATGTAAAGATCTGGTGGACTTACAAAGTCGCCCTCAAAGTCCTCTGTCAAAGCAAAAAAGAGAGTCTGGTGTGTTGCCATTAACGGCCCTTGTCTCTCAGAAATTAAAAATCATGTGGTATGGTGTACATCTGGTGCAATCTCTATTTTTAGTATCTCTGTTGAGTGTCCTTAGAGGTAATTAAAAGTAATAGGGAAGAATATAAATGTTTTCCAAATAAGTGAGCCAAGAAAAAATAGAGGAAGGCAGGTGTGGTTGATTTAGCCCACCACCACTTCCTAACTAATCTTTCTCTAACGATGTGGAAAGAGACTAGGTGGCACCTGGCACGAAGTACTTTGAAATAACAGATTCATGAGGTAGAGGTACTTGATAACATCTTTGACTCATGAGAAACTTGCCTTCCCTGAAGGTAAAGTTAATAATCCTCGAATATAAGGATTTTAGTGGCTTTTACTAAAGTCAGTGGGGATTCAGATTTATTCTGCATATAGATTCCTATAGTGCTAGAGACAGCGCAAGCTTTTTTTATCTGTAAAAAATGTAAAATGACACAAATAGCCGATCCAGAGCATCAGTAATTTTCCACGACTTCAGGTCCTCGGTTTTGCTGGTTAAATAAAACTCATTCACATTTTCTTAGTTTGAAGAACATAGAATTGGTAGTAAGTTTATCAGTCATCATGCATAGTCCTTAACTATCTCAGGTACTCTTTCAGTGCCATCAGCTGCTTCGGTTGTTTTCATCTCCTTCAGAATGATATTCTTCTGATCACCTAAACGGTTATTTTCCCACTCTGCTGCTAACCCACGTTGGGCATTACTCCAGGGTGATTTTCCTTTTATGAAATGGGTCTTTAGTGCCCTGATCGTCTTCCTAGAGGTCCTTCTCTGCACTTCTTCCAGGAGTAATTCAGCTTTCTCAGAGACAGTATTTGAGATGAACTTACACCAGGTGTTTTGACTAATGGCATCAATACCTCCCTTGCTTTCCCTCTCTTTACTAGAGTTACCTTGCCTGAATAGTGTACATACGTGTCTGAGTAGGCTAGTCTTTAATTCTGTAGGAGACATCAGCAGCACCATGAGAGGAGGCTGGACTACCAGTAAAATGAAAGTGGAAGTTGCAGGTAGCTGGGCCATAGAGCAGTTGGGGCAAAGAAGGTGGCAGTAGCAGTGAAGTTGATTTWAAATAGCTGTAGCTGTGTATACCTGGAATCTCCCAGCTTTGTGTTATCATCACATCTCACTAGTGCTYTCCTAATTCTATGCCAAGATCATCAATAAAAAATTTTAAGACCATTCCCAATACGAATCTTCTAAAGACATGCAGTAATTGTTTCCAAGCAAAAGTTTCCTTTCAGTGCACTTTGTTATCTTCTTACCTTTATTTAAGGTATTTCAGTATCAGATGTTACCTTATATGGTCTACTTTTGGTAAGCCCATGTTGTGTTTTCTTCTGTGTTTCAGTGGTCTACCTACCTTTAGCATTCTCCTCATCAAAATTCAGGGTTATACTATTAAGATGAGAGTTAGGCAATTTCTTTCATACATAACTGTGTATGATTTTGTTATTCTCTAGCACTGTGGTACCTCTTTTGATCTGATAGATTTATTCTTTCATGTCCAGAAAGAAAATCAGTCTTTCGGGGTTTACAGTATCACGTCTTGGGTTTTTTTTCAGATTTTTTGAGTTTGAATTTCTGTCTTTTTTTTCACAGTATCTGTTGATTTAGTCAGGAGTGACATGTTTATCRGTGTATTAATGCAGGGGATTATTTGCAGTTTCCTGTTAATTCATTGGTGTGTACAGAAAAACAAAAGCCTCAATCAAGGCATGCTCTGAATTTACACCCGTTCTTAATTTGCTGATGCTTGTATTAATGACAGGCTCAAGCCTGTCTGATTTTTTTGGGTTTATATAATGTGTACCATATGCTTGCCATTCTTACTCTTTCTGCACGAATCAGCCAATCTGATGGGTCTACCTGTGGCGGAGAGCAGTGCTTTTAAGTCAAGGTGCTGCCTTATAAGCTCTGACTCATGGGTGCTGATGAATCTTGCTTCGGTGTTTTACAAACTCTTTAGCTATTTGCTCCACCCTTCTGCCCTTTAASAGAAGGATCGCAGGGGAATATGTTTATATACCACCGTTGCCACAACTTACACGTGATTTTAAACTGCTCATGAAGGTATACCCACGCTATTATCATACCTGTGAAGTGCAGGAGCTGAAGAGCAGGCAGAGGTTTGCACCTCCTGGCCCTACTATCAGGAGGGGTAAGTGGGGTCAACAGCTTGAGTTGTTTTGGGCTGGTTCCTTAGAGCCAGCAGTTGGCAAGTGGGAGCTGAGTACAGGGAACACGTGTTCTGTCTCTGGAAACAAAAAAGCAAAGCGAAAGTAAGGATGGGAGAAAATAGATTTATATTTATAATCAAAAGTGACTGTGTTTGAAATATTCTTAATTTGAGTGCATGCTCCTGTGTCTTTCGTACCTCTAAGGACCCCTAGAGGGCACGGAAGTTTTTCTCCACCTCGAATATTTAACTTAATAGTTCTACTTGGCTTTCTTCCCTTAAACATAATTGTAAGCACATTTTAAGTGAACATCAGATAGAAAAAAATAACAGCATCTAACTAGGTCCTTCTTTTACGCTGCAAGATGTTTTCTTGTTTTTAAATAGTAGAAGCTAGCACTAGCAGCCAAATTCTTAAATTATTTTTGTTTAGATTAGTCAGATGCTATATTCGTATCCCAGAGGAAGCACAATTCAAACTAACGAATAATTCGTAATTTTATTGCAAACTTTGAGAGGCTTACAGTGTGAGCTGTCTGAGGAAGTGCAGTGGGTATGCTTTCAGCACTATGGCCCGTGTTTCTGTAGAGGAGGAATTGGTATTGTGAAGAACTAGAGTACTCTAACCTGAACCTCTAAAATCTCCAAACTTCACCTTATTTAAGATTTTTTTAATATTTTGGTCTTGCTATTTGCCTATAAAGAAATTATTAAATTACAGTACAAGATATTTAAAGCTATGGAAATGTAAAAATGACATCTGCTTCCCGCTGCTTCCTACCTACCTAGAGTGAGTTTTTATAACTCTTATTCATTCCGAGTAGAATTTTTCTTCTTAAATGAGTTTTGCCTATTTCATCAATGTTACATGGTAAGTCAGGTACTAATCAATGTGAATTACACAGTGATACTAATTCTTAGTATTGTGTTGTCACTTTATGATATTTCAATTTACATTCTAAAGCTCTGGAGTAATGCTTATCTGAGAACACCAGATTTTGCTTAAATAAAGCAGCTTCAGTGTTTGAGGAGAAGGCTGACATTTTCCAGAATGCTCAAAGAGCAGTTAAGTAAAACAAAAAACCTTAAAAAAAATCTTCATGTTTTGTTCAGGGTTTTTTTCATCAACTCATGATTTTGAGACCAGTCCCACAGCTTTGAAGGTCAGTTGGACTGTGAGCCTAGTCCAAGGTTGAGACCTTTGTGTGTGATGCCACGACAGTCAGAATCCAACTAGTCTTGTCTGGGGAAAAAACTGGACCTCTACACTACTCCTGAAGCAGTGAGAGTCTACTTACTGGACGAGAAGCTGTTCAATAGAATAAACACGGGGTTTTTTGTGCCTTTGTTCTGATAAGAGGATCAGCTGTACTGCTTTACCCAATTACCCAGGGATGTCATGGGAGATGATTTTTTGGACCTTAGTTTTCCCAGTGGAGGAGCGTAACGTCATCACTTTGAATAGAAAATAGATCTAGATGTAAACAGCAGAGAAAGGCAGCTGCCCCCTCTAACATCTCTGGGGATTTTGTGTTTTGCAGGAGATGCACGGGTGAGAGGTCAGACAGGGGTTCTCTCTGAGCGCCGCGGCTCCTACCCATTTATAGACTTCCGTCTTCTTAACAGTAAGTGCAACCCTTCCTTCAGGTCTGTATTTAAAAAAAAAAAAAATCTGCATTGAAAGTATACGAACCAAAGCATCTCAATCTATAGTTGAGCTGTCTTCATACAGTCAGCATTAATAATTCTATTATTCCCACACAGTGYTTGACTGCGAAATGTTTTGATTGTATGAATACTGTCCATAATGCTGAGTCTGTCAAGTAAATACAGTAGTGCCATGGGGTGTGCTGGGGCAGGGCAGGGGGTGCTTCAGAATTAAAAAGATAAACCTCTGTGTCCTTTAGCCTCTTAGCTAACAGTTGGAACAGATTTATGTGAGTCTGTTATCCGGTCATATAGAATTGGCACAGAAGGGGAGCATGTGACAGCACTGACCAGTGGTTTACAATAACATTAATTTTTCCAACAATTAGAACCCAATCCAAAGCCCCATGGAGTCTTCTCATTGACGTCAATGGATTTTGGGTCAGGCCAGCAGTGAACATCTGTTAAAAATAATCTTAACCTCATTTTGATTGAAGTTATTTTGCCACTGTTGTAAATAAAGGAGGACAAATCTAAAAGAAAAAAAAAATCAAGATCCTGGGGTTTTTTTTCACCTGATGGATTCTCTGTACTGATGCAGACCCATTAGCCAGTGTGTAAAAAATAAAATAAAAAAACAGAGAACTCTTAGTCTTGGGCCCTGTAGCATTCAGCCTGGATGCTGTGTTAACTCCAGTGTTCAGCCACAGACAGATCTCAATGTGACCTTGTGGATGGCACAGACCACGTAACTCCATCTAACCTAACAAAAGTTATTTACCGTCTTCATCAAACAGACTGAAACTCCAACAGTTTGTTTAGTGATGACACTTTTAAGCTTCTAGGGATTATGCTTTTCATTAAAAAGCAATTCTCAAACCCAAGTTTTACATCTCCTTTTTGTATCTGCTTTCCCGAGAGCCTGAGGAAGGGGAAGGGAGGTAGGTGGCAGGGAGGGGGGGAAGAAGCCCAGCCGCAAAGGGCGAGGTCTGGCTGGGAGTCAGGAGAAAAGAGGGGCTAATAGGAAGGGGAGGACTTGGGCTCTGATCGGCTGCATTCGCCCAGGCTGGCAAAGTTACTGCCACCTGGCAAAGTGCTTGCTTTCAGTCTTGCTGATAAAAGACGATATTTTCTAGGTCATAAGTCCATCGGAGTGCTTGCTGTGGCTGGGGTAGAAAGACATAAGGGATAAGATGGGTCCAGCAGTTTTCCCAGGACAAAGGGAATAACGTACTGGTTGAGCAGAGCTCTGAGGATAATTTAGTCTTGGCTTGCAAAGGAAAAATGTGAAGAAAAACCTGTTTTAGGCTGCTGGAAACATTACTCTTGATGCCCTTATAAAGACTGAGAGAAAATAAAACACTTTTTTTCATTCATGAAGTAGAAGTGAATATATATTCACATTTGAGTGTGACTAAATTATTTCCTTTTTCTTTTGAATACATACACATTATTTAAAATTCTCATCATATGTTCTTTCCTCTCCCTGCTTAAAGAAGCCAAAAACTTTTCAGCTCTTTTTTCTGGCGATAGGGCTTTTACTTTTGTCCCCTGTAGATGAATCCTGCCATCCTTCAGATCCTGCCAGCTTCTAGGAAGTGCTGGTGCTGTCCGTGGGCTGTCTATGGAGAGATCCATGGCAAGAGACGTACCGGTGAATACTCAGCCTTTGATCATACAAGGAGCAGGGCACTCCGGCTAAGCCCTCTCCTGTAACTGCTGAACTTAAAAGCGATGCCTCTCTCTGCATGCACCTCTGGTCCCACAGAGGTGGGGCACCTGGGGTTTTTATGTTCCTGTGCTCTCTGTCCCAGGGACTTCTGACTTAGTCTTTCTTTCCACTGCTTTTCCTTAATCTGAAAGAAGTAACTGATCATGATCTCTGTGTAAGGAAAAGCAGTGATCCTGATTTTGGATTTCCCATTGTTTTCAGTTTTTTATGTATTTACTGCTTTCTGCCTAGGGAGTGGTGTTGGCTTAATTTTTCAGTGCAAAATTAAGTGAGATTTCTAGGCACTTGACTAGTAATTTTGCAGATGGCAAGTGCACGGGACCTGGTTCACTTGGTGACCTACAGGTAAATGACGATGCTTGGTGTCAGAGCATGCAGATGTGTGTTTTGCCAGGAAGTAAACAGACTTTTATATTATTTGTTCATATACATCTATCTGTCAAATCCATTTCTGCTGTGCATACAATATAAGCAGCAAAAACCCATGGTGCTGCCCATCCTATCAAAAAGAAACATATATAAATGTCACTACTGCAAATTTTTTTGAAACGTGCCTAACTAATACTTGCAGTAAAGTTTTAGCACCCTGTTACATTTGTTTGAAGGCAATAACTGACAGGCAGCAACCATATCCTGAAAGCTGTTACAGTAAGAGAGGGAGAGAGGCAGAGAAAATTTTATGGTAAATATCCTCGGAAGTTATAAAGAAATGCATCATAAACATCAGTCCAGCTTCTCACAAATTCAGACAAACTGAGCTTGAATAGTGATAGTTCCCTCTAGCATCTGAAATACTATTCCAAATAACAGTACCACCCTTGTTTTAAAGTAAGAGAAAACACTGAAGCTCATTCTTGAACAGAGCTGACATTCATTTGGAAAATTCACATTATAAAAAAAATCAGGGCATTGCTATTTAGTGTCAGACTAAAGGTTACTTAAATGTAACTTTTTTAACATACTYACAGATTCAGTCAAACTAGTGGATTTTTCCCTCCTATGGCTATTAAGGGTTAACACCGAGTAGACCATATCTTTTGTTTTTTCTGGAGTCCTGCCGTAAAGTCACTGTGTAATTTAAGACACCGTTAAGTCTTTTTGGATAGGAAAACTTCCTGCGCTCTGAAAATGGGATCTTCTGTAGCCCTAATCAAAGCCAACTGGATTAATGTTGGCTTCTTGCTGTTTGAGCTAACGTCTCTGATGCCATCTACACATTTCTCCGGTGCCTCTCTGCAATATATAGAAACTTAGTGAGTGTTATTTCACCTTGTCAGTGCCAGGTTGTCAGGATTGTGAGGATTTTGCAGGATCCTGTCTTGAGGAGATGCAAGGCTTTAGCATCATCCTGTCTTATCTCTGCCTAGTTGCAAGCTTTCCTTGATGCATAGTTGCACTGGTGGGTTTTRGGACTCTTAAGATGAATCTGGAATACAAAATTGAATGTGAAATATCCCTGTGTCACCAAGAACTCCTCGGTTCTGCATTGCGAGGGGCGTATGTTTGCCTCAGCCTCTTGAGTCAGTCCCTGCAACTTGTGGAGACCTGCATGACCAACTAGATACTCGTTTGTGTTGATGATATCGAGCCAGAAGCTTGAGGGGAAGCAACGTAGCAGCTCCTCTCCCTGGGGAATCTGCAGCAGCCGATACTTGTTAGGCAGCCCGGTGTGAAGACCCCCAGGAGGCAAGCCGACCATCCCTTTTTCCATCCTGCCATAATAAGGCAAGGGGACCACCTGCTCCTGATGGCCGCAGATGATAGACTCCAGAAAAAAATAAGCTGGACATGGCAGACTTGAAGCTCCACGTTCACTAGGGTGCTTACGAACAAATATTCAGACTTTACAAACTCCTAAACTAAAAGACACAAGTTTTGCACAGCCCTGTAGGTTTATAGGAGAATGGGGAGAAGGTTTTCTCTTCATGCAAATAAGGCATTCATTAAAATGGGAGCAGTGGAAGAAAAAAAGACTTAGCATTAGAAACTTATTTTCCAGAAGGAGTAATGGGATGGAATAGGCAATTCCTAGGTGCCATCAAGCAGCTGAATATAATGTATAAATGATGTAAGACTGATTCCAAACCAAACTTCACAAATTTTAGGAAAGTTTGACTCTGAACTCGGTAGCTCTAGCTTGTAACTGAACCTAGCGCAGGTTGAAGTTAATGATGGCAGTTTATTGGCACTTCTGCATTTCTGTGAATTAAATGAACCTTTTTGTGTTCACGGGACAGAAAAGGAGTTAAACTGAACATGTGCAGTGTAATAATTTAGAATTTGAAACATTTCTGCAGTGAAAATTAACTTGATCCAATTTTCCTTTAAGTGAAGCATGGTTTGGATTTGAGAAATAAAGGACCGTAGGATAAGGCAGCAATAATTTAGTTCTCTGATTGACAAAGTTGCTCAGTGAGTCATTGAACCAGATCTCTTCAGTGACTAATATGCATTGATTAAAATATATTTCATTATCCCATGATGAGTTGTGCTAGTGACTGTGATGGTACCTTTCTTCTTTGCATTAACCAAAAGTCTGAGGGAATTCCTTGTGACAAATCTAGAATTGTAGGTAGGCATGCAGCAATAACCAAGAAGACCTAACCCTGCTCCAATTATATTAGATAYTTTGTT
The DNA here is from genome assembly GCA_030449065.1 of Oceanodroma leucorhoa. Lineage (NCBI taxonomy): Eukaryota > Metazoa > Chordata > Aves > Procellariiformes > Oceanodroma > Oceanodroma leucorhoa. Next base: position 2,212,326 of record JASVER010000029.1, on the reverse strand, counting down.
TTATTGCCAGATGAAATTAGAGTACCAAAATGACACAGTTTACATCTGAGATGAGTAACTTTTTATTTACAAATTTGCTTGCCCAGCTTTTAAGTCAGAAGACAACTGGGGGATTGGACCCAGCCAGCATGGGTTCATGAAAGGCAGGTACTGCTTGACCAACCTGATCTCCTTCTATGACCAGGTGACCCACCTAGTGGATGAGGGGAAGGCTGTGGATGTGGTCTACCTGGACTTTAGTAAAGCCTTTGACACTGTCTCCCACAGCATTCTCCTGGAGAAGCTAGAGGCTCATGGCTTAGACGGGTGTACTCTTCGCTGGGTAAAAAACTGGCTGGACGGCCGAGCCCAGAGGGTTGTGGTGAATGGAGTCAAATCCGGTTGGCGGCCGGTCACAAGCGGTGTTCCCCAGGGCTCAGTTTTGGGGCYGGTCTTGTTTAACATCTTTGTCAATGATCTGGACGAGGGGATCGAGTGCACCCACAGTAAGTTTGTAGATGACACCAAGTTGGGTGGCAGTGTTGATCTGCCTGAGGGTAGGAAGGCTCTGCAGCGGGATCTGGACAGGCTGGATCAATGGGCCGAGGCCAATTGCATGAGGTTCAACAAGCCCAAGTGCCGGGTCCTGCACTTGGGTCACRACAACCCCAGGCAAYGCTACAGGCTTGGGGAAGAGTGGCTGGAAAGCTGCCTGGTGGAAAAGGACCTGGGGGTGCTGGTGGACAGCCAGCTGAACATGAGCCGGCAGTGTGCCCAGGTGGCCAAGAAGGCCAATGGCATCCTGGCCTGTGTCAGGAATAGTGTGGCCAGCAGGAGTAGGGAGGTGATCATGCCCCTGTACTCGGCACTGGTGAGGCCGCACCTCGAATACTGTGTTCAGTTTTGGGCCCCTCACTACAAGAAGGACATTGAGATGCTGGAGCATGTCCAGAGAAGGGCAGCGAAGCTGGTGAAGGGTCTGGAGCACAAGTCTGATGAGGAGAGGCTGAGGGAACTGGGGTTGTTTAGCCTGGAGAAAAGGAGGCTGAGGGGAGACCTTATTGCTCTCTGCAACTACCTGAAAGGAGGCTGTAGAGAGGYGGGTGTTGGTCTCTTCTCCCAAGTAACAGGCGATAGGACGAGAGGAAATGGCCTCAAGTTGCGCCAGGGGAGGTTTAGATTGGATATTAGGAAAAATTTCTTCACCGAAAGGGTAGTCAAGCATTGGAACAGGCTGCCCAGGGCAATGGTGGAGTCACCAACACTGGAGACATTCAAAAAACGTGTGGATGTGGTACTTCGGGACATGGTTTAGTGGGGATGGGTGCTGGGTTGATGGTGATGATGATCTTTAGTGATGATCTTAAAGGTCTTTTCCAACCTTAACGATTCTATGATTCTATGACATTCTTCAGACTCAAACAGTGGTTCTCCATTTCCCACCTTGTTTATGCTAAGCTTTTCTCGGGATTTAATTTTTGCTTCCAAATGACAAAATTATTAGCCTCTAGTTGACTATATTTAAATACATGTATCATGGAAGAATATAATTTTTTAATGCGTTTTTAACTTTTCCTGAAAAATTCTCCATTAGGGACACTTTCTTTTTGTCACAGTATCAGTCATACCATTGCTTTCGTTATCTTGCACCAACTTGTTTTCAGTAAGCCATCCACAGTGTCTGATAGAATTCACGTCTCTATACATTGATCTAGGGGGGATAACAAGGAAAGGGAAAGGATGTAGTATGCAAAGTGGAGTCTCTGTATCAAAACGGTGTTACCCAAAGAGACTTGTTTCCTTATGCCTTGCACAATATAGAGTGGGATCTGAGAATATCTAAAAGGTCAAAACATGTCTGTAGACACTCTGAAGGTATATCTGCGTATTTCCTAGGATCTTGGTATTGTCWTGCAGGCAGAAGTTGAGTCCAGAAGAACCCCACCTGCTTTAAGCTTAGCTTAGCAAATTGAGTTAGTATAGATGATGTACTTTTAGGACCAGATGGTGATTCAGTCTCTGTCCTTGATTTGCTGTCTGATTTGAGTCAAGCAAAATCCTCTAGTTTTCAGTTTGTTTGTGAATAAAGTGATGCTTTGCAGGCATGTGATGAATTAGGTACTACAGAAATGAAAAGTGTTGTCAGGGTTAGTAAGGGAAGATATGAACTCATGAAAAAGTCTCCATCTCAAAGAACCCAAGTCTGTGGATGTTTGAATCTGTGGTTTCTGCCTGTCTACAGAAGGGTCCATTTGCAAAATTTACATTCATTTTTGGTTTTGGATTTTGAACAACTCCAGGGCTTTCAGGTAGGGCTCATCTCCAGGGAAAATAAAACTTAACCACAGCCACCAACCCAAAACTGAACCATCAAGTAACCTGAACCCAAATGATTGAGGTTAAAAAGAGTTTGGTTAACTGTCTTGTTTTGTTGCCTTTGGCTAGAAAAAGAAGTGGGAGTGAGAGATGCCTTTTTAGATATTTCTGACCCAGGTTAAATTAGGACACTAAAAGTCTTGTGAGGAATTTTTAAGGGCTGATTGGATTACTCGGATCCCAACCCAGCCCGTGGAGACGAGTCCAAAGTTCCAGGTGGTTATTAAATTAGAAAGGGAGAGATCTTACGAGGTCTGCATCATTTCTACATAATACTTCCCTTAGTTCCTCGTGGGTAAGCCCATCCAAAAGATACTCATCAACATCCTGAAGGCACACAGGCTTCTTAATCTGGTTAGCTTGCATCTGGTTTGAATGGGAAGAACATTTCCAGAACTGAAGTCAGCCTATGGCCTTGCTTTCAGCTTCCTATTCAAGGAAGAGGAATTGGGATTCTCTTAAAAATGTTCCAGCACAAAGATTGTTTTGTTTCCTAGTAACACTTCACTATGTTCAAAAATTCTTCCTGTCATTGGAAGTCAGTCTGGTTCCCTCTTTTCATCAAATAACAGCAATTTTTTTTGGTTTGGAGTGGTGTTTGCATTTTTAAGTGTTTTTAAGAATTGTTATCTGCAAAATTTAATAACAAGGTAGATTGAAAAGTATATTCTATTTCCTGCCATTAATACTGCTTGTTTAGCTTTTACGCTACATTTGTAGAAAATGAAAGCCAGAATGTAAAACTGATTGATGCATGTGCCCTCATATGCTAGCAAAATGCAGCGGTTTGGGTTATGAATGCTTCGGGAGAACTCATGAGAGAAAGCAGAGCAAACAAAAAACTAGATGTGCCTCACACATAAAGTCTTAGTGAACACTGACCTGATTATACAGGTTTGTAACTTACTTTTTTAATACAGATTTGGGATTCAGATTTGAGAATGTCCCTTTAAAAGTTTCCAAATGATGCGTGACCCTTTCTGCCACCCCACCTTCTTTTCCCTGATTAGAAAAGGGAAAGGGTGTACTGAAGATAACACTGAGGATGCTTTCCAAATGACCAGAGGAAAAGAAAGAACAAGGAGAAGGGATCATTAAGATGATAAATGAAAGTTGGGTTTGCTGTTATTACAGGTTATGTTGCTTTTTCTCAAGGGGAGTGGAGGGGGAGGGGATGTACCATTTCCTGTTGGAGAAACTATAATCAGCTATAGAACATTTGCAGTTTTAGGAAAAAAAGGTCTTGACTGTGCTACTGTGTGAAGATTGAAGTGGCAAAGTGAAGGTTCATATTGAAATGATAACAACTTTGTGGTGAAATGGAACACAACATGCCATTTCCTAAGAACTTGTAAGAGGCTTAATAAAAGATGCCAAGATGTTTGTTTGCATAAAGATGATTGATGACCCCAATAAAGGCTACAAATTGTGAAGACAAACACATCTAAATTAATCTTAAATTTTGATTTAATCTATTCCTCTTCCTGTTATTAAGGCTAATATTCTGTTATCTAACTGGTCTTTGAAACCCTAGTTTCTCCAGAACTTGGTGTAATGGGATACTTCGGTATGTAGGTGGGATAATCTCCATAGTTCTCAAGTTCTGTAGTCTCTTTCAAACAGTATCAAAAGGAATATATTTTGGGATGGGGGGGAAACTGCATGACTAGTGTTCTTCAGGATGCCAACAATTCTGCAGGAACTTTATGATTTGAAAACTGAGTTGTTACAAGTCACCATCACCTCAAGTGTAATGTTCAAAGAGGAGGAAACCCTATACTACTTCTGATTTTTTACTTTTCTCTGATGTGTTCAGAGTCCCCCTCTCTTTCTCACAGCCTCTTCATAGTTGAAAAAAATATGTTTACCCACTCAAAGAGAAATAATACAGTTGTAACCCATGTAAACAACGGCAGCTAACAGAAAGCAATTGACCTCTAAAATTGAATTTTATCAAAAGTCAAGGAACAAATAATTTTTTAATACATTAGGGAAGCAAGTGAAAACAAAACCTTTGTAACAATTTTTTTGGACTCTCATATAGTTCGAGGAAGTCTCCTGAAGATTTCTAAATTTACAAGATTTCAGTACAACACTTGTTTATCTGTAGATATTATACAGTGCAAGGTGTTCATCTCTGTTTTAGTTATGGTGACCAATGTATATTTAGATGATAAGATTGGTATTGGGACAATCTTACTATTTTTGAATCAAACCTGTTTGTCAGTTTTTCACGCCAGCCACAGACAATTGAGAAATACAACTCGGAGATTCACCTGAACTTCTTGGTCCTTCTACACTAGACTTGAAGCTTTCAGGCAACAATTCTTTTACGTAGGTTTCTGGTGCTTTGTGCATATTCTCAGGCCTTTCTTCAAAACTGCAATGTTTCCTTTCCGAAGGATTTCTGAACTGCAAGGTGCARGGTAACGGGAAAGCCTAGACAGTTCAGAGAGAAGAGGTAATCTATCTTTCTTCTAGTTTACCAGTGCCTTCTCCAAAATTCAAATTTGAAATGTTAAGTGTGGAATTAATTTTTAGATTACTTGTGCTAGTTCAGCTATCCCTGCTCATGCTGCTGTTGTTTTWTGGATAATATGATAAATCCATAATGTAAGAAGATATTAAGAAGGCACAGCAATTTTTTTTTTATCATCAGTGCTATTCACTCTTCCTTATAAGAGGTTCCTTTTAGCAACCAAGTCATGCAATGAGTATGCCAAACAAGACTTCAGTAAAGGTGATCTAAATGCCTGGCATGATTTGACACACAAAAAAATGGACAAACACCAATTATTCCTCGTAAGTCAATTACATCTCTCTTGAGCTCTCAAATAAAAGCATTCTTATCAGCTGTCAAACCAGGAACCAGTGCAGGAAATTTCCTCCATAACATATAGGACCAGAGACAAATTGTTTCCCAGAGTTCCTGCTGTTTGCAAACTGCCTGGACAGTAAATTGCTGATCTGATCCTCTTGCCTTGTCTTCTAGATATTGAAGCACTTTTCTACCATTCCTGCCTGACTCTTCGGGCATACAGTTGTAGAGCAGTGGCTGAGTACAGAATGTCTTTTCATCCTTGGAAGAGGGGAAAGAGTATTATAAACCTTGTATGAGTCAAAGGCAGGTGCTTGATGACCTGATTTATATGTGTTGGTTTTATTCTGCATCTTTTTGGAAAGAAGAGGAAAAACATGTTCTGTTTCTTAATCAGTTGGCTTTTGAAAATCAATAAACCTGTTGTTATCCACACATGCTGCTGAGTGACCTGCTTTTATTGTATGCTGAGGTGCAATAAAATAAAAAAAAAGCAGTACTGTGAAGGAAAACTCACAGGCCTTATTTGAATGCATAACCAAGTTTGTTTACTTTGAAAGAACAATAACAACGTAATGAATGTCTGGTGCAGAGTTAAGTACATCCTTGTCCAAATTTGATTTATGTGATCGTTTCTGGATGTTAACTCAACCATTGTTAACATAACCTCCGTCATTTTTATATTCACGCTGCCTGTGGGCACATGCTGGCGCAGCAATGTGAAAGAAATCTGAAAGAAAACTGCTAGCAGTTCCTAGTGCAGGAAACCTCTTTCCCTGAAATAACAGAGGTTGGGGTGTAGTGGGCCGTAGATCATGTTAAGGCGAGCAGATCTGTGTAACTGGAGGAACTTTGTTAGGAGAGAGAAGGCAACCATTGATTCCTGTAGCTTATTAACCTCTTGAGGGCCACCTGCAGTAGTATCCAGACATCATCCATGGACTGATAGTGTGTATACGTGATGTGGCTATCAAATTACCCGAGGAAGAATGCAACTACTTTTGCTGCCAGCTGAAACATGTCAGGAGATACACTGTGAGCTCAGGCCCCCTGTGTTTTTGAAGGTAGAAGTTAAGCTTTGTGAGGAATGCTTATATGGAYGCTTCTGTAAATGCGTACGTAATTCATACAATAACCTTGTTCTCTGTACAAAGAAGGGATTCTCCAACTGCTGTGCTAGGCAGTAACTCCGCAGGATATGAGAATGTGCATCTTTTAAGAGATACAGATGGTGCTTTTTTTAGGTAAACAAAACATTCAGAAGTTGCCASGATGATTAAAGATAAACACAGTTCTCAAGGGAAGTTTTATGGGTATAAACAAAAGGCATTCTTGTTTGTCTTTCATGTTCATTTCAAAATTGCACATAATTACTAAATCCTTCCCATGTGAGCCTTGCAGTTTGTGTTCTTTAACTAGATAATATATGTTTTAGTACCCATAGTTCCACAATTGAAGTTCAGTGGTATCTGCAATGATATTTTTGATTCATTTGCTTGTAATTCAATTTAATCTAATTAGAAATAGCTGTCAATAACTCTTTATGTTTCAAAGTCATTATATGACTTGCATCAGGTGTTGTCATTGAAATTTTATATTTACAATTTAAATTTAAATTTACAATTGTCAATAAAGAAGTGGTATGTTCAGCGTATTACTGTAAGTCATTCACATCATAAACCCTTAATTTCATCTTAAAACTGCATCTTGATTCTGTGTTAGCTGGTGGATGCCATATGCTAGGAATGGCTCTTCGCTGCTGGGAGATTCAGGTACGACTGCTGAGCTGAGGCAGAATTTCAGCATTTGCTCTCAGCTGTTTCCCTTTTTGCTCTTCTTTTTTAATTGTCCTTTTTCTCTCAATTTCATGTGGCTGTGCTTTTCTTTTTTGTTTGACACTGATCTTGGGAGGGGAAAGAGAAAATGCTGATGAGATTGTAATAGTTTGGGGTGTGTTGTGCTTGGAGAGGGGCATATAGTCTTAGTCCAGTTTTATGCAAGACACCATCATAATAAGGTACATTATTGAGGATGGCATAGTAATCTGTTAAGGGTCATAGCAATCATCTGACAAGTCCTGTGATTCACGACAAATCAATTATTACTGACATGACCTAAAGGATGTGATCTTAACATGATATCCAGAGTTTGCATGTGGATAGACTGCAGTGCGGGATTCGGGCTGTTCTGTCAAGAGCCCAATTTTGAAAATACATTTCCTACTGTTCTTTATCAGTATTATGAACTCCTTCCCTATGAATGAAAATACAGGGCAAGAGGTTATTGTGGGTAATCTTTTTTGCATAATATATAGTAATACAGTGCTCATCTGAAGCAGCAAGTCATGTTTCAGAGGCGCTGTCTGCTGATGATTAAATATCAGTTGAGACCCGTGACAACCATACGAGCAATGTGACAAAGCAGTGGCAACAGGTTTGATGGTTCAATTCAGAAAATATGTTTCACAGTAATAAATTATTTATTTCAACCTGATGTGCTTGTGGTTTGGTAAGTATGATTTGTGCTACTGAAATAATCTGGTAATCCAAAGGATGAAATAACCACTTCATAATCCAACGCATGTCTGCTTGYTGGGACTCGGGCCAAACCTTCACCTTCAGATCATCCACAGCAACTCTACATGTGAGTTTTAAAGGCAGTTTAGGGGAACATAGGCGGTAAATTCAGTCATCTATCTTTAACTGAAAAACAGATACTAACTTAGATAAAAATGAGTCAAAAAGAGCAACTACTCATTTTTAATGTACGAAAGGGAAGTTTTCTGTACATTAAAATTTAAACTTGTTACCTGAAAGCAGTGACAGTTTGGGGGCAAAGGTGGAATTAGGAAAGTTGGGAAGTCGAGAAACAGCCGACACAAGTTTAAAAAGTGAATTAATTTTAAGAGTGTTTTGTTATCCGGGAATTAAACTGAATCCCAGGCACTTCTTGGCAGCACTATATAAATGAAAAGAAATGCGAAAAGAGTCTACCAGTTCCTCCACATGTCGCTGTCACTGGGTAACTGTTAGCACCTACGTTAGTCACTCCTTCAATGGGCCATGAAATTGTTCCAGCTTTTAAAATGTGTGAGAGAATTAAGTCAGGTGCTGGCACATAATAAATGAAAATCTAACCTTCAGACTGGTACAGTAGTGACATTGTTACTCTTTGCATTCTTGAAAACACATGGCTTGTCAAGTTGCAATAAAATTACTTTGTGTTTTTATATTATTAAAACTCGGTGGGGTCTTTGGGCTGCCCAGAAGAAGTGTAAGACTTACAGGTCTAAGAAAATGTATTAATTACTGATACTCACTATGTAAGTGTGTATTTTTTTTGTTGTTACTGACTTTGTGCTGCTCAATAGCTGTTGGATTACTTAAGGAAGAAACATGCTCCAGAAGGTGCTCGTGCATCTGCTGTTGGAGAAATAAAATATTGAACCATCTGTGATCCAAAAAAACCTTAATGAGTTCTCTGGAAAACCTCTCAGAATAATAATACTCATAAAAACAGCATACAAAGTCATATTTTAATTTCACAGCAGAACAAACGCTCAGCATTTTTGCATAAAAAGAAATAGCAGAGTAGAGAGAGTCATCTTCAGTCCATGGATATTTTTCCTGAGCTCTTATTTAAACCTGAAATCCAGTGAATTGCTATGCAGCTTCTTATCTCAAGCAATCATTACTGTTCTCTTGAAGGAGTGCTTAATCTTCAGTTTCTTACAAGGTTCCTCTTAGGAATAAAACTGTGTTGAATCTTACGACCTTCAAACAACTGTCCAGTTTCTGTCCTCCCTTTTTCCAAAACTTATGCCAGACTGCAAAATGAAAACATCACAGCTGTACGTGAGGTTCTGTTAAAAGTTCAGATGATATTACCTAAGTCATTATCAGTTTTAGGAAGCCTGCATATTATTCTTACTAACAATAAAGTAATTTAATTACTCTGATTACTGATTTAATCGCTGTATAAAAACTGCCTTGGTTTTTGTGTCACTTTTAGCCCTATATGAAAATCTCCTAATACAGCATTAGGGAATTAGAATTATCCTGGTACTGAGTGAAAAGAACATATTCTGTGGTCTAACCAGAAATGTGTATATTGCCTGAATATACTTGCTTTCCTAATTGTAGAACTAAAATATTTTCTTCATTTATGATTTGCCTTAGTACGTAGGAAGGACAGCAGACAATACAATAGGATTATTAACCTATTCTTACTTCTTTCTCTCTTTTCTGTCATTTTGCAAAAATGGGTCATACATTTCTGCTTTCAAGCTGTATTTTGAGGTCTCTTTTGGTGTCACTTTTTTGGTTTTATATCCAAGATCACTTTGTATGTTAGTGCTATGCAATTTTAATATATTCCAGTGACACTCCTGTGAGGTAGCAAGGTAATGCTATTTTCAGTTGTATAGGTAAGGAACAGAGGCACAGAAGAGTAAGAGCAGCTTTCCCATACCTAACTCTGCCTAGTCATTTAGGCTCCCTCTAGACATCTACAGTTAGGTGATATATCACCCCCCCAGTGACTTAGCCTGGGTCACATTAAAGTCTGTGGCAGGCAGCGTACTGAACTCAGATCTTCCGTCCTACCTTAGTACTCTTTTTTCTTTCTGAAATAAGTATATTATGCTGAAGGGATTTGAATACTGCCCCTTCATGTGGATTGGCAAGAAGCATGAACTTTATGATTCTTGTATCACTATTTTGATGTTTTTGCTATTTCTCTACTTAAATAATTGAGAATGTCATCCTTCATCTTGGGTTTCATGGTTTCTGTACGGATTGCTTTTCACAGATACTACACTCTCAGGGGAAATCGGCACCAAGAAAAAAGTGAAAAGACTGTTAAGTTTCCAGAGGTATTTCCATGCATCCCGGTTACTGCGTGGGATTGTACCACAAGCCTCTCTGTACCTACTGGATGAGGACTACCTTGGGCAAGCAAGGGTAAGATGGGTCTCCAGAGCTCCATTTCTTTTAATAATATTCCAGAGAGTGTCAGTTTTGGTTGAGTGTTCAGATAAACAAATGTATGGCTGATCTTTCTTAAATGACCCACGTCACAGCAAACAGACTGTCCATTCCTCTTTTGTGGTTACAGCTTTAAAGACTTAGTCTCAAACCAACAAGAAAATGTCTAAATCTATTCAGCATTTTCATATTCTGTCAACTGAAATTATAATCTGGATTTATTAAAGGATGAAGGATCCCTGGCTGAGTTGCTGATTTAAGTAAGTGCAGCCTCAACTCAGGGTTTAGTTCATCTGCTTGAAAAAAGACAGCTGTCTCTCAGCGGGTATGGAGCAGCTCTTAGGCAACCCACAATAGCTCTCCATAATGGCAAAGGCTAGGAAACAGGGAACATTCACTGCAAAGAACTTCACAATAATCAAAACATAATTCACTTATTTTGCAGCTCTTATACTTGCTTTGAATGATATTTTCTAACAAAACTTGCACAACTGATGGCATAGGGATTATGTGCCTAGGCAATTTTTATTCTCTGCAAGAGAAGATTATGTGCCAGGTGTTAGAAATTAATTAAGAATCCAGAGCTGGTTTGAATATAGACTAAGCGATGGGAGTGAATGCACATTTCATTCACACGTATGCCATTGTAGGTGATGCAATTAGTAGAGTTAGTCCAGACTCAGTCTCTTGACTGAACTGATGTAGCTGTAAAAACACTGTATATGGTGGTAATGATGGATTCTTCTGCGTGGCTGAGTGGGCTTCACAGAAGCACTGTATCTAAGTTTATAAAAGCTATTCTTGTGTATTGGTTTGTTTAGCAAAATGTAATTCATATTCACCATGAGAGCTAAGGCTGTGTTTTACTGTAATGAAAACCTAACAGAATTTGTACTGAATTGATTTTGGGACATGAAAGAACAATAAAAAAGTTATGCAGTAAAAGGGAATATTTTCATAATATTTTCTTTTATATTATTACATATTTTGAGCTCCATTTAGAAGGTATTTTTAGTGTCAAGTTCAAAACCTCCTCAGTTAAAAGTGCAAGTGGTATTCTATGCAGTATAGCTAAATTTGGTTCCTGATGTTTGATATGTCAAATACATCTCTCTAGCTTTCCCGAACAAAACTTTAAAGCTGCAGCAGCCAATCCTGTGGTTGATTAATGTGGAATAATAGTTTAAATCTGCTTTACAGTTCGACATACCAGTCATTTGCCTTTTCATATTTGTTTTTTTCTAGCATATGCTATCCAAAGTGGGAATGTGGGATTTTGACATTTTCTTGTTTGACCGCTTGACAAATGGTAAGTAATTTTTTAAAAGTTTTTATTTTAATATCTCTCATATGTATTTCTATTCTAAAAATCCCAAATTAATTAATTGCTAATCCAGTTTAGATTACTGAAGAGAAATTGGACACAGTTAACTTCTCTTAAAATCATATCCTTGAACATTTTCAGGCTTTTCCCAGAACGTTCACAACTATAGGATAAAGTTTAAAGTGTGTTTTTGTATTAATCTGATCTCCTACATTTCTTATGGTTACCTTTTCAAGGAGGTGTTCCAGTTTCCTCTACCTGGGAAATTCCAAAGGTACTTCAAATATACTTGTTAGATACATTGGTCGATAAGCTCAGACCTCCATAATCAGTCGATTTCTATCAATATGAAATACCTTTAACTGAAGACACCCTTGCTTAGCAGCAAAAATTAGGAAATTCATTAAGACAGTACAAATCTGTGACATGTTTTGTCTAAATATATGCCTGTAACAGCACACACACACAAATGTCCAGGGAATACCTCTTGATCAAGTAACTGCTGAAGAGGGTCACGATCACACCTTTGTCCTTTCTGTATTGCTCATAGGAATGATGAGGTCCCTTATTCCTCACCCCCAATCTGATTAGGTTTGGCTGGGGCAGAAGGTGTAGAAAAAAGTTGGTTTAGAGGATAATTCAGCTGAGTGACTGGCAGTGAAGAGTGGAAAGGACTGCAAATGGCAAGGGAAGCAAAAGCATAATTCTTCTAAATTACCTTTCTGCACCCTTCTCAGTAGTCAAGGCCAAATAAGTTTCCGTGTCCTCTTCGTATATATATTTCTTTTCTTTCCTGAGTTACATTAAATAAGAAAAGACTCCCTTCAAACATTGTTTATACGTTGTGTGGGTTGGTTCGTTTGGGGTTTTTTTTCTAACTTTTCTGGAAACATTGCTGCTGAATTATGCAGTACAAACTTTTTTAAATACTGTGTGTATATGTAGTTGATCATATAATACTAGTTAGGCTCAATTTTGCCAGAGTTCCCAGTATTGGATTCACAGTAAGGCCAGCGTAACATTACAGTGGGACTTGAGACCGTGAATGCTGCAACTCATTTTTTCCTGTCTGCATCATCATTATGGGATGCAATTGTAGCGGAGCTAGGTACGTGGGTTAATTACATGTTTGTACAGCCATGTGTAAAATAAAAAATATAATTAGAGACTGCTGATTTCTCAGTAATTAATTAATCAGTACAGTATGGCAAACTGAAGTGGCAGAAAAGCCATCCTCATTTCTGTCGTTTCTGGAGGGAGACCTGAATTATGAAGATGATGTAGTTCTCAAACAAGCCTGTCAAAAGATTTCCAGTTAAAACCATGTCAATTCACCTTCTGTGTCATGTTGAAACAGCAAACGTGACTTTATGGCATCTAGACACAAGAATGGCACTCCACTGGTACAGCCATACCGTCAAATCTTGATTATATATAGGAGTAATTTTTATAAGCTACTTTTGAGTATATGGGTGTCATCTAAGGTCATATGATAGTAGGAGGTAAGGTGGTAGGAGCTGACTATTAGTTAGGAAATTACCAAGATTTTTAGTCTTGCTTGATTTGTAACTACATGTTAATGGAATCTAAGAGTTGTTCCTTTCTGCTTTTAGGAAACAGTCTCGTAACACTGCTTTGTCACCTCTTCAATGTGCATGGACTTATTCACCATTTCCAGTTAGATATGGTTACCTTACACAGGTTTTTAGGTAAGTGCTCACCTCAAAGCCGTCTTTAAATGCAGTTTACAGGTTAAGTACGGCATCAAAGAAGGCACTGGCTTGGTCTGCGTATCTATGTAAAATCATGATGTTGTTGCAAATATTTCAGTAAAACGTTTCTGTGATATATATTAGCGTACAATTTACAGGCACTCGGGTACTTGGTTCAGTACCTATCAAGTCAATGGAGGGACTTCAAAAGGCTCTGCTTTGGGCTGAAGCATCCCAGTACCACAATTGCCCTTGTGATTTAAAARAAGTATGCCATGCGGAGATGTGGCGGGCCGAGTAGGCCCACACAGACAGACGGACATTGCAGAACCTACCCGTGCACAGTACAATTGTGGTGCAGTGTCATTATTTTAGTGACTAATAGACAACTGAGACCCAGGGCAGTTAAAAGCTTATGTGCAAAATTTAACAAATTATATCAAGCTGTCTGCACTGAATAGTGTTGATGAAAGCCCCTGCTGCTGTTACTGCCAACAGAAATATTAGCCCCATGCTGTCAGCGAACCAAAAGAAGAAATTGGCCAAAATCAATTACTTTTTGCATCATGTTTTGAATGCAGCTGAATGCCCGTTTGTTAGGCTGTCAGACAGAGTTTCAAAGGCAAGGTCTCTTCTTTAAGACTGCGTAATTGTCGCTTCTGGAAAGTGTTCCTCCGGTGTGGAGACAGACAAAATCTCCCTGCCGTTTCTGACTCCTGTGGGCGGCCGTGAAGTGGACGCCCAGATAATTAGAGCCTGTGGTATTCAGGGTTTAAAGAATTACCCACTGTAACTTCAAATGCTTGTGGAGCTGGAAACAAACTGAAGCTGGGACGTTCTTTGGCGTTCCCCATGCTGGAGACGAGTGCCATGGGAAATTCGCCCGTCACCTTTCTGTTTGATTAATTTGATAGTGCCTAGCAGAGTGCTTTGGGCAAGATCACGTGCAGCTTCCACTGTTCACGTGGTGTTGCCCCGAGACCACCTAATGGTGCAGGCACTCTGCAAGGAACGGAGGAGTGTGAAGCACACGCCTCGATGATTCCCTGTGCGAGTGAAAGCTGAGAGTTAAAAGGTTGCCGCTCAGTCTTCCAGCTGGACCAGCTCTAGCACTGCACAGTAAAACAAGAGGGACTGGTATTTTAAAATGGATGCATAGACATGACTAAAATTATCACAGAAGACTTTGCTCCGAATACCCCAATGCTTTATCTTTTGATGCTCTGTCTGGAGGATGTAGGAATGCCTATGCCCATTGCTAGTCACTCAAATAACAAATGATGCCGGGATATCAGGGCCTCACCCCCTGCCGCTGTAAAATAGGTGGTACTGCCTTAATGACATTACTGCCCTATGACAGCAGCGTAAATAATTACACTCTGCTGTGGATAAATTTGCCTCTCTTCCTTATTTATTTTACTCCTGAATGAGAGCCTTCACTAAGGCAAGAAAGAGTTGATTTATGAACCAGACCCAGTATATCCCTTTGGGCCTCACAAATCCTTTCGTGCATTTTTTCTCTAAAGGTATCCCAGTAAGAGCACCAGTCTAAGTAAGCTACAGATATTTGAAGAAACTCCTTAGGCAGCTGACTGTAAAACCTCAAATTGTATTTTAAATCCAGTTCCCACTTGTGGCTGTGGCATTCAGAGACAAAAGGATCTTTATTTTCTGTTTTGGTTCCCAGTTATGGTTCAAGAAGATTACCATAGCCAAAACCCGTACCACAACGCTGTCCATGCTGCTGATGTCACACAAGCTATGCACTGCTATCTGAGGGAGCCCAAGGTAATGACAACCTTTCACACTGATGCTGCTTTCAGATAATTATCCATTTTTTTTCCCCAGGATTGAAAAAAAAAACAAATAAAGTATCTTTAGATAGCAGAAAATGATTGCGTACTTGAAGTCAGCAGCGAGGCAGTAGCAGAGTCAGCTACAGATTACAGACACTTCGAACAAGCTACCGGAGTCACTTGTCATCCCGCAGGCGACATATCAAAGCGCTGTCATACAAGTTGTGGCAAGTTTTACGGTGACCGTGTGTACCAGCCACCTGCGAGCGGYTGCAGCCTTCCCAGCAAAGCCAGCAGAAGGCAGCGCATGCCCGTGCCTCAGTCCCTTCAGGGCCCCTCACATCGATATTTCAAAATACCAGATTTGGCAGTGCAACACCAGAAAAGGGGAAGACGTTCCCTTTGACTGGGTCTGCTGCAAGGGTGTCCTCTGCACGAGTGAACAGCAGCTTTTGACTGCTGCAGCAAGCCCTCACAGCGTGAGGGTGAGGGTTGCTTTATGTGCTGCTGGAAGGCACTGTAATACTGTAATGCTGAGCCACAGTGTAAGAATATAACTAATCTTTCCTGGCTTGACTTAAATGAAGGGAAGTTCTGCTAGAATTAGCAAATCGTTAGACCAGAATATGGTAATGGTAAGTGAAGACAGGAGCAGGCCCCAGCTTTCCTGTATTTCCATCTCCTGCAAGATCTGCAAGTCTCTGCTGTCAAAAAGTGCAGAGGACAGCCAATATCCAGAATCTGTACCATACTGCTCTTCATTTCTCATCACAGGATGCTTCTTTCAGCTCATAGACCTGTACTCTGTACAGACTCATCCAGCTGGTAATACCTCACACTCAGAAACAGAAAATGCTAAGAATTTTTTTTCCCAATGATAACAAAATTTGCTTCTGAATGATAAGCTGTATAGTAGAAAAAAATCTGGGCAAGTTTCCAAATTTGGATGTCTGAAGTTAGAAAGGTAAATTATGTTCTCTAATAAAATACCTATATTTGAACTGAGATACCTAACAGCCAAGTTTGAAATTTYGAAAGTTTGTAAACTCTGCGTTTTACAGCACAGTGCTGTGCTAGAAAAATGAAGCCTGATGTGTTGTTGGTATTACTAAACACTGTGTGAGGCAGAGCCCTTATCATGTGTGGTAATGTATGCCAACCTGCTAGTATACTTATTTACTTTTTAAAATGGAATCTTTTAGGCTAAGCTCAAGCACTTCTATAACAACAATCCTTATATTGCAATAAACAATAAAGAGATAAGAAGTACAAACTGTAATAAAATATGAGTATATAGTCTGATATCTTTATAGATGTTTGTTCAACAGGTACCTTAAAAACGTTGTTCACAAAATTTGTTTTGTATTTGACATTTGTGTACTGTCCTACAAAACTGAGCAATGCCATGATGTTAGCCGATCCCTTTTTTTGCCAAAAGAAAAAGAACAGTGTTTACTGTTCATGTTCTTGTTGTGATTAACGTGTGTGATTCAGCTTGCCAACTTCCTCACCCCGTCGGACATCATGCTCGGACTACTAGCTGCTGCGGCTCATGACGTGGATCATCCAGGGGTCAACCAGCCCTTTCTGATCAAAACTAAACACCACCTTGCCAGCCTGTACCAGGTAAAACTGCTCATCAAGTTGATAATATGTAAAATGGTGTCAAGGAGGGTCTAAGCAATTTGCAGTGAACTTTCATGTCGAAATCTGGCCGTGGGGGGATGTTGATCAAGTCAACCTGCACTGTAGAGTCTGGACAATTTCAGTTAAGCACCTCACTGGGTGTCCCTTCTTACGGCAAAGCTGGTACACATGAGAAAGAAGGTGGAAGTGTCAGATTTTGTAGAGGACATTTAAGCCAAACCAGTTACCTGGTTATTTCTGCTGTAGATCATCAGGGGTAAGGAACTGTGAGCAGGAGATTTAAAATCATGGAGAGACAATTTGTATTTCATCTTCATTCAGTGAGCAAGCACGCAGCAGGCATGTTCTAAATCAGCGTTACATTAAAAGAAACTTTTGCTTCRTGTGGCTCTGATAAAGTTAAACACTTAATGAATACTGCAGTTCAAAAAAAAATATAGGAGATAGAGGAAACCAAGGGAAAAGTTGTAGATATTTACCCAAACATGCCTAGAGATATAAAGAAAGAAGTTAAAACAGCCACCGTGGGTCACACCACAGGCTGTCTTGACCAGTATCCTGTTTCTAAGAGCAGCCAGCAAAAGATCTCAGAGAGAAACATAAGCCTGGGATAAGTACAGAGCTGTCCTTCACCAGGTATACATCCTCCCAGCTCTGGCAGGCAGTAGTAGACGACTTCCTGAAACAAAAGCTTTAGTTTACATTGATAGTTCAGTAACTATCAGTGAACCTATCATGCCCTGATTTTTGTGGTCCTTTTTGAATGTGTTTGTAGTTTTGGCCCATGGCAATCACTGTCGCTCTGGATTTTATCTACAACTGTCCTATGTGTATAATTGTGCATGTATACATGATTATATATGCACATCTCTACTCTTTACATTATACTTACATGTACATGCTGGAGCAATGCCGTAAATAATTTTGGTTGCACTAACCATAATTCATAGCTAATAAATGGAGATGGTATTGTTTTTGTAGCCTTCGCAAGAGTCAACTTCAGCCTTTGTAATAAGGTATCAGAAACAGAATATCCCAAGTTAAAAATTAATCTAACTGAAGAAGACTCACTAATAGCTATGTACCTTTCCACACATACTTAACAAATCGAGAGTTGTCATACCCATATGCGTGTGGTGCATTTTGCTCCAGTCTTTTCTAAATGTCAGGCCAGCTGAGTGAGGAGGGAGAAAAGCCAGGGCACTACGCCAGGGACTTTGGGAAGGTTATGTTAAGGGTCCTTTGAAGAGGAGTGGGTAGAGCCATTCCACAAAAACCCTGGCTCTATGAAAAGGTATAAACAACTCCCTCTCAAATTAATAGTGGGAAAGAGTAATATGTAATTAGGTTGAAAATTCAGGCTAATCTGAAAGAAATGTAGCTAAAATAAAATATTACTATCTTGGAGAGATAGTTTCTGCTCAGCTAGCTGGGCTTGAATATACTTTCAAATGTTGGTTAGAAAAGGCAGTGACAATACAGCAAATGCAATCTTTCAACAGCAAATGTGATTTTTAAGTATCCTGTTTAGGGATGTTCACTGGCAAGTTTCACTTACAGTATTTTATCGGAAATTGATCCCAGATTGTTTCCGAAGATTTTAGTGGTACACAGTACATGAATGCCAGTAAAAATAACAATGCTGGAAAAAAAGTTTTGCTGAAAACATTTTTAGTCAAAAATTTAGATTCCGTGAATAGTCTTTAAAACAATAAGCTATATTCTTCTCAAGATTAGTACTTTAACACGTGCTTGAAGCTGAAACAAAAAAAGTTCTATGGTTTTTGGTTTTTAAATAGCAGAGCCACAGAACTGCTGGGACTAATCAGAAAAATAACCAAACAGAAGTAAGTAAGTTTTAACATAGTTACTGAGGCAGTAGTAACTGAGACTTAGGGTTATCTGTTTGTGGCATCTCTTTGCTCTTGATTGTTTGTAAATTTAAATTAGAACCTTACATTTGAATCATCTGGAAAAAAATGTTTTGCAGAATGAGGTCGGTCAGCGTTTGACAGCTGCTGAAGGGCATATATGAGCAGAATCATGTTTCAGGAAGATCGGTGTCATCACCAAGGAGTTCAGCACTTTCAATATTTGTTTTCAAATTAAATTCATATTTTGTGATGCAAGACTTTTTTTTGTAATCTATAGGGTAATTTCCACAAGAGTCTATTGCGTGTGAGGCACCATAATTTTCCACAAAAATAGAAGTGGCTCATTCAAGTCTCTAGCATTACAAAGACAGTTGAGAGTGTTAAAAGGTGACAGTAGGGACCTGGAGGTCACTTAGCCTCCTGTGAGGAGCACAACAGCATTCCTTTTGTTATGTGATGCAGACTTCGCCTCTAACTTTCATTGGCCATTTAAATGAAAAATAAAAGTTTTATTCTTGCTTGATAATCATTGTCTTAAGTCTGTGTAGCCTTAAACGTCACAAATAACATTTGTGGATACATTTGGCTTATCCAACATTATTTCTGCTTCTTTTGACCAAAAGCAGCATACAATTCAAGGTTGCTCAGCCTGATACAATCCTGCCTTGTATTTATCCAAAACTCCACATCAAATCTAACACCAGAAAAAGTCATACTGCCTTTTTTTTTAAAAAAGAAACTGTATTTTACGGAAAATTATTTATGAATTTCCTAAGAAAACAGCACTGATGTAAATAAAATGTTATTTTATAACTTCCATAATAGAGAGTTGAGATCTATCTTTGTCTGGCTCTTAAATGAAAGGTAATAGTTTAGAAGTCTGCAATGATCACATTGCAGTAGTAGTAGTACAAAGCAGGTTTCCGAAATCTATGAAAGAACGCTTTACAACTTTAATATAGGTGTATATAAACCAGAAACAGGAAAATATGTTTTGGGCATCAGTTATGACAGTTCTACTTCGCAGTCTTCCTTAAAAGCACCTTTTCTAATTAAAGTATCATTTTCAGGTATTTAACATTGTGTCGTTAAGCCAATTGCTCAATGACTAAGAATGGATGACCAGATTGAAAGAAATTTAGATCGCCTTCCACTCTGAATTAAAATTGAAGTTTTCTCTGTACCTAGTTAATAGCAAGTCTTCCTCTCTTCAAGTTGTTATTCTTTTCCAAATGCATATGTCAAGTGTGGTGGTTTAATGGCTCAGGGAAAGTCACAGATTGCAGATTTTGTGATAGTCTTAGTGAAAAACCAGGTTTTTTCCTCACAGGCTGGAAGTCTGTGTTACAGCAATCCACTAGTTTTAGGCAGTAGATGTGACAGAGCCTTCCTAGCATACAGCCTTTAAAACAAACCTGTGCTACTCAGTTTTTTAAGAAAATAAAAAGTTAGGGGAAGCAAACTCTCTGGAAATCAGAGCTGAGAACCCCAGTCTGCAAGGCAGCACATAGACTTTTCCCTGCATGGGTTATCTCCCCACCAGCCTAGGCAATCGGATAGCTCGTGGCAATTAGTCTTAATAAGGCAGCAGTGTTCCTAGGTGGAATAGCTGACTCTACTAATTGTTGGCAGCAGCTTCAGGGGTTCTGGCTGCTTGCATTTAACAAGGGAGTCATATGACTTCGTGCTCAGTTGTTGCTTGTTAACTTGACCTTTCCTTTTCCCTCCTCCATGTGCTTTAAGTGTGGGAAACTAGGCAGGGCAGCAGCTTTGGTTTAAGTTCTCCCTAGAGCAGCAGGCAAAGAGCAGAAACTTACAGAAGTGGAAATGCTCTGGGATGGATACCTGAGTTTGCTTTTTCCTTTGAGTAACTGTTAGTTGCCTGCAAGGAAGTTCTGGGATACCTACCCACTCAGCCTGTTCTGCCTGGCCTTCAGCGTGGCCAAAGAGCAACTGCATCCATGGAGCGTAATTCCCCGGTTGAGGTAGGTGCTGCTGAAGCAGCTCCTGCCAGCAAGTGAYGCCGCCATGCTGGAAGGGACGTGGGGGCACAGGGTGCTCCGAGGGGCATCTCCCCAGTTGGGAAGTTTCAAGGGTGCAGTCAGACTGGGGCCAGAGGAACTGTGCACACAGGCATTGTCTTAAATGAGCGTAAGCCTTCCCAAAAGCCAAAGGTGACAGTCAGGCAGGGTTGGTCTAATTGGCCTTAGGGTAGGAAGATGGCAGCCTGTGGCCTTGGGGTGACTGTTGGGACCAGGATTCAGCTCTGAGACTTGGGGAGGTGAAAGAAGCAAAAAAATTTGTTGTTATGTCCTATTACATTCCCTTATTTTTCTTGGTCAGAGTGTAGGGTTGCAAAAGTCCATTCTGATGTATTTAGGCAAAAGGAGAAGAGGAGTATTTAAGTTCGCTAATGAACAGAATTGCTGTCAAAAGTAATTTAGATACTGCATAGCTGATCCTGAGTTCTGAGTCTGTCAGCTCTTCCAAGGAAAAGGACTTAGTCTTTGCATGGTTGGAAAATTTTGGAGTTAGTTTTGTTTTGTTGTTTCCCTCAGTATCTGTGATTTCTGTTAGGGAAACAAAACAAAAACACACACACACAAAGAAAAAACTAAAGAAATGCCAAAGCAACATGTCAGTGATTGTGTGAATTCAAAAGCAACAGCACGTACTGCAGAAAATATTGTATAGGAAATCAATCCAATTTGCGCTCTCACCTTTGCATTAATTTTGAGCACGAAATTTCAAGAAAAATACTGACAAGATGATCAAAATGCAAATTGGATCTTGGTTACTGGCAATGCTTARTGTTTCAACAGTCATTAGATATTTAGGATTAGATAATTAGGATTAGAGAGGAGGATGGGGAAACCTGAAGGAGAAAATACTGTTCAGTCCCTCTTGGAGAAGTGGCAGCTGTGCGTCCCATCCAGCAGGAGAGGCAGCACTAATGCAGCCGCACCTCAGAGCTGTGGGACTGTGCAGAAGGGAGCCAGAGATTAACAGTGGCCAGAGAGAGGGATTCTGACTCTAATTTCCCCATTGGCAGTGACGGGGTGGAGTCCTTGCTCTGCTACCTGCCCAGAAGGTTTGGTTGTATTTGTTTGGKTTTTTTTTAATCTAGCGCTCATCTACTGCAAAAGGCATAAACTGCCCAAAACAGGGATCAGAGGCCATAACTCCCCCGAGAGTGTCCCTATTGCTAGGTGATGGTCATCTCATTCACACTGTGCACATTGTTGTGGATAACTGAGGGCTGTGCCATTCACCRGAGGGGTGCTCCACTGGGCTGCTTCTCTGCAGCAAGCAAATGCTTTTGTGAATTAGAAGAATTGTGTTAGAGATTTCTGAACAAGTGACGTTTCTGAGGCCTTCAGTGCTAGAAAGTACTCTGTGAACTAAGCAAGTGATGATCAGCAAATGCATTGTGTGTTAGGATAGTAATATAAAGTCATCAGACACAAGATACCCAATTTGTTGTAATTTACAGACAACCTAGAAAGCTGGGTTTCTGTTCCCTAGGAATTTTTTCTGACCTAACTTTGGTTCCACTGAGTTGGAAGCAAACAAACAAAAAGGACTCAAAATTTGTTGCAGACTAAGTTGCTGAAGCCTGCAGATGCTCAGTGGTACCGCTACTCCTCCTGCTTTCACTGAGCAGCTTCCAGTTCCCTAACTCCAAGGGAAATTTGGCAGTTTAGTTTTCTTTTTCTTGTCCACTCTGCATTCAAACTGTGGAAGCTGAGAAGTCAACGTGGGATCAGTAGGAGGTAAAAATATGATTTTGCACTCATGCTTTAATTCATTTGTTAATAAGTCTGTTAGAATGCAAGCTACCTCCCACTCAGATGAGATTAGCTCCTCTGTTCACAGCAGGACTCGAAAACTGTAGAACAACAGAAATCCAGACCAATTCCTCAAATCCAAAAGGTGGCTAARAAGCACATTTTAGGCTCATGTTACAGCACTTCCAACAAGCTCTAGGCATCATGTGATATGGCGACTCTGTATCTGTACCATGGATACCTGCCTAATCCTTGAATTTATTCCTTTTATTCCTCCCTAGAATGTTTCAGTGCTAGAAAATCATCACTGGCGATCTACGATAGGCATGCTTCGAGAGTCACGGCTCCTCGCCCATCTGCCCAAGGAGGTGACGTAAGTGTCCGCTGGAGGAAATGCATCTCTGAAACTAGTCCATGGCTTCCATCACGCTTCTTAAAAGGAGACTGCAAAGAGGGCCAGGCTTCAGAGTAGGCTGAACTTCCTGCCCTCTCTTGGTGCCAGTATGAAATCATGAGACAAAGTTATACAGCAGAAGTATTTTCTAAGACTTTGCCACTTCTGCAGCACAGGAAAGGCCACTGTCAGCACTGGGAACATTGGGAGTCCCAGCAGGAATGGACCTTTTCAGATCCATTGTTGGCAATTTTTGTTTGACATAGCACCAACCAAATCTGGAAAGATTTAGTGATTAAAAAGCATGAAATAGAGAGAAAAATGAAGGAGTTGGTTGAGTAGCGTCGAGACTGCTCAGGACTGCCACACGTGACTGAGGAGGTGTGTGGTTCAGTCTTCATGTCTTTTTGGGTGAAGCAAAAAAGAAAAACCAGCAATATGAGCACCTTGGCCAAGTTGATGCTAACTTTTTACCTGGTGGTTTTGTGCAATGTTACTCCCACCAAGGAATGGAGATTGAGCCAATGAACAGCCTGCAATACTAAGTTTTAATCACAGGTGACCTTACCAAGAATATAAACAAGTTACTTGGAAACAGTAAGCTCCATATCCCTCCAGAAATCCTTTGCATCAGACCAACAACTTCAGTCCTACTTCAAAGGACTTCAGTCCTTTACAACTTCAACTGCAACTTTAAAGTTGCTGTATTCAGCACCCAGCTCTGAGCAGCTGAAGATGCGAGCATTTTTCTAGATGCATCATGCTGTTCTTTTGGTTTTTTTACTTTCCTAGCACTTTTCAGAAGCTTTCAGAACCACCTATGCTAACAAGCATTTTCCTTCTACATTATGTATTCCTCCTGAACCCATTTCTAGGCAGCTAGAACAGTTGTACCCTGCAAACCCCAGCAGAGACTGACCAAACAGATCAGACTGGATCCATGAGGAAGGAGGAAGCTTTGTGCTAGCTATGATCCACAGCAAGTTGTTTTGAGCTATTAATGTTCAGTGGTTCCATGAGTGAACGGGCTTATTTTCCTTATTGCAGACAGGACATCGAGCAGCAGTTGGGCTCCCTGATCTTGGCAACAGACATCAACAGGCAGAATGAGTTTTTGATCCGTCTGAAATCTCACCTTGACAATCAGGATTTGAGGCTAGAGGATGCACAAGACAGACATTTTATGCTTCAGGTAACTTCAAAAATTATTTTTCCACTATTGTATTTTATTCAAGTCACAATATTTCCTAGTATATGTTAGAATGACATATGATAGTGTGTCTGGACATCGGTGTCTCCTTACCTATCACCATAAACACTTTGCTTCAGCCACCTGGTATGCCAGGCAAGCATAAGGTGCCTCCAGTATTTCCTTATGTAATTTCTTTGAGTTAAAAAGCTGTGAATGCAACAGATACAGGAGAGTGTCAAATGCTGAGAAATGAAGATAAGTTATTAATTATTTCATTTCCAGACCACTGCGTCTCTTGCCAGGTAATGCTTYGATTATATTTTCTCTTCTGGCAAACGTCGCTTCACCAGTGTTATTTCCTAGCACCGCGCAGGAGAGCCTTCTGGTCAGTGTTCTTTCCAAGAGAGCCTGACATCAGGTGCCCAAGTCGCGTTCCTGTGATGGATGTTCAGAAACTGCCTCTGCAGAGACAGCTGTTGCCATGGCAGCAGGTCCTTCTCTAGCAGATCTGCCCAGCTAATGAAGAAACCATGTTTTATTTAAAAATCAAATAGATTCAAACTGGTTCTTCCAGCTAAGCTGCAGTCATTAACAGGCTTTTCAGAATAAACCTCTACCTATTAAAGCATTATTGTGATTAAAGTAGCTGCATATACGTGCTCCTCTGGAGAAATGACATCAATTTCACTCTTAAATACGTAAGGGAGTTTAAGTAACCGTTGTCATAAATAAAACAAACATCTACATGTTACCACTTCGTCGAGGTTACAGCAAAGGTGACAGTTGCAAGGAAAGAAGTGCTGATCTGTTAATACTTCCCCCTCCACCAGTGCGGAAAGGTAGTAATCTGCTCACCTGTCCTCCATCAAATACGGTCTTCTGTCAGATTCCTGCATGGACCATGCAGGGCAAGGTGATGGGCTTATATTTCTGGACAGATTATGCAAGAAAGTTGTGCAAATGCCAAAGGTACAGGGATTACAGATCTCTTAAGAGTGCAAAATGTTTCTTATGCACTTTCTTGAAGATAGGAACTAGAGCACAGACATGGTGAGATTTATTTATCTGCTGGATTAGCTGTGGAAGAGGAAAAGAAAAAAAAATATCAAGAAATCTTGATTGATCAGGRTAAGTTAAAGAATGTTTGAAAGGTCCTTGTAACAGACAGTAACGTTAAGGCTAATCAGTTTAATCCAGAGAGAAAAGTGACTTGGAGACTTCCCTCCTCCAGTTCACAGGTCTGAAATTATACAGGAAATATTTCTGTTTTCCTCCCGGGTGCCAGAATGATTTCTGACCTCTGTCAGGCTAACTGGCTGTGTTCAATCTGTGAAGAAACGAGGCACATGACATCTTCTTCCAAGGTAGTAAGGCAGACAGACTATTACATGGTTTACTTTTCTGAAGCAGTTACTTGATTTTAAAAACCTCTTGCCCTCCTGTACTCATTTCCCTGCAAAGCACTTAAAAGTACTAGTTAACTAAGTGAAACCAAGCCAGGGGCAGTGCGGAGAGCCCTGTGCTTAGCTTTGTAAACAAAAATATGCAGACATTAAGATGAAGTGTAACTGAAGTGAGATGCAAGGTCACTCACTGAGACCGCAGAGAAATGATGCCCAAATAGTCTTACACCAGCTTGGCTCTTCCCTTCCCTGTCATCAGCCACGGATGCTGAGCCAGGCAGTCAGCAGGAGCCAGCCTGAGGCTTTTGTTGGCTTATTCCTTGCAAGGAATATCCAAAAGACTTTGCAGCCTTGGAATTTGGCCCTCCTCTTGTTCACACTATGGTAAAGCGGAGGGCTGAATGAAAGTTTTGTTTGCAGCTTAAATAAATGCTCTTTCCTCAAAAGGCGTATTTGGGTGAGGCTGGGTCTCTGAAAGGTGATCTTAACCCTTCCCAACATCGCTGGTGAGGCCCGGGAGTTTCACGGCCGCAGATTTGCTGCTGAAGCACTGCTAGACAATCATTTCTTTTCTCACCACTACTTTTCTTCTTTGCTTTCAGATTGCACTCAAGTGCGCGGACATTTGCAACCCTTGCCGGCTCTGGGACCTGAGCAAACAGTGGAGCGAACGGGTCTGCGAAGAGTTTTACCGGCAAGGTCAGCCCCTTCGCGCRCGACAGTCCCCTTTCACCTCGGCTTTCCAGGCTTTTTGTGTGGCAAGACAGAGGTAGCGTTCAGCCTACCCAGCTTGCCTTGAAATCTTGCTCAGGAGCGAGCTGTTGAACAGATACTCTGCCTCATTTGAAAAGCAGGGGGGGGTAGAAGAGCAGCAAACATTTCTTTGCCCTCACTGCTCCTGCAGGGAGGGCTCTGCTGGGAGGGAGGGCAGGAGGGAGGGCTCTGCTGGGCCTCCGCGCTTGAATTCGGCTGGATTCTTCTCTGAGAACCCTCCAGTCACCATTAGCTCTTCTGAGCTGGAGCGGTGCCAGGGCTACACTGCACCAAAATCCTACCGCTGCCCACTGTGTTTTTATCTTGCTTTTCACGCTCCCACTACAACTCCGATGGGAGCCCTGCCCTCACTGTTTCCCAAATATGACACATTCTTCTGCCTACAAATGCAGAGAAAGGGTTCAAACGCACTTCCCAGCACCCTGTTGAAAGGGCCAAAGCAGGCAAGCCAAAGCTCGGCTAGGACCTATTGCAAATGTTTTCAAACCCCTGCAGAGAGCACAGTCAGGCAGGGTTTTTTTTGAAACACAGTAATTACACCATTTGGCTCTATCTGCATAGGCAAGGTCATGCTGTGCTACAACACAGGGTGCAGCAGAGTTTAATCACTGCTGAATTCTTTGTTCGGAGCATCCCAAGAGCCAAAGGCAAGTGTACAAACACTGGAAGAGCACACAATGAAGTTCTCAATTCATTTAAAATTCTGCACTACAGAATTAAGCCAYGTCCGAGCTGGTACCTGGTACAGTTAGTCCCGAACAAGGACAAATAGGTCAGCAAGTTAATTTTCAGCCAATGTCAGTTTAAGCTGGAGAAATTATTTTGATGCTTTTGAAGCGACATAAGCAACTTGTCAGATGCAGATTTATTTAGTCAGAYGTATAGTCAAGGCATAATCAATATCCAGCTCATGAGGACAGGGCCCCAGTTGTGCAATACCTCACCTTTAGTGCATTGAGGGACCATGCTGAGAAAGACAGCACTCAACTCATAAACGTAAGCTTTTTCCCCAAGACTCAAGATCTTTTTATTAGTATAACATCTAAAATATAACTCTGAAAGGGGACACTGGAGCATACGAGACCAGTTAGAAGTGTAACAGGGAGAAAAAGAGCATTTCATGTGGGAGAATATACAGAAACTGTGGTCTGACTGTCACTGGTAACTGTATAATTCTGGTACRTGATACAAAAACCAATATTAAATAGCATGTATTTAGACACCATTTTCAGTTTAAAATGTTCTTGTAGACCTCTCTACCCCCTTACACACAATGCTGAGGCTTTAAGCTATTTTTTGTTTAGCATTTGAAAACCATATCTCTCACGTTTTGATTTTTAACTATAGATGAGACAGATGATACCACAGTTCGTGCCTTGTTTAATCTTCCTTCTGAAACGCATATAAAGTTTGAACATTTTTGTACCAAACAATTCTAATGCCATTTTAAAAGACTGAGATCTCGATCTTCCAGTCATCTGGTGCATCTACACTACATCCATTAGCAAATAACATATACAACTCCGGTACGTTTCAGGGAGCACCTGATGCCTACAGCAGCTCCTAACATGAAACTTTCCTAGAAAAATACTTTAACTTGTTCTCAAATGGGCATTTAAAAAGTCAAATAGGAACACAGGGTAAATAATGGAACTTCATTTGTTTATAAAAACTGGAACTGGCGAGAAACAAGTTGCAAGAAAATGGCTAATGTTTAAGTAACATTAATGATCACCTTCTCTGGTGAGGTTTTAAAATTGCTTGGAAGGTTTTCCCCAGCATGAAAGTTCTCAGCAATTAYTGCATGCAGTTACTTTTATGGCAACTTGAAACATACGAAAACTGACCATCATTTGAGTTCTTACCATGCAAAGGAAAATCTTATTTTTGTCAATTAAGTGACTTGTCAAAGGTAAGAAGATGTTGATACACTTCAAGCCACACGCATCAACCATTTTGAACCCAGAATACCTGCGGAGGGGACATCACTGGAGTGAGATGCTCTTTTTTTCAGTCAAAGATTTTTGGAGGGGGTAGAGGGGAGGAAGAGGACAGACAAATCACACTTTTGGAAACATGAGAAACTGTTATTTTGTCTCGGTTTTGCTGAATTGTTCCTTTTGATTGTTTGTGAAGCTAAAAACATTTCCCTGGTATTTTGTAAATGTCTAATTAAAACTGAAAATACTCCCCTCACGTTTAAGAAGCCATTGTATGCTGCAGAGAGAAGAAAGGCAAGGCTTAAAAATGCACACAGTATTTTATATGGGGCTATAGAGCCCAAGTGGCACAATAGCATYTAAGTCAAAACAGTCTATTAGTGGGGAGAACAGAACTTTTAAACAGAAGCAGTGGATTTAAAGCAAAATTATTCTTTTGGGGTTGAATACAATGTTTTGTCTGATCTAGCAGGTCAGTCTTATTTATGGGAAGTTTTTTTTAACCACCCCTCACTGCATCCTTATTAATAAATGAAATGGACAAAGTATTATTGCCTGAGGGCAGGTGTGCAGCTTAGCTTGCACACAGCTAGTCTCCCTTCCCTCTCATACTGTAGATAGGAAAGGGTCTGTGCCTCATGCAGTAACCAAGACTGTACCCTGGCAGTGTCTCAGAGAAGGCTAAAAATCACATAGGAGGAACGTGTTGCACTCACAGACAGTATTTGTTTAAAAAAAAAAAAAAAAAGGGCGCTTAACTCATTTACAGCAATCTTTGCATGGCGTACTGATTGCATGGGGAAATGCAATCTCTCCAGCAGGACAGGTGATTGCTGTCTGGATGGCAACGGGCAAACGAGACTCCCAGAGCTGTTTTTCTGCTGAATTCTTATATATCCAGCTGGCCTGTGGCCCTCTGTGACCACTGCAGCATATGCATGATCATTGCTATTGATTACCTTCACCTACATAAAAAAACATCTGTCTTACCTATGTACAGAAGACTGTCTTGCATGACCATTTCTGCATCTGCAGGAATAGTTTCTACTGACTGTTTATAAGCATCTTTTCAATGCCAAATTTGGTCAATTCTGCAGCAGGAGCAGTCTCAGGTGGCATCTGGAGTGAGCAGATCCCCACCCAGGCTGTTCTTCAACAATTTGAAACAGACCCCGGGGCCGGTCACAGCAGGAGCTGCCTTGTAGGAGTCTTCAGGGCAGTCCTAGATTCACACCTGGAGACCTCCTGTTCTAAGTAGTCAAATACTGCRCTATGAAGGTGTCTAGGAGTTTAGTGAACCACTTTGTTTCAGGTCTGTCTGCTGTCTTGAGTCAGTCCTGTGCAGATGACTCTGGGGACTTCTTGAACCACCCAGGGAATTAGTGATGTAAGTTCAGYGCAGCAGCACAGGCATAGCCCTGATACCCAAGACAAATTTTTATTTTCATCCTTTTTCCATATTTATAGCTTGAATTCCATAGCTCTTAACACATGAACACACGTTGCCCAAGCCCATGCTCTGGCCCTTACTAGTTTTTAGTGCAGACACAGCTGCAGACTGCCAGGCTCCATCACACTGCCCTTTAACAGCAATTTCTACAAGCACACAGTAGCAACTCACACTACAGTACCAATGGAGATGCGTTTATTCTAAAATATATATATTCTGCATTTTTCTCGTAGGAAGACATTTGAACACTAGAATGTCATAAAAATCTTTTGCATGAGAGAATATATTTTAAAAATTAAGGTCTTCAGAACATGTAAGTGCTCAGTTCATTCAAAAGTCACCTTTCCTTGGAGAGATTTTTCTTTGTGTGCATACTCAGTTTCTCTGATACCTAAAACAAAGTCCGAAAAATGAAGGTATTTAGACATTTAACATGGTGGTTGTTGGTGCAAGATTCCAGCTGCTTGAATCCACACAGTTGCAGTCCCTGTAAGAGTCTGACATAAGTATGGAGAAGAGATGTAAGTAGCAGCAAATTATTTTCTCTTCTTTTTTCTGCAGGTGACCTGGAACAAAAATTTGAACTGGAAATAAGTCCCCTTTGTAATCAGCAGAAGGATACAATACCAAGCATACAGATCGGTAAGTATTAGTTTTATTCTCTTCTCTCGATGTTTATCACAGTATGGCACAAGCTCTAAGAGAAACTTTTTCCTCTCCTTCCCCTGCCCCCCAATCTAGTTGTTTTAACAGTAAGAACTGTAGGTATCATGAGAGTCACGATTCACATTCTAAAAAAAAATGTTCCAAAAGAAACCTATCCAAATATTCTGTAGAAAGACAAAGGAGTCATTGCATAGGGAAAAAAGGGGTCATTCTAATATCTGTGGAGAAAAATCGCAGCCGACGCATGTGATAGCACACCGGTTACTTTCCGGTCTGAAATCTCCTCAGAGAAGGATGCTGTCTCTCACAGGTTTTACTGTTACACACACAGATAGAGCCCCATCTTGTCACGTGCGCTGGTCACACGCTGTGCATTTCAAAAGGAGTTGATGGCTGCTTGAGGCATTATTGTTATTTCTCATCAGGGTTTTTGCCACTTACATTGCTGCATTCCCTCGAGGCACTCTATGGGGTAATGCACTCATGGAATGAATTTGTTCCTCACCTCCTGTCCTTTGTGTGTTTCCCCAGGGTTCATGACGTACATCGTAGAGCCACTCTTTGAGAGGTGGGCCCAGTTTACAGGCGATACCCCCCTATCTGAAAATATGCTAAACCATCTCAGGAGGAACAAGGCCAAGTGGAGGAGTTTGCTCCACAAGCAACACAGCAGTAGTAGGAGCAATGACCACTCAGGTCAAGTGACTGGCAGCCAAGAACAGACTTTAAATGAAGAAGAGACTCCTTAGTGGAGGCTTTGCACTTTTCCTTATAGCACTGCTATCTCTGTCTTGATCACAGCAGCAAACAAAATCCTGGGGAGCTAAGAGCCTGTTGTCAAGACCGTGGAAAGGGAAGAAATGGCAAAGCAGAAGCTGTAAGGGTCCTCACGAACAAGCCCACGGTTCTGCTGGGTTCCTTTCTGGATCTCCTTCACGTTCCTCTCCCCTCTCTTCGTTCTGTGCATGCCTGATGCCATTCTTCACTTCTGATCATGAACTGCCTGAATGCGGTGTCCCAGTCAGCAGTACTGAAGCCGGGCCGGTTACAGCTGCCAGGAAGCAGGGAGGATTACCGAGAGAAGAGGGGAGATAGAGGCACTCTTGGTTATATATTCATTTACCACGAGTCATACTGTGACATATGTATGTAGGCCTGGAGTGCCATACGCTTTCCCGGCTGGCAGCTGGGCTGCACATTAAACCACCAGCATCTTCAGCATCCAGAGGACACTGGCTGAGTGAGACAGCGCTCGCAGAAGGCAGAGAGAGTCTGGTTATTTTAGTAATTAAAACAAAAACCTTTTTAACTTTTGTATTCTGTGCACTAAACAACAGATCTATAAACCTTGGACTGAAGTTACTCTCCGTGTACACGACTCCAGTGTAACAAGGCTCATTTTGGTAATCATTTTTATGCCACTTTGGGTAAAAGACRGGCATCTTCTCATTGCAAGGAACAGTATTCCCTCGCAAACAAAAGGGAAGGTGTTGTACAGTCTAAACCTTTGAAACATGAACAGATCTATCTTTTGAGTACTGTTTCAAGTAACATGTTTATATTCATATGTGTACATTTTCTGTAAATACAAAGCGCTACTGATTCCCATGCCAAAATACTGGAGTACTGTGGGATTGCTACCTGTAAAAACATTGGCACTGTGAACAGAATACTGTTAGTTTTAATACAAGAGAAAGCATTTGTAAATATGGTATAGAGTTTATTAATATACACCATTGTTTGTGGATAAAAGCCTTAACTTTTAGCATCGTTCATCTTCTGATAGCTGCCAAAATCRTATGATCACAAGATATGATCCTGAACTGCCTTTCCACTATCCAAAGTGTATCAAAGGTCATTAAGGAATGAAGTCTGGCAGGATAACTTCTTGAAAACTTCAAACACATTCCATATGGGTCCGTGTTGTTACTCCATGGCACCTTGCACATTCGGTCTAGGCAAATGCTTCACAGAGCCTAAGTTTAAATTAAAAAAAAAMCAAAACCCACAGCAACACCACATAATTTGACAGTTCAACCTGATTATCATTTATTCAAGAGTGTGAATTTTTATTAAATAGCTTAGTGATCTACAAAGCACGACATTCTAATAGTTCTGGAGTCCAATTGTTCTCTCGAGCGATGTTGCAATGTAGCTGATTTTTTCCCCCACATTCCCTCCTTAGATAGCCAGCATCAAAATGCATTTGTATTTTTCTTTCCATTTAAAAAAAAAAAAAAAACCACTTCAACTGACTTTTAGATCAGTCTGACTCAATGAAGGAAAAAATATGCGTTGTAGTCAGACTTAAGAAAAATCCTCTTAACTATCRTAGTAGCTGAGGAATTTTCTATGATCTTGTGTTTGTGAAAGGTACATGGCCTTATCTATGCCATAAACAACCTCAGTTCGGATAGTCTTTATAAAACTTTGCTTAGGCTTCCATCATTTCAATGAGATTGTATTCTCGGACACTGCTGCATTGCACCAAAGTGACTGTCCCCTTCTCCTCTGCCCCCAGAAAAATTAATTGCATTCAGGTAAAGTACAGTGTTGTTGTAAGGCCCCAGTACATCAAATCTATATAGCTGTTTTCCAAAAGAACTAGCAGATATGGCCATATAATCATGTTTGGACTTGAATACCTTGGAGAGGCCAACAAAGAAAGAGCTATTTAAGTTAAGGTATTTGAAAAAGATAATACTTACTTTTAAAAGTGCAAGGGAGATACAATAGAATTTTTCCTCAATTACAGGGAATATTCACTTGATTAGACAAAATGTTCATGCTCATAAGGTGACTAATATATTCAAAGGAAAATAAAAAAAAGCATAAGTTTTAGTAAAGGATGTTTTACTCTACTAATTCATTGGATGTGTATCTTCAGAGAAAGAGACTGAAACCCAGTGAAGTAGGAAAGTGGAAATCACTATGAGAGCACGAAGCATCCCGAGAACAATGTTTTTCTTCTCCTCTACTGTTTTGTAAGCTATAAGCAGTAGAAAACATTCTTCTTCTTCCCTCTTCTAAATGGGACTCGCATATTAGAGGTACCATAACAAGCAAAGAGAGGGTTGTAGTAGAATAAAATTATTTCTAACTACAGGACATAAATGTCTTTTAACCACCAGATGGTGGGGGCGGGAGCATCACCACTTTGCAGCTTTTTAGGTGTATCTTTCCTTCTCCTGACAGATGTAGGACAATTATTAGGACATTACGTGAGCAGTGTAATGTGCTGCTTAGGAGCACTTAAGTACATACAAAAGGATATAATTTCCCTTGTTTTGTCTTTTTACTAAGAAATGGAAGCCATTTTCCATCTAGTTCAAAGAATTTTTTAAAATGTTCTGAAGTGTACTTAAACAAAGCCAGTGTTCTAGCAGCATAAAAAGCTCTTGACAGATACATTGTTGAGCTGTTTCTGAGGAGCTTCCAGAAAATAGGTCCAACAGGAAAGCTTAGGTACAAATCAAATTCTGTTATAGCTATAATAAAACCAAGACCTTTTCCGTAATTAGAGCCTACAGGGTCCATTACAAGTCTGCTCTTACCAAGTTAAAACTTCCCAGATTTGAAAAGCTGCTTTTAAAAATGAACAGGTTGTGGGGTTTTTTGGTGCACTGAACATACTTGCTAGATTTCAATCACCTTGTCTAACAAAACAATGCTTGAAATAGGTTCAGGGTGGCTCTAGAAATGCTTCTGTACTCATCAGCCAAACCCATTACACAAGATTGGGTCTGGGCCAGTTCGCCTCAGGTGCCCTGGACAAAAGTGCGCTGAAAAGTCAGGTTCTGGCAGCAGATGCCTGGCAGCCAGATTCACTGGGGTCTGTAATGCAAAATGATTTGACCATTTGATTTCCCACAGAAGCCGCCAAACCATACCCAATACAGCCAATCCAACAGCACCAGTGCTCAGTATAGGCGGTTGTGATATATATTTGATATTATCTAGTTTGGAGGGCATTTCTGTACTGGGATTTCTCCCCAGGATGCCAACAGAATGCTAGATGCACAGAATAGAAAAACATCTATGCAGATAATGCAGATTTTTGTCTTGTTAGCCCTATTAGCCACTTTACAGAAAGCCCGTGTAAATTATTTTTCTTTCTTATTGGGCCAGTGCAGCTAAAAGATTCTGAAGTTTTAAAACTGAGTTGGGTTTTTCATATAAGGAAAGCAGCAGAAAACTGCTAAAAGCAGGAGCTTAAAAGGCTTTTATGCCCCACAAATAAAATTAATTTGATTAAAACCTAGTTTCTTTAAATGCAGATTTCATACCATCAAAGCAGCAAATTCTGTATAAATAATTATAAATAAACAAGAATAATAATAAAGTGGTGATAAGTGAAACTTTTAGGCTGGCTAAAATAATGCATACATATGCCTTTTCCTTAAGTAAATATTTTTAGCTACCTTTGGGTTTTTGAGGGTCAGCATTCCAGCCACCAGCCAAAAGGGATAAAAAAAGACTATTGAAAATGTGTACCTTTGAAATACAGAAACAGAGAGAGGAGCAGCTGAGATTAAGTAGAGTCTATAGAGAAAAAAAACCCACATGATCTGCAGTTCTATCTAACCTAATCTACAGCATGGGTCAATTATTTTTATATAAACTATCGGTTTTCATGAAGAAAATCAAAGTCTCCCCAAACAATCAGCGAGAAGGCTGCTACCACAGTAAATGAGATAAGCCTGTTTTCACACTGCATAGCTATCTCACCAGCTTTTCCAATCCGTGGTTGAAATTTCTATTAAGAGTTTCCAACAAAACAGAGACAGAATGCATACTAGCCCTTCCAAATGGACTCTCCTTGCAAAGGAGAAACACTCAAGTATTTATAATTTTATTTTCAGGTATCAGTCAGGGTACCAGCTGTAATTTATAGCCTTATATTTTAAGTCACTCAGCTGAGTTGTCCATAAAGTACTCCCATTCCTCTCCCGATGCCACCATCCCCCGCTCATGGCCCACAAAAATCAATGCTTAAATTTGAATTAGGATCCTGAAAATCCAAAAAATGCCACCCCAAAACACAAACGAAACAAAAACCCAAGGCAAGTTTCATGCCATGAATTCATATTCTTTGATTGGTGCAAACTATTATACCATTATTTGTTTCTATAATCCATCCAATGTTCTAGGTTCATAAAGTGCAGAGCGTAAGTTTGACTTGGATGTAAAATATATTCTGCTTATCTTTGAATTCAAGATTGTATATGTCATGTTTATTGTAAAGCATTTTATATATACATATTCACATATCTTATACAACTCTATGGGCCAAACACTGGTCCCACCAACTTCATTGGGACCAAGACTCAGCCCCCATATGTGCGTATATATGCCATATGCATCATTTTGAAAGGAAGCACTAGATTGTGTGAAAATGCTGTGACTGCTATGCAGTGATGCCAAGAGACTTAACTGTATCTTTTTTAACATACTGCTGTAAGTATTCATCATGTCAAAGAATGACAACTAATAAAAAAAAAAATAAATGAAGTGTCCAAAGTTCTTTGGTAGAGCCAGTTGATTGAAAGCATCTCCCTAGTTCGCAGAAGACGTTCTGGTTTGACAAGGCAGCAAAAGTCCTGCTGCATCCATCCTCGCACTGCCTCTCCTTCCTACCAACAAAATAATCACTTTCCTAGTGCAACGTTTCTGAGAAGAACGTTTCTCTAAATTTACCCTTGGCGTTGCTGTAGGAATTTAAATGGAGTTACCAGCAAGGAAAGTCTTTCCATATCTTTCTCCTAAGCATATAGTAGAAGGATTTTCAAACACCAGGGAAAATGTTTCCCTGTTTAAGTATTTAAAGAAGAGGGAGTTGTCTTTTACTATTGTTTCAGTTCCAGTAACTAGTTCTCCTTAGTGTCGTTGGTCAGTTTTAATCTCCATTTTCTCATTTCTCAGTTGCAGACAATGTTATATATCTGTGCAACATGACAGAGGCTTGTGAAGTTTAATTGAAAATATGGGAAATATTGACATTCTACACCCAATAAGTATTTCTAAGTGAGAAATACCTGTCATCACTGATGGACTTCTGCAACTGCAGGGACTCTTCTTCTTGACTTTGATACATTTCTAAAGCCAGAATTTATTTGTACCTCAGTCTTCAGTAACAACACTCTCATAGTTTGTGCAGAGCAAATGCTACAATTGAACCCAATATAGGAGCTGGAAATAGATTTGGTTTCAGTGTTACTTAGCCAATATTTTAAATTCACTTTCTTAAAATAAAAAAAACAACCCTTCAAAATCATAACAAAAAGTGTTTTCATGTGTCCCCCAGATGCAACCTGAATTGCAGAATGGATTCTAGACTGAAGCCCCTTAGAGTTCTGTCCTATATATGGATGGAGTTGTGATGGTTTCTCCAGGAGTTTTACATAGTCAACATTGGAAAACCACTCACAGTTTTCCACAACGGATTTAGCAGTGTTATTTTCAAGAACAGGTAAGTCAATACATTTTCCTACTCTGCACAGGCACTGTCTGTATGGATGCTGATGTTTAATGGTTCAAATAATGTAGACTAGCGTGTTGAAATTAATCACTGAACTTAACAGCAAAAGAAAAATTAATAATACGGCATTTTTTTTGTCCTGGCCAAAGACTTAACTGTGGTTTTAAAGCTCAGGTGGAGAATCTGTGAAACACAACTATTCATTAAGAAAAGAAGCAATACAATATGCAGGTGACAATTATTTAGGTGACAGACACTCCTTTTCCCCAAAGGTGAGGAAGGCAGGGTCTCTCCAATGTCCAACACAGCCCAATCCTCTCTGAGCTAACATGGGCATAGTTAAAAAATACACTGGTTTTAGCAACAAGGCAGGCTTGTGGTGTTCCCACTTCTACACCTCTTGATCTTTCAGTGATGTTGCGTACAGTACAGCTATTTAGAGACAGACAGACAGAAGATGAACCACAGAATAGAAAAGAAAGAGCTTAAATTGGCTCTGCCGCTAAAACCAATGGATCACCTTACTATATCCTGGGCTAGTTCAGGAAGAGTTTTACTAAACATCATGCAACAGCTTCATCCATGACAATGGAATTTTGCTACCAGCAGTACCACTTCCTAAAAGCTACCTTGGGTCTCTACGCGGGGCCACGTAGACCTAAACACCCAAGGAAGTGAGTATCACAACAGCAGATGAATTTAATGTCAGACAATTTTATGGTAATACACTTTAGAGAGAAGAGTTGAATCCTATACCCTACAGGGTTCTAAATATATTGTACTAGATTAGCAAAGGGACCTGGGTGTCATAAGAAATTGTAACTAAAATGGAGTATTAGAATTCATACAAATAAAGCAGAATTGTACTATTATCTCCACCTCTCCTACCACCCGGAGATAAATTCTATTCCATCATTTTCATACTAATCACCCTTATCTAGAAAGTGCAAGTACAAGAGTGGGAAGTGCAAAGAAGGGTAGCAAAAAGCAATGTGAATCACAAAAAACCTCCAGAAAGGAGAGACGGGGGCGGGGGAGGAAAGACTGTAGCTTCATTAGTACCACCTATAAAAAATAATAAACATTTGGGCAGATTGAGAGCTTCTGTTTTCCCCAAATCAAAACATAGGTAAAACAAAGTTAAAGCAATACATGTGGAAGTTGCTGCCACAAGAATGCAATAACCTTTAACCACATAGCAAAACTTAAAAGAAGATTGAACATTTATATGAACAAAAAGAAAATTCATGGTTACAAATAAATATTACTAAAATCGTAATCTTGGAGAAAACATACTTTAGGACTTAAATCAACCTTTAGTTTAGAATGATGCTTTCATGATCTACTTGTGCAGGTCAGCAGCTGTTACATTCCAAATCCAGAGTTTTCATTCATGTGTGCAGAGGATTCCTATGAGTTTAGCTCATACATAAGCATATTTATTAATGAAATATAGCTACCAAAAAGAAAAATCTAGAGCTACACCTACACGTGTATTTGATGCCCAGCCTCATTTCTATAGTAGGACCTACCACCCTCTGGAGACAAACTCGGGACTAGTCACTTCAGGTAATCAAAATCCAAAGAAAATAGAAAGTACTGAAACGTATGGTAGATTCAGAGACAGATTCAACAAGAAAGATAAAATATTGTCCCAAAGACCACTCTTTTGTATCTTTCATGTTTTGCATTGGATAACATATTTCAATTCAATCTTTAGAGGGAGAAGAAAAAAAAATATATATATATATATTAGTATCATCAACTGAGAGACCAAAACACAAGCCAAATTACTTTGTTTAAAATGTACTGTTTTGCTGGGATGAGGTTCCATGTATATGACAAATACTTCGGGACATTGCCACTGCCCTCTATGGTACCTACGCACAACACGTTTCCCCTCAATGTATCAAAAAAAGTCAGCCTTACCAGTTCTACCATTACCGCAAGAAACATTAAGGAGGGGACATTTGCACTATGTATCTTTTATCAGCACTAAGGCCTAATTAMGATGCACATACATGCATATGCTAACTGCCCTGACTCCCACATTAAAGGGAAACCTTCCTCAACAATGCTGCTACCTGAAGATTGCCTATGTCAAGACAGATATTAAACAAACTAAGAAACATCAGTAACTCAGTGGTGATGTTGGATGGGTACTTTAGCTACTCAAAACAGCTAAGTGACATTAGCACATTGTATGCTTTAGGTACATAAAAGTGCGTACAAAAGTTTTAACACAGCAAATACACTTCCTACATTTACCTTCATTGTAGCTACAAAGATAATACACACAGAAATTATATTACCTGAAGGTATTAGTGAACTAAAGTGAAGAAACCTGGGTAAGAAGCTGTATAGTCAACTCCCTTCTGCACTCCATCCTCACAAGTCCTCTGTGGTCGCTGTATCAGGAGTCCCTCCTGGAGATGACTAAAACTGATTATCAAAGCCCTCAGTTTTACCTTCTTAGATCTCTTGCCTCCCCAGGCACACCTAATTACAGTCAGCTTCTTGAAGACACCACCTAGTCATGAGCAAGACAAAAAATAATTTGCTTTGGGAAAGTATGGTATTTATTACCTTCCCTATCATATGTTATGTTCTTTTAAAGAGCAGAGTGACTTCCCCATCACCCCCAAAAGAAAAAGGGAATTCTTCCGTCTCTGAGATGGTCTGGATTGGGCTGAAAGAGAGAAAGGTCAGAGACTGCAGGGTATTTCATGTAAGAGAGCCATTGCAAGAAGCTCACGGCTCACCTGGAGAACGCAGCAAGTAAATAAAATTCTTCCGAGGCTTCGCTGTCACCTAGACATGAGAGGGGCCTAAGAGACTTTGCTGCAACTCAGAAAGGTACTGAGTTAAGTGGAAGCAAAGACTTGCATGCAAGGGCACAACCCCTTTCTATTTTTTGTCTTCCTTGGTCATTTCTGAGTTGTCTCTTGTTATAACTATGGAAGTTTTATTGTAATAAAACCTGGCTTTTTTATTTCAAGAGAAACATTTTCCTGAGGCTCAGGTCAGCTTCAATTCCTGTCACACTTTATTAAGCACATTTTACAACAGTATGAAACCTAATTTTTTTTTTTTAGAGATTATTGTATACATTTCAGTTTCACAGTTTTAAGTATTTGTAGTTAAAAATATTACTATTAATGTTTTCTTAGGAAGGAAAGGGTGTAGGAAAAGTGTCTGGACTTCAGGTGTCTTTTGCCAAATCCTCCACTTGCCCAAGACCTAGACATATCACAGTATAACYTCGCATTACCAACAGCCTTCATTTTCTTCTGAACAGTTCCACTACTTAGGCCTACATGTTTGCAGGCTTTGAAACATAAACTGCTAACAAAACGATCTGGCATTTTGACTATTACAGCTCAACAGTCACATTGTACATGAAATGCTAGATAAAAGTGGAATTTATTTATTTGTGCTGTGGTTACACTTTGGAGCGCTCTTTGTTACAGGTCAGGAGCCCACAACGGACAGCAATACTGCTCCAACCACAAGTCTTCACAATAGAAATAATTTAACAACAGATTCATGTTACTTCAAAGCTCAAGAAGAAAACCACCACAAATCCTGTAGAGAGCTAGATGTGAAAGGACAGCATCTACTCTAATGATAAAGTAGCTAAACTTCCATAGTTTTGTGGAAAAAGTGAATTGATCGCCTCTAAGTACCTTAAAAACACCTGTATATTTTGCTGGGTTTTTTGAGGAAAGAGTATATTCCTTCACCAATCCAACTGCAGTTCATTCTTTCTGGTACCTCAGTGTCRTTAATTTAAAGGGAAAGCTTACATCATCATTCTTGAGTTACCTGACAGCTTCAAGTTTTGCCTGTGGGTGTTATATTGCTCTCAGGGACATCTTATATAATAATGCAGATGTCATTTTTCAGCTGGCACAGCGTATCTTAAATTTTACTGATATCCATGATAGTATGGAGTCTTCTTAAAGCTCTGAATATCAGTAAGGAGTTTGCACCTTCAAGAGCAGCACAGGCTCCGTCCTCCATGAAACTAAAAGTACTTTTGAAATGTAAAACAAATATCTTTAGTAAAAGCTGATCAATTTGTAAGACAACCTATGATAAATACAATAGAAAATAAAAATACTTCAAAACTTCTCTGCAGAAAATAATGTAAGGGGGAGAGAAGGAAGGCACCATTGTCAAAAGGTGACTCAGCCAAGAAAAATATCTTGGAAAGTTCACCTGATTCATATATCTGAGACCTGAGCTTTTACATCTAATAAGCCTTGATCATCTAGAGATCAGAAGCCATAGGGGTTTTTTGTTGGTTTTGTTTGTTTCACTCCRTAGTTGGTTGACTGTAGAACTACCTTTGGGTTCTACTACAGAGAAGAAATAAAGAAGAGTCACCACTTCCCACTGTGGATGTCATGCTCATTATTGAAACACACTCTCATTTAAATGATTCTAGTTTTCACTTCCTGCTACTGGTTAGTATTATGTTTCTCTCTGTCAGAGAAAGAGGCTTTTAGTACCTTTTTTTTTTCCCCTCTTCATGCATTCCCAGACAAATCAGGTCACTGCAAACAGATTTTCTGTTTCTGAAAGAATACAGGAGCAATACCTATAAATTTGAACAAAACTCCTTTATAGTTTTCCAACTGACTGTACTCTCTTTCTGAAGACCTAACCTACTATGGCATTATCATTATGGCTTTGCGTCATCATTCCCATCTTCATTACTTCTCTCAATGTAATTTCTGTTTTTAATTGTCCACAAATTTTAGCACTTATTTCATTACTAAAAGTATGAAACTGCATTAACCCAGAAGCATTCTCTATAACCCTAATAGAAATACTTCCTTTCAGTGATTACTATTATCTGCCAGTTAATCAGTTCTACGTCCATTTAACATCTACTTTGTGGATAATATAAATGCTACATTTTAATTTACACTATTGTGTTACAGCTATTTTTGTCAAAGATTATTTAAAAGAACTGTTTTCCAATAAAGTCACATGAGATCACTCCTGTTATCTAGGCATTTCCAACTCTGCACTAGGATCCCATCATACAGATTTTTTGCCTAGAATTGATACATGCTARTTGACCTACAGTCACCTGGTTTACCCCACTTTTCTTATACAGAAACTGAATTTCTGTATAACTCCRAGGTTTATTCAAAGTGAACATAAAAGGCCAGGTATGTCCTTCAGCCAACTTCTTTAGAATTTGCAGATTCAAATTGCTTAACCATCCGCAGTTTAAAGCTTTGTTTCTAGCAAGCAGAGTTTAACTTACTCCTCCGTTAGAGAATGACTTTAGTGGTAATGAGTGATCCTGCTTTTTTTGAAGTAAATACTTTTCACTTCGCCTAAAATCTATGCAATTCATAAGCGAGACTTTGATTCTTGTTTAAGCAATGGAACAGCAACAACTTCCAAATGAAAGCGCCAGTGACCATTACCAGGTGTGATGTTCATGATCCTCAGCTCTTATCAGGTCACCTAGTCATGATTATTGTGCTCAGTTAAGGTCTGGCCACATACCATTTTCTTCAAAGCTACTGGGTCTTTACTATAAGGGAGACCTGTATGCTGGAGGATGAGAAAGGACTTAGTCCTATGATCAAGATGCAAGAACCTTTCTCCATGGCTTTTATTAAGCTAAAGAGGAGGAAAAGGGAAATACAGGGAAAAAAAAGATTGTCTGTGAGTTTGTACAGCTGTGTAGAAATAGCACAAGTTTCTGTGGGTTCCCCAGGCAACTACTAGCTTAGAGGACTGTTAACATGCTCTTCTCCTAGCAACAGCACCAAGAGCTTTCAAAGCATGAAGGAGGATCTCCCGAATTCTGTTTATTTCGCTTACCTTATGTTAATATTTCTTTTATTTGTGACCTCAAAGTTTTAACTCAACATCAAAACCCATGATATCAGTGACAAAGTAGGTTATAGAGCAGATTATTTGGTAGAGACCAGTCTCACTAGCAGCCTCATTGTTCTAACATACTAAATACAAAGTATTCAAATCTTCAAAGAAAATCTTAAAGAAAAGGCTATGCCACAACTGAGAAATAATAAAGGGGCTGAAGATTTGCTAGAAGTTTTGAAAAAAAAAGACCCTGCAGAAACATAACAAGTAGTAAAACCTGAATATAATTCATATACATGCAGACAGTGCATATGAGAGGAATAGAAGACATAAGAAGCAAACACAACCAGATGAAAAACATTTGAGTGGTCAAATGGGCAGATAAGGAACAGTGGTTGTTGCTAAAGCCCACATTGCACCTGAGTCAAATCAAAGCACAACTTCAAACTAGCTATCTTTACTATCACAAAATACTGACTTGCAGATTACTTTCCCATTGTACATGCTGGTAAGGCAGCTCCTAACTTAACAAATTAAAAACAAGAACATTGAGCTTGACTTCTATTCAGAAACAATTCCTCACAAGCAAGGAAAGAGCATAACAAAAACAGCCTGGCTCATTAAGCCCGCCCCAGTAGATGACATGATGGTATATAAGTCAAGCAATACACCTACTAGAAAAAGCGTAATGGAAGAAGATGACTAAAATACTAGCCAGACAAAATTAAGTAAGAAACAACAGGATACATGTACAAAAAAGCAGTATTC
Source organism: Oceanodroma leucorhoa (assembly GCA_030449065.1). Lineage (NCBI taxonomy): Eukaryota > Metazoa > Chordata > Aves > Procellariiformes > Oceanodroma > Oceanodroma leucorhoa. The sequence goes on along the minus strand of JASVER010000029.1, from coordinate 2,169,109 downwards.
TAAAGGACAAAAACAACTCACTTCAGTAGTAGAACACACAACCAGCCTCACTGATCCATACTGCTATTTCAGAACTTTTAGCACAGATTYCTACAGCTCTTACTATCAAGACAAAGACTCACAGGCTGTAAACTACAAGGTGACAATCCATCAAACAACCGTAAGGCAACAATAACATGTGAAGAAACTAAAACTAAGCTTACTTTGAATTTCTTCCTACTCCTCCTTTGTACCAGCAGCTGTTGCTCAGTGGCAACTGCCTCCCAGCAAATACAGGTGCTGTGTGACTGCATAAGAACTAAAAAGTAAAACAGAGAAGCGGGAACAATCAATCTAGTTTAACTTTCCCTGTTAAGTAAAATGCAGAGTACTAAAGAGGAAGCACAGATGGCAAGAACAGAGATCTTAAACATACAAGTTCTCCACAGTTCAAGGTGATAGGATGGGTAAGATATTCCTTATTTAAAAACATGTAGCTAAATACTGCCTTTAGTTCCACTCTAGCAACTTCAATGAAGTCGATAGCGATGCAGAAGCATTCCTGAAGGTTGAACTTTGCCCAACCATGCAAACATACACTTACTCAGTTTTATGAATGCACCTAAACTTGTTCAAGTCATTGTTTACATGTGACAAGCAAAGAGTGTATATGCTTACAGGAGCAGAGTATAATCTTTCATCTGAAAGAAAAATGTGAATTTTTATGCCAGATGGTCACTTTGACTTTTAATCAGTAAGTAGCAGCATATTTTCACTTGTATAACCCAGAAGTTATTTACACAAATCCCTGCAATTCTGTGGCAATGCTCATTATGTGTGTACTGCACCACGAACAGAAATTTTCTCCAACAGCCATTTTACGTGGGATATGAGAGAATATTTCTTCAGGAAAAGACTACTGCCAGATGAAGCTCTTCTCTAACTCACCACATAAAATCTTCTGTCTATTCTCCTAGAAAATGAAGTAGCAGTTTTATTTTGTGAATAAGAGAATAAACTAGCCTGGTGTTGACTTTTTACTAATCCAAATCCAAATACACATAAATATAGTTCACCATAACACTGGTTAGAAGCAAGAAACAGGAAGTCAGAAGCATGTACCTCTACAATTTAGTGAATACCACTAAAAAGAAATATAAAGGAATTAAAATTTTGCTGCTGGACCTATTACTGACAAAGCATAATTATTTTTAAATTTAAGACTTGCAACATAGATCTGGTATAACACTGCTCTCTTGTGGTTAAATACATGCAGTTCATCTGCAGAATGTATCAAACATTTACATCAATTATTTTCAAAATTTTCCAATATATTTTATTCTAAGACTTTTCTTGCTGATCAGGGGTTTACCGCAACCAGTGCCAACTCCACCCCTGCACACTGTGCTGCTACCTCTCTGTTACCTAAAGAGGGAATTCAGGCTACTGCTTTTGGTTCTCTGACCCATTGAAATTAAATGCCTAAATTAGCCTTGAACAAAAGGTACGAATACTTCCATCCCAATAACAATCAAAATGGGAGTCTGAACACTCTTGCTCACATAGATAAATAATCTGCTGGTAAAGCCTCCTTCAGCCTTCCAGGCAAATAGTCTGAATGAAAATGTAAGCAGAAATTAAAATGTAAAGAGGACTAGAAATATAGCTGGAACAAAAGCACCACATTGTTTTTCTTTCAACATGCAAAAAAGAAAAAAAAAAAAATCAAATTCCCATTGCAGAAGGAGAGATCCTGCTGACAGCATTATTGGGGAAAATAAAGAATATTAAAAGAAGGGCCTTTTGATTATTATAATTAGTTATTAGAACTAATTCTCTGAATAAAGAATACCGTGGAAACTAATGTATAGCACAATCAAAAATGTCTCTCAGCTAAATAGCTAAATTATAGCTAGATGAAACAGCATAAAGTTACGATATTGCAAATGAAACTACTATTTCAATCTCCTAGTACAAAACATGACATTTGACTTTAAAGAAAAAGATCCCTTTAGCAACACAGGTGGTTTTAGAATCTTCATTTTTTGCTAGGATGGCAAGTTCGAATACCTATTGTAGGTGCTTCCATATACATTTGAATGAATTAGGATTCATATTTACAATTAAGTGATTTTCAGTCATTTCTTTCTAGTTCTGTTAAACACAGGCCAAGATTTTATTTGTAACTTAAGTTTGAGGTGTCCTAATATAAGTTAAATAACACAGACATTTGGGTTAATATCAGTTATCTTATAGAAGACACCTATTTTTATTAACACACGCCCACAGGTGGACAGGCAAAACATTTCTTTGCCAAATAATTAGAGATACAAAAAGTACGTTGAAAACTGATGATAAATAGAAATTATTTCTGTTGGTGACTGGTATTAAAAAAAAGAAAATATGTCTGAAGCATAAGAATCTGTAAGTAATCTGGGCAAATAATACTGAAATGGACAAAATATTTCCCAAGTTGAAGGACAGCTGTCTTCTTTAGCCTTTACTTACAACATAATTTTAGACATTGTTAAAACTATCACAGCAGTTAGACATTGGGCTCCTAAACAAAATGTTTCAAGGTGTAACTATGGAGCATGATGTGCATTGTTATAAACCACTGAAACATTTACAAACAGCAAGAGAGGAAAAAACTTGTCAAAGGTCCTTCCAGACTGCCTTTCACATTTGTCAAACTGCAAGAAACAAAATCAGAATTATTTATACAAACAGATACAAGCATTAATCCATGTCTTGTTTCTTTTTGCATAACTCGAGTTATTCTTTCTCACAACACATGCATTATTTTTGATGACTTTGTAAGATTCTTCCTTTTCTTACAAAATCTCTTCTATACTTACTACCCAATACTTGTCCTTTTTTTTGCTATACTGTTTATAATAACTTCAGCTTTGTACTTCAACAAAGTATTTTGAAAAATAATGAAAAATTTCCCTCTTTATACATTGGTGATTTACAACATATATCCTATTCCTTCTAGTTAAGCTACATACTTCCCRTCCAAATCTTTGAAATTAAATTGGACAACTTAAAGTACACTGAGTTTCCCTGAGGGAAGCTCCCATATCTACCACTATGGAATTTACCTACTTCCAGTTTCTCGGAGGCAGAACTACATTTGTTAATCAAGGCCAGCACACTTGCTGATGAACCAGATGGTTCAAATGTGCTTTCTTGTAATAACTTCTCTCTTCTTTCTAATCTTTTACCCCCTGACGATTAATATTCTCTCTTAATAATCCTTACACCCTGAAAAGAGAAAATCTTAGAGGAAATAGTGACCAAGAAAGTCTGACTATGCCAACACAGGAAGAAGTATTGAGACAAGAGGGGTTGGTGAAATAACTGAATGGAATAGAACTGCAATATATATATATTGTACAAAACAGATGACGCTGCAATACAAGCAGTAAGGCAAGAAAGAAAAAAAAATTAGTACATTTATTGAAGAAACACTACAATAGCGTCACTATTTAGTTATACTAAATTACATAAGTACTGCAAAGATATAACCAAATAAAAAAGCACATACCCACCTTGTCTAGATTTTATCCACGAACAAAGATTTTCAAAACAGTTTTGCAAGGAAAAAGAAACAAAAGTATAAACTGTAAAATGAAACTGAGTAAGGATGGTATGTCCTTTCAAAACGCCTCCAGAGACAGAAATCAGTTCGGTATTTTAAAACCTCAAACAAAATCACAAAAGCAAACATTCTAGCAGGAGTTAGTGCTCTAATAGTTAACCTTGCACTTAATAGTGCCTTGTAAATCTTTTAACTACCATTTAGACGCTACAGAAAGTTTACTTTACAGGTACTTTGAAAGAATTTGGTAATTAATCCCTAGACTTACACTTCAAAGAAGTTTCAAGAATCGTTCTCCATACCTGGCAATAATTCTCCCAAACAAGATAAAAGGGAAAAGAATGGCCTGTGGGCTGATATGTGAGCAGAAGTTTGTAAGATGGCAGGCACTAGCACTGAAAAATGAAGACTATAAAGCAAGATAAAATAAATACATATATGCAAAAACCTGCTTGGTTTTACAGTTTTGGTCACCGTCAGTTTTCAAATTCTAGAGGTTTGTCATTTAAACTTTAGGAGAAGCAGCAAGCCTTCAAAGCCGCATCAAATTCCTAAAGGAACTGCTGCTTACATCAGTTCTCTTCAAAAAATGTAGCACAAATACCAAGACGTTCCAGGTGAAGCTAGCTGCTTCTGTATGTTGGGTAACTTATTCTAATTGTGGTTTTAAAATAAGTTATTAATAAATATATTATGTTTTTTTTCAACATAATGTATTTATATTTACAAAATAAATGGGATTATATAACCTCAATGTCTAAACAATCAAATAAAAGAATTATCAAGTTATTCTTCACAAATACCAGTGAAACTATACATAAGACGGATCTTTTACATAGCAGTACATTCTCAGTGCCAAACATGTTAAGTAAAATGAATATACATGCCTGAGAAAGAGAAAAAAATATTCATACTAATATTAAGGACRATACTGTTCAGAAAAAAAGCTGCATTTTTTCCACTTAGAATTGTAATAATAAGGACTTGTATCTTAAAACAACTGAAAGTTATTAAATCAAATCATGCCATTGACTGAGGGCAATACGGATGTCAAATTTTCAACTGTTTCTCTCATTACAGTGGGCTGATACTGCCCATTTTGACCATTGGAAAACTTCAGGAAGGCGTCATTTTTTCTATTTGTCTTTCAGCCAAGTCACAGCAGTATGTTAAGCATTGGAACAGAATCTGCAAACTACTCAAATTTCACACAGACATGCAATAACAATGCTCTAAAGTATCATACACAATTAATTTATAGATTATACAGATAAACCTGGAAAGTAATACAGATGTAGCTAAAGTCAGTGTCACTATGAAAAACGTATTGGTAGATCACATGGGGATCTGTTCTGAGAATCTGGTACAGGAATCGGGATCACGAATGTCTCCCGGATACCTACAATCACTGGCAAACAGATTTCAGGTAAAGCAGAGGTGAAATCTAGCTGCAGACCTTACTAACACTGGGACACCAGTTGCTTTGATAGTCTTGCCTGCAGGACTTTCTTTCCCCAAGGCTTCTGATCAGTAACTCAAAGGCTAACTTGTTTAGCAGGATCCCTTTGTCAATTAGGCTTTTGCAAGAGCCCCATATACAATTTTACTATTTAGGTAGGACTAAAGAACAATGTAATTTATTCCCAAAAAGAGTAATAGACTGAGGGCAGTGAATACTGTTGCATATTCTCTGCTGTGCCTTTCCCTCCAAACTCTGTACCTACACATAGAGATCACAGATTATATATTAATTGTCCCTCACAAGCAGTGAGTATCTGGACAGGTCTGGTATATTATAGGAGTTTGTTGGCAAACAGTGATATTCTGACCGTTCAGGTAATTATATTTATTAGTCTCCTTGTAATGGGAAGCTCACTGATAAAGAACTCAAATCTCTTAGGACCTCCTAGGGAAAAATCCTTAAGAGTGCTTTTTAACAACTGCATTGTACTTTTCCTTCTAGCCCAATTTACTCAAAATATTTGAAACATTTATTCTTGTTTCAATGTTATCAATTGAAAAACCGGATATACTATACAGATTTCTTAGTCCTTCTAGTGGAAAAACAAAAACAACTTTCATTCCATAGACCTCCCCAGCAACTCCTGAAGGAAGACAACCTGCCCAAAAATTCATCAGGAGTGGTAGAATAAATTTTCCAGACTTCTTCAGTGACAAGAACAAGGCAAATTTCACAACTGTTCCAGCAGACCAATAGAGCACTCCTGTTCCTGAGTCTCCTCCTCCTCCCCCATATCGCTACCATATCTCTAAGAGTTGCATTGTCACTGAGTAATTCAGTCAGRCACCTTATGTAAACAAGGCCATTTGTAGGTAAAACAGGGCACGGATTCTAGGTGGGCATGGATAACCTTAGAGAACCTCAAGTTGCATCAAGTTGTTGATACAGATGTTTTAGTCAAAGAAAATAAGATGACAAAGCCACGTTTCCATTAGTCCCGAAAGGGAGAAAAATCTCTGCAATGGGTGCTAACCTTTTCATTACTAAACATCACTGTCTAAGTTTTGCATCTTCTTAGTATTGAAAACTGTCAGATGTTACCAGATGCCACCCACAGACTTCTTAAGGTATACCAGGGCTCAATGCCTAACCTAATTTACGTGTGGAACTACATGAAACAAATAATCTGTTCTCGTAACATGTGTAGGTGGTACATAGTTGGGAAAAAAAAAATAAAAAATCACATGGCCCTTTCCCTAAGGAAGCGGATCAGCTATACAAACTACATTACTGCACAATTTGCATCAGACTGACACAAAAATCACAGTACCCAACAACATGAAGGGTCACACAGCTYGCTAAAAGTTGCAGATGCTTCTGCAGTCTGACACTAGACTAGATCCTTGGTTTAAGAGGTACTAAAAAATTTCTGAGAGAATTCCCTTCCAAAATGAAAAGACACTTTCAAATTCAGAATTCCCACTGCAAAATGCTCCTGTAAGGCCAAACTTGCAGTTAAATGATGAACTCTGGAGAAAACAGAAAAAAACATACAAAAGGAGTCCAAAACAATAGTTCTTCCTGAAGAGAAGAAACTGCTGGTCACATAAAGCCACTGAAGTAGGAGAGAGAGAAGACTACTGCATTCAGGGCTTTGCAGATTAATTCAGTCTCTCCCAGCAAGAACTCCACCTTCACGTTTGTCAGTCACAACAGAATGGCCACAAACCCTGAGATCCCCTGGATCTACAAATGCTGATATAACACAGGAGATAACTTGCTCCACCTCATCACACTGCAGATACTGAGCAAAACGGAGCAAATTCATAGGCTTTAGGCTTACCAGGACTCACCTGCCTACATACCCTCTCCTGCAGGCACTGCACAGACTTCCTTCACTGTTGCTCCCTGCTGCCGTAGTGTATCAGAGACAAAAAAACAGCAGACAAAAGACAATGGGAAGCTTTGATAGAAGACAGTGAAATTACTAAGTAGAGGGCCAAGCTGGCTATTCTGTATGGATTTCATAGAATAGAATCATAGAATCATAGAATCATTAAGGTTGGAAAAGACCTCTAAGATCATCGAGTCCAACCATCAACCCAGTACAAATGCCCACTAAACCATGTCCTGAAGCACCTCATCCACACGTTTTTTGAACACCTCCAGGGATGGTGACTCCACCACTTCYCTGGGCAGCCTGTTCCAATGCCTGACTACCCTTTCAGTGAAGAAATTTTTCCTAATATCCAATCTAAACTTCCCCTGGCGCAACTTGAGGCCATTTCCTCTCGTCCTATCGCTTGTTACTTGGGAGAAGAGACCAACACCCATCTCTCTACAGCCTCCTTTCAGATAGTTGTAGAGAGCGATAAGGTCTCCCCTCAGCCTCCTCTTCTCYAGGCTAAACAACCCCAGCTCCCTCAGCCGCTCCTCATAAGACCTGTTCTCTAGACCCTTCACCAGCCTCGTCGCCCGTCTCTGTACACGCTCCAGCACCTCAATGTCCTTCTTGTAGTGAGGGGCCCAAAACTGAACGCAGTATTCGAGGTGCGGCCTCACCAGTGCYGAGTACAGGGGCACGATCACCTCCCTATTCCTGCTGGCCACACTATTCCTGATACACGCCAGGATGCCGTTGGCCTTCTTGGCCACCTGGGCACACTGCCGGCTCATGTTCAGCCGGCCGTCGACCAGCACCCCCAGGTCCTTTTCCGCCGGGCAGCTTTCCAGCCACTCTTCCCCAAGCCTGTAGCGTTGCCTGGGGTTGTCGTGACCAAAGTGCAGGACCCGGCACTTGGCCTTGTTGAAGCTCATGCAGTTGGCCTCGGCCCATCGATCCAGCCTGTCCAGATCCCTCTGCAGAGCCTTCCTACCCTCAGGCAGATCAACACTCCCGCCCAACTTGGTGTCATCTGCGAACTTACTGAGGGTGCACTCGATCCCCTCGTCCAGATCATTGATAAAGATGTTGCACAGCAGTTGCCAAGTTTAGGTAGAAAATGCGGCAAATGAGTATTTTGAAAGAGGAAAGAAAGAGAAGGTCAAACTGTTATGGACTGACAGAGGAATGGGAGAATGTGATGAAGTTCAGTAATTACTAAATTCAGAAAAAAACCTCTAGAAGACATAATTTTAGAAGCATAAAATAGCAAGTCACTTAAGCTTCAGTTTTAGTCAAAAGATAACTTTTAAAATTAAAACAGAAGTATGGGATTTGCACGGTAATTTCTTACAACTGTGCAAATAAGACTCAGCAGTAAGAGGGAATCCAGCTGCCAGTTTACTCTGTGTAAGCGAGCAGAGAAATAGAAGACACGCAGGACATACAAGGGGGACAGTTCACAGTCTAATTGATAGGATTTTGGTTTTATACACCAGGATCATTAGATAAAAGATTAAGTGAAGGCAGCTATTGTAARCAATGGATCGTATTAAATTTGTAAATAAGGGACTCCCTTCACCAAGTACTCTGGCAGGAAAAATGTAAGCTCTATTTTAATTCATTTTAGACAATACAATTTATTTAGGAAGTTGTCTAATATGGTCAGCTCTTAAGATACAAAAAAGTCAGTCTGCAACACAAAATGCCACTACCACACACATCTATGATATAAAGAAAATTTTATTTTATAAACTCTTGTGAACAAAACAGACTTCATATTGAAAAGCCAAGGGAGTTAATGTTTATTTACATATAGAATTTAGACTATGTGCTAGCGGTTCTCTCTACAAGGTCTTTTTTATTTCAGAACACAACTCCCCCCATATTATAGGCATTTAACAGACAACCTGTACTTACAACTGTCCTACCTACAGCACGACAAATTTTCATAAAAATTTATCTAATGACCCAAAATAAGTTACAATACTGTTTGCACATGGAATATTGAGTTGCATCAGCAAACTGCAAAGAAAACTGAGGCAACTATACCATTCTAATGAAACAGTATTAGCTACCGTTAATTATATACAGTCAGTTATATATAACACTAACAAAAAGTTTACACTTCCTCATTATTTACAATGAAGTGCAAACAGAGCGCACACCTCAGCTGCCACACCAATAATAATTTTTCTTTCACACACACTTATCTCCTGCATTTCCCAGGTTTCAAACGGGAAATTTGAAATTTTGTTGCAATTGCATAGCAATAAAAACCTTCGATTGTGTGCATCACATTCACAAGTTTGGCTGCTGGGAAAGTAAGATGGAAGAGGCAATTTTACAAACAATACAACCCAAACTTCAACACATAAGAGAGATGTGTTCTAGAAAACATTACAGCACTTTACAGCAGTTTCAAAGTGGACCTGCCACTTATACACACTATGAAGTTTCCTCAGAAGTCTCCATCCGTTAAATATGTGCTCCCACTTTCCACGTTGATACCTGTTTAACTTGATCAGTTCCTATAAGGCTAGATTTTGCATTTGGCTTCAGACTGCAACGTCCAACCTGGGGAGCAGGGATAGAATTAAACAAAATTACACCCAAGACAACTGAATGAGATGATGCTTACAATAAAGACAGTTTGGAAGAGTTGTTGCGCTTCTCTTAACGTAGGAAGAATAAAACAGTAAGCCTGTGCAATTGCCTTAAGTAAATTTATTCTTCAAAAYACTCAAGGGTAAACAATTAGAGGCTTGATTAACAGGCTCATGAGATTATTCTGCTTTAACCAGAAAAAGCCCATCTTTCTGTATACGCTCCTGAACACACTGGCCTTAAGCAGTCTCTCTTCCAGGACTTTATAATTCAGCTGTTAGATCCTGGAACAAAGCCTATTCCATAAACAAGCTGTTMCAGGATCTAACTTTGTTCTTTGTATCTAGAATCAGGTATGTCAGCTATGCAATGCAATGGTCTACAGCATCCAAAATACAAGCCTGGCCGTTTTTAACAAGTTTCTAATTTTTCCTTTGGGGGGCGAAAAAAAAAAAGTAAACGGGGAAATTTATTAAGACTGCACCAGAGCTGTTGACTCACTACAGTCTGTAAAATATATGCTATATTTTGTTTGCAAAATCCTTGTGGCAGCTGAAATTAAAAAAAACATAAAATCATTATAGCTGGAAATAGAAACACAGACCTCAGTTTTCCTTAAGTTTTCAGCCAAGCAACTAGCCACGCATATAAGCAGCAGCCTTCAAAGAATGTCTGGATTTCCATGTTTTGCATTAGTATTTCTCTCCATTAGGCTAACAAATGCCACACTCGCTCTTAAGATATAAAGATATAATTGCTAAGCAGAGAGACTTAAATTACTGCCACCTATTTCCATCCTTCTCATCTAAGCAGTTCTGAGGTTTGTGGAAGTGTCTAACAAATAACCAACAGTATTGCTGGACTGTGTAAGTTGAAGTAGCTTGCATCCAGAAACCAGCGCTCAGAATCACCTTAGTCCGATGGCTCTGTCTACCACATTTTTCTTGTTCGTACCAAAACCTGTATTTTTCATGGGCTTTGCAACAGCATTCAGAATCACATGTCATTCTGGATAAAGATGTAAACTGTGTGGAAATGATGCTACCGCAAAGAAAAATATTACAGCTTTCATTTTAATTTCTGAACACATAGCATGTGTTAGTCAGACCTCTCTGTACCTTCCTAGCATCTTTATTTGTAAAATTAGTTGGTCACTAAGTAGTTAGTATTACTAACTAGACACACATTTTCTGTGCATGGATACCTGCCAGTTACCATCAAGCAAAAGTCCATAGTTCAGTCAACTATGAGCTGAATTTTTAAAGTCAGTCTTCTAAGTTTTTCCTGTTGGCACATTCTAGAAGTGTAAATCCATCCAAAATAATTAATCTTTAAGATTCTCTGCCTTGATTATACTTGAAAAAAGCAACTACCTAGGCTGATGACATAAAAACATCGTAGAGAAGTTGTAGACTCATAAAAACCCTGCAACTATCCATGAAAACAGCAATCACTTCAAGAATATAAAAACACATTCTTATATAAAAACATACCAGTGGGATCTCTGGACTAGAAAATGGGGAGCTATCAAAAGATCGATTTTCTTTGTCCAGGGAATCATCTTCATCACCATTTTTATGTGCAAATTTCTGCTTTAGTGCATGAGTTAGTAGAGCAACTGGATCCCAGTCTGAACTTTGCCTCTTTTTGGGTCTAGAAAGAGGAGTACCTCCAGGTGACCTACAAAAAAAAGAAAATTATTGTCTCCTGCCCTTAATCCTATGCTGAGTGATCCAAAATCTAGAGACACAACTTTTGTATAGATCCTATCCTGTAAATCTCTGATTACACAAATAATGCTGCTAATGTTATTTTATAGCAATTCACCAAACAGGACTAATAACCCAACAACTTGTCAGCCAGATTCTTAGCTTGAAAGTACAACTTGATGCTGCTCTGTAAAGAAAAATGGCAGTAAATTAACACAAAGAATTAAAGTATTGCAAATAAACAATGAGGGAAAAAAAGCAAAATGTGCAGCTTTCATAGCAGGTCTAATTTATAAGTTATATTAAGGTATGTTAGTGGGAATCTCTCACTAACATATTTCATAACCATTGTGAACATAATTTGATTTAAACTTCATTAATTTTAAGGTCGGAACAGTATGCCTCTCTATGGTCTCACGCGAAAGAACAAATTTAAATTCCTCAGAGCAATTATATTTAAAGAAAACAACCACTTTGTTCAAGTCAAATATGCAGCCAGCTGACCATAAAGCCCCATTTATAAACCACACTTGAACTCAAGTTTCATTATAAAAAAAAAAAAATTATAATCAGATTTGGCACAAAGGCTTCAAAGACAGTTCTTCCCTCCAAGCGAGCGCCTGAGCATCCAAATATGAAAACTTCATAGGCAAAAATTAAAAAGTACAGTTTATAATTTCATTTAGAAAACCTGTTCCTATCAAATTCAAACCTAACATAAGTGTGAAAATTAGTGACTAGCCCAATGAAATAAATCATGAGAAAGGCTCCCTAACCATTGAAATATTTGGAGAAAAAAAAAAATCTAGATATATTCGCACTTCTGCTAGTAAAGTGCTATCTCCAGGCCAATGAATTGTACCTATTAATGCACACTGTCGGCCCTGAGCTCAAAGTCAGGCAGTTACAGTAGATGTCATTTAACATGAAACCTGAAAGAATTGAGTTCACCCTTCCTATAAAATCAAGCTGTTAGAGCACTTGCCCAATGTGTAAGCTGGTGCTCAGGTGGTAGAAACTGGGATCTTCAGGCTCTCAACTTCTGAGAACAGAGGTCTTCCCTTTACAGTGCACACATTAAACTACTGTCAGACTGCTGTCTGACAGATTAGAGCGATTTTGATCATCACTACTCCCTCCAACAATATAAATTCATTAATCAGTTAAGTTCTACCTTCAGAATACAGGTAGATGCCTAAATCCAGAAAGCATTTCAGATGCACACCTGCCACTTCCTACTAATTATGCCCCTGCTCAACATGATGGTTGTTAAACCTGTCAATCTGAACATTTCACTTTCTTCATTCACCATACATGGAATTATATGGAAGAAAACATACATAAGGAAACACACAGGTTTACCTAAGTGCACTTTAGATTTGCTTTATTTACTGTGAAAATGTCATCAAAAGGGTAAAGATATACTTTAGAGTTGCATATAGATAATTTGCCCAAGACTTGTGCTAGTTATTTTCAGGGATAAAGCTCACAGTTAAGGAAATGCTGAAATAAGAATGCAGTAAGTTTTGGTAAGTGACATTCTTTCCACATTAAGAGCTCCAAATATTCATTCACTCAGTTGTTCTTACATACTTTTTCAACTCAAGAAGTTCAGAAAAGACATCTGACAACCTCTATTACACCTAGCATGGCAGAGCAACACTGACCCAAAGAGGCACTGCAGTCTTCAGTAATGCATTTTTGTAACACGTTAACTGTGCTTACCATCAAAACAGTAGACCATTAAAAATATTTATAATCCAACTGCACTATTGAAATACAAATTTACAAAACATTTTCAATAAAAGATATAGCATGTATTTTCTTTAACACTTCAAAGCTAGGACCAGAATACTTTGGGTATGTTAACAGTAGTTTTCCAATGTTTCCCCAAGGATTTCTCCTTTCACAGTGAATCCAAAAAGTTTATTTGTTCAGATCAATTTCCTGTGACTGTTAGGCAACTCTGTAAATGACCTCCAGAGAGCAACACACCCACCTCCCCACCCCAACCCCAGATTTGTATACTAAAGCAGGAGACTAGTTTTAAATGCTGTGATATTCAGYATGTTTTAAATGCATCTAAAAGCCACGTCACAAGTATCTTACATTTCAAGCTGTGAACTTAGAAGTTGCCAACTTAAGTTTGTCAGCATTAGCTGCTCATTAAATGACATTTYATAGTGGTGTTCTCTGGTGCTACTTAAGTGCTGTGATGCTTACATAGTCTTGGATTACTCAGACACACATTCAATTCAACCTACCTCTCAATAGCTCGCAACTGAACTTTGTTTAGGTCTTTCAAAACATCCATCATACTAGGAATGTTCTTTGTCCTCTGGTGATCAGCACTATCAGCTGTAGTTGGACCACTGTTTCTTGCAGCACGACGTTGTTTTATAAGTTCAACTGCTGAATTACTAGCATCAACACCAGATGGTACACCAGAAGGAAGTGGAGGAGGCGAGGGAATTACAAAGTGATTGTGAGAGACGGACAATGGCGTAGAAGTCATGGCTGGCACTGGGTAAAATCCATCTGGAGTGCTGAATGTTTTAAAGGCTTCTGGATGCAGTTAGAAAAATAGTGATCTTATTTTTAGTCAGTATACCTTCAAAATATTAAGCAATGTCTAGGATGACTCAGTTTTAAGTCAAGATAAGACAGCCCTCTTAAAGCACTTTCTTACACGCCTCACATTATGCCACAGAAGAGTTACATTTAAAACAAATAACATTTTTTATTTCAAAGCCACAGATTCAGAACACATGAAATAATGGATTTGAGGTGTCTTGCACTGCCCTGATTTTCTCCATTTGTGTCKTCAATCTAAGCACTAGATAAATCAGCAAAGCAGCCTGCTACTACATACAGTTCATTCTGTGCTGGTTTTGSCTGGGGTAGAGTTAATTTTCTTCATAGTAGCACAGTATGGGGCTATGTTTTGGATTTGTGCTGGAAACAGTGTTGATAATACAGGGATGTTTTCGTTACTGCTGAGCAGTGCTTACACAGAGTCAAGGTCTTTTCTGCTTCTTACCCCACCAGCGAGTGGGCTGGGGGTGCACAAGAAGCTGGGAGGGGACACAGCCGGGACAGCTGACCCCAACTGACCAAAGGGATATTCCATACCGTATGGTGTCATGCTCAGCATATAAAGCTGGGGAAGAAGGAGGAAGGGGGGACGTTCGGAGTGATGGTGTTTGTCTTCCCAAGTAACCRTTACATGTGCTGGAGCCCTGCTTTCCTGGAGATGGCTSAACACCTGCCTGCCGATGGGGAGCAGTGAATGAATTCCTTGTTTTGCTCTGCTTGTGTGCACGGCTTTTGCTTTCCCTATTAAACTGTCTTTATCTCAACCCACGAGTTTTCTCACTTTTACCCTTCCGATTCTCTCCCCCATCCCACCGTGGGGGGGGGAGTGAGCGAGCGGCTGGGTGGGGCTGAACTGCCTCCTGGGGTTAAACCACAACAGTCCTCCATGTTCTCAATGTTAGAATATCCCACATGAAGCAAAAGCAAAGATAACCACAAAACATGTAAAATAGACTACAATACTAAGTGCAATGGAGAAGAGCCAACAGAACACTTAAATGAAGCACAGAGGTGCCCGAACTACTGTTCAAGTTCATATTTGTGTGCATTGTGCCAAGTAACTCCCTCACACCAGTTCAAATGTTTCAACAATCACAGTGCAAGTAAGACAATCAAGACCTCAAAAAAAAWTTTTTTTTGGGGGGGAGGGGGATGGAGGGAGGAGGAAGGAATAAAAAAAAAAAAAAAAAAAATCACAGGACAGTTGGTCTCCAATATGAACTTCAATCTTTGATACTCTAGTGGCTGTTAGACACATCTATTGCAGCATTTGTTTTTGTTAAAGCCTGAACCTGACCTCCTTAGAATACATTTTTTAATCCATTATTTTGATAATTTGGCAGAAACAGTACAAAAATCAGAAGGGATAATTAGTAGTCTGTAACTTTTTAAAGCAGTAATTGGTAGCCTATGGATAGTRTTGTTACTAAGCTCCTTCACAAACATGGAAATGAGTATAAAGATCAATTAGGATCAACTGCATTCAAAATTGGCAAACAGGCCATGAAAAAGAGGCGGGGGGAGGGAAGGTGGCACCAAATACTGAAAAGAGAAGCAAAATACTATACTCCGAAAATCTTGTTGGTGTAACTTCAGTTAGAGCAGTTAGAGACATTCTCTATCAATATCAAACATGGCAAGCTGTGAACAGGAACCCTAAAGCAAAAAAAGGAAAACTGCTTTACTTCAAACCAGAAGGGCTTACGTGGCGGAATGGTTCCCAATGTCTGCGCYGAAACAATCGCAGCAATCTGGGCACGAAGAAAGGTTAGCTCATCTTCAAGTGCAGAAATTTTCTGGAGTGCTGCTTGATCAACAAGACTGTCTTTTTGTGTACTGTTTTTTGGAACACTTTGTATTGAATCTATAGATGGATATAGGTCACGATAAGCTGTAGTTTTTTCTTTCCTCCGTAATTCAGTCCTAGAAAGCAACAAAAGACACCGTTTCAAAATGCTCAGCCAGCAATGGAAATCTCAAAACTTACTACTCACTGTCTGTTCCAAGCAGGTTTATTGTCATTCAGCAAGACATAAATTTGCAARCTATTTAAGAAAACTTTAAACTTTTAACTACTCATAACGTTAAAAATATTTTAAGTCTCCCTTTGCTCAAGTATGATGCAGATCCTTGAAAAGTCATCATAAAAAATAGTCAGATAATTTACTCAGGGACAGATTATACATCATAAGGTCACAAGGTAGGATTGAACTGTTATTATTCAATAACTATTAGACTGACAGACACCATAAAGGTGCCTCTCCCTCCTCCCTACCTGAAACAGTAGATATGAAAGGCAGGGAAAGTCAAATAATGATTATCTCTTAATTAGGCTTCACACATTTTAGTCATTTATCAAACTCTGCAAGATGAACACTGCAAGCAGCAAGGAAGTTGCAATCTTTCAGAAAATATATTGGAAAATAATAATGAATTTTAATATACACTTACAGAATAAGAAACTCACATTCTGTAAGCTACATATGAACACAAACTGAATTAGAAAGTTGTGCTAGAAGTCTCAGGTTTTAATTTTTAAAATTGTTTCAAGTCTGTGCCTGCACAAATAACCTTAAAATACAGAATGAGCGTAAACTCAAATTACCAGAATTTCATTATGAAACAAAGAAAGAAATTAAATTTATTTCTCCAAGATGCACTAAGTTTTGAYTGAAACAAAACCAGACCTTTCCCCTTATATTAATCATCCTTTTACTTCAAATTAGAYCTGCAGCATTGCTTTCTGACTTGCCAAAAACCTTTGCTCTTCACACTGGCTCAGAAGGAAAAAATATCAATTAGAATACTTGTTCTTGCAAAACATCCCACAGAGCCAGGAGAGGAGGAGGAAGAAAGAATGAAAACAACAAAAGAATGAGCTTTCATGGATCTGTGAATCAGACCGACTAAAGAACAGCACAAGCAAGACAGAACAGGCCACAGTTCCTTTTAACAATATTCTTACTCCTCCAGTATTTTACAGCTGCTGCAAAAAAACCTTCCATAATTCAACAGTAACATCTCAGGAATCATAAGGTAAAACACACCTTTATCAAAACTTCTCTAATAAAAAGTGTGTCATTTCATCAGTTTCTTGTAGTTTCATTACCAGCAAGCAGCATAAAGATCACAGACAAACACATGCCAAAATGAAGTATAATTACATTGTCCGATACAGATGTAGTACAAGACAAGTGTCCAAATTTTAATCTTGGTTCTGGCTCTGCTTCATCCTCTGATTCTGAACAGATCTCTCAGAGGAAGAGTAAGACAACTTTCTATTTCTT